>OY856373.1:9820000-10147500 GCA_963693495.1 Malacosoma neustria | reverse complement strand
TCGTAAGAAGTGAGCTTCTGTTCTGACAGACTATGAGCCATCGAACAAAAGAAATGGTAATCTGAAGGAGCGATATCTGGAGAATACGTTGTACCGGTTTCACGACGTGCGGACGAGCATTGTCGTGCAGCAAAATTACTTTGTCGTGTCTTTCGGAGTATCCCGGCCATTTTTCAATCTCACCAACTCGACCGCATCAATTTCAGTTAGTATCGATCCCCAGTTATGGTTTCCTTCAGTTTCAGTAATTTTGTTTTGCCACTGATGTTGATGGTTGGTCGGGCTTAACCTATGACTTTCTGCGCTTAGGATTGTCGTAATGGATCCATGTTTCATCACCAGAGACAATTTGATGCAAAAAAACCTTTTCTTTCCTCCCGTTGAAGCAGCAGTTCACGTGTCAAAAGACGCCTCTCTATGTCCCTTGTTTTCAATTCATATGGGACCCATTGTCCCTCCTTCTGCATTATGTCTAAAGTTTTGAGATGTTTCCCTACCGTTGATAAGTCAACTTCCAATGATATAGACAATTCTTGAAGTGTTTGAGATGAGTCTTCATTGAGCAATGCTTCCTACTCTTTATCTTCAAATTTTTGGCTGGCCAGTTCTTTCCTTGTCTTTCAACTCGAAATCACCAACTTTGAAACGTGCAAACCACTTCCGATATGTTTGCTCAGCTAGAGCATGTTCACAATACACTTCCACTAAAATACGATGAGCAGCACCACTTTTTATCATAATAAAATAATGAAGTAAAACTCCCCGCAAAAACACTTTATTCGGCACAAATGTTAACACATTTAATAAATTATAAATTACTGTAGATTACGATTCAAAGAGAGGTTATGTACAGCAAATGACGTTCAATGATAGATGTTTCAAGATGAATACACTACTGCCGGTGACAACGAAATACTGTCCTACCTACGCCATCTCTCGTAAAACGCTACGAATTACGAATAACATATTATTGGCTGAGTGTTACGGGGCAACGAGAATAATTTGGCTACCTTACTTCGTTTCTAAGGATTTGTTAGAAAGAAATGAAAGAAAGAAAGTGTTAAATCTGGAAAAAAAATTGCATAAAACTCTTTCTCCTATAGAGAAAATTACCGCCCCCGGTACTTTTTTCTTTTTGAACATTCCTAATTCTTAGATCATATTGTTCATAAATTATTTTCAAAACTTATTCGTAAAACAAATTATTATTTTCAACATAGAATAGTTGTCTGAACAATAAATATGAAAAACCAACAAGTATCAAGTTTTTAATCCACAAAAGTGGTTTTGGCCTAGACTTCACATAAAGTTTCAAGTTTTCGGCCTAACTCAAATATATTCAATAGTCATAATTTATAATACTCCTTTCTAAGAGGTTTATAACAATTTCAAAAGCAATAATCCTTTTTCATTAATGAAGATAGCTGAAAAACTCGGAAATTAAGAATAAATTTCATAAATGTTATGGGTACTAATCACTGATACACTGCATAAATAATTTTTTTAGTAAATAAATACATATTGTCGTCCAGACTACCACGTAGCTAGGGTTGTTTTGTCACCTTTTACGCCAGGCCGACTCTGGCCGCAGAGATGGAGGGTAGATTTTAAAAAATCCACTATACCCACTCGTCCCCGCATCCCTCTCATATCCATCCCCCGTAGTCTGCCTAAAGACACGCTATAATAGTGTTCACAGTCTTGTGCTGTTATTAATAACACCGTATCCGAGAAATCTGTCGATCTGTTACGTTTCAATCGCTGAACCAATTTCGATGAATTTCGGTATAGAGATAGTTTTGACCTCGGGGAAAGACATCGGCTACTTTTTTATTTATATAGCAGAATAACGTTTGCCGGGTCAGCTAGTAATTTATAATTTTGACGTTTACATCTCGAACGCTGAAACGTTAATTTCCGTAACTCACAGCTCTATTCACGTTCAGAGAAAACAAGGGATCAGAATTAAAGAAAAGATTAGTAATGCTCCGTCTAGCTATGCTGAAGTGAAGTGGCGCTAACAATAAATCTTGGCCGTTTTCTTCCGCCTGGCCGCTGCAAAAACAGCCACGCGTAATTAATTACCTCACTTGGCCGAGGTCAGCTTTGGAATCCAATCCCTGCTTTCGACTTTTTTGGCTTACGCTAAACTGTAGATGGATAATTAATTCGACGCGGCGGGATAAATAAAGTATTGTATAACCTTTATTAATTTTGATTAAATTTAGTATATACTTCTTGGCTTTCTTTTTAACCGACGAAAAAATGGAAGAGGTTATCAAGTCGACGCGTATATTTTTTTTCTTTTACTTTTACGTATATACGCGTCGAATTGAGAACCTCCTCCGTTTTTTCGTCGGTTAAAAAATATCAATTATTTGATTTTAGGAAATATTTTTCACTTTTTAATATTTTGTGACAATTCACACAGCGCCATCTAGTCCCAAAGTAGCATAACACTTATGTTATGGGTACTAGACAACTAATATACTACTTATATACTTTTTTGTAAATAAATACATATTATAACATAAACACCCAGACGCGAGACGGGAATCGAACCTGTGACCTCCGCAAGCGTACCGAAGTGCGTTATCCGTTACGCCACAGAGGTCGTCGATTTGGTGCTGGATACCCCCTGTATTTCTTAATCACCAGTACTTAAATAACAATGTACTCGTATGTTCTATAGTCAATTCGCTCAATGAAAAACTGTAACACGTTAATATTGGTATATATCCACATAAGTTGACCGCAAGCAGCTAGTAAAATCTCATCTTTTACGGTTACAGGAAATCTCGCGTGATCAAAGTTCGTTCACACTGATACCCGCGAATCAATAAGCAGTTACTGCGGGATCACCACTTTTCCCCATCTTACCCATTTAGATTAAATGTACTGATATTCTTTATTATGTTATAATATCGTTTCGTTATAGAATTTATTTTATCGCTTAATATCTTGTGTGAAAATCAAAAATATAATCACGTGAAAATATCGAAACATTTTAGTGTGGTCCAACCAAACACTTTTTTTTATACAGACTGACCGCCCATTAAATGAACCGGGTAAGCAGTTATCGTCGCCCATGGATGTTTGCGACGCCGGTATATTTAGAGACCAGCCACAGCTAACACGTTGCCGTCCGCGTATGGGACCTGGGACCTAGGTCACTTATGCCCGACAGCATAAACTTATTGCCGCATATCTATTACCAGGGGTGGTTGCCATCCAGACGGACTTGGGGCCATACCACCTAGCTAGAGTTGTTTTGTCACATTTTACAACAAGCCGGTCAAAAGGGCCAAAGGCCGTCAGTCCTACACGGAGAAAATCCAAAGAAGTTTTAGACTGATAGAGAAACATAAAACGATAGAAAATTCTTAATTCTCGAATACCTAACAAACTTAAATACGGTTTTGTATACAAAACATATATTACTAGAGCACTAGAAATTCACATCCATAGAGTTAAATATGAATTTTTGACTCGTTAGGACTTCTTGAGTACCGATTAAAATAGCCTATGAACTTTGTTAAACAAGGAAAAATCATTATAATAATTACTTTCTGCAACAGCGTCTGATAGCAAAAAATATATTGAAAAGTAGTTCTCAGTAATGATCCAGCGGGGAAGGATCGCTTTGAAAATTGTTTTCATTTTCCTTTTATCTCGTAGTAAAGGGCGACTTAGTACTAAGAGGAAATGCGACGTGCTTATCGCTGTAGCTCCGGAAACGTATCACCGGTATCAAAGTTTGCTGATATTTGTGTATACGAAAATGCTTTGGTAGAACATGTTTTATATATCTATTTATCGTTAAAATATATTTAGTTTTACGAGTATGAGTGTGTTACGAATATACACGCTACACGACATGTATATCACAGTAGCTATGTAATGGTCAGGTATGGTGCAGTCTGAGAATATCCTAAAGGAAATATTCTATCCGTGCAAGAGCGGAAAAAGAACAACCCTTCTGCGGCCGGGGTCGGCCTAAAAGGCAACAAAACAACCCACCCTAATTACGTCGTAGGGCCACAAGCCCGTCTGGATAGCGACCTCTCGGCTTTCGTTCCCTCATGGCTGAGGATGAGGGTCATCGCTGAGACATAGGGGCTGTGATGCACCTTGTTTTGATAATCTGATGGATTGAAGGATGCCATCTCATCTCGATTGAAGGATCGGTGGCTTACATAAAATCTTTGGTCTTATGTAAGCCGCCATAATAACTCTGTGTTATATTCCAACAGACCTGAGGGCCTATACCCTTATGGGACATATATATATATATATATATATATATATATATATATATATATATATATATATATATATATATATATATATATATATATACCTAGTCAGGTCATAAATTCTGTCACATGTTTAATGTAAAATAATTGTAACAAGTTTATTCATTATGTAACCATTCATATACCAAAATGAACTTAACAAAACATAGATTCTTATGACATTAAAGTTTATTCAAAATGACCTCCGTGATTTTGAATACAGGCCTTCAATCTGCGCGGCCAGTCGTCTATGGCAGCACGAACGAGGTCCATGTCAATATCGGCGGCTGCCTTAATCAAGGATGTCTTGAGTGACTCCAAATTGGGATGAGGCTTTGAGCACGCCTTTTCCTCCAAGTGTTGCCATATCTTGTAATCTAACGGATTCAAATCTGGACTGGAGGAGGGCCAGTCTTCGTGCCGGATGAAGTCGATTTCACGCGCCGCCAGCCAGTCTTGTGTGCTCTTCGCTCTATGAGCTGGCGCCGAATCTTGTTGGAATACCCAGTGCCTGTTATTGAACATGGTATGAGAAACAGGTTCCACAAGGTTCGTCAGGACTGTATTTTGATACACAACAGCATTCGTTTTTACACCTCTCTCACAAAAATGTACCTCTGTTAAGCCCCAATAAGAAACTCCCAACCATACCATGAGCGAGGATGGAAAATGACCTCGTTGGACACGCGGAATACGGTTGCTCGCTTCTTCACTACTGTGTGCGTACACCTTATCATTTTGTTAGTTGTAGCTCTCTTCTACGGTAAACATTTTTTCATCCGAAAAAAGAATTTCCCGATATTTTTTTCCCGCGTACCGCTTCAACAAAGCGCGGCATCTCTTCAGTCTCAGGTCCATTAGACGAGCATTCAAACGATGTCCTGTTTTTCTTCGATATGCCCGAAGCCCTAAGTCTTCATTTAACACCCTTTTCACCGTGGTTCTGCTTAACCCCATCTGAAGGGCCAACAGTTTCTGCTTACGTTTGGGATTTCTTTGAATTCGTGCCTTCACAGCTTTTATCACTGCTGGAGTCCTAACAGACCGAGGGCGACCACTTCTTGACCTGTCATCTACACTAGAGTCTTCATTGTATCGTTTGATGGTACTCGTTTATCGTATCTTTTGGTTATATTCAAATTTTTCAGTATGTTAAAAATTTGAATTGGCGCGTAACCGCAACGATGCAACGCAATAACTGCAACACGGTCTTCTTTAAGCGTCCACTCCATATTTAAAAATGAGTAAAATTCTAAAAGTATACATTTTTATTTTCATGAACAATTCGAAATTCTAATTCAATAAACTTTTTTGTGGCCAGCATTCTAAAAGAAAAGTTTTTACTGTGTGACAATACTTATGACCTGACTAAGTATATATATATATATATATATATATATATATATATATATATATATATATATATATATATATATATATATATATATATATATATATATATATATATATATATATGAACGCTAATAATTATTGCTTGTAGGTTACATACAGAACGTATATTTCAGCCGACCTCAGTGGCAAGGCATTGGTGGATGTGTGAAGTAACGCGGAAGGACCGCGTTAGGAACTCTCGCATTCGCAGCGGCCTTCATGTCCGTGACATGGCGGATAAATTGCAGGAGTGTCGCCTTCGCTGGTATGGCCACGTTTTACGGCAACCGGCTACTTATGTGGGGAACAAATGTCTGGTCAATATCTTATATGTCTGGTATATCTGATATGCGTGCCAATGGACTGACCACAAAAGATGCCGAAGATCGTGCGAAGTGGAGAAGAAAAAGTCGAAAAGCGGACCCCGGACGCCGAAGCGAGAGTTTGGGCTGCAACTGAGATTCAACGCTAAGATGATGATGATGTGTCATACATGCATGCGCACGGACTACTATAGCCAATGGTGGTCGCCATCCAGACGGGCTTGGGGCCCTACCACGTAGCTAGGGTGGGTTGTTTTGTCGTCTTTTACGACAGGTCGACCTCGGCCGCAGAGATTAGTATTCTTTCTCTCTGCACGGATAAATTCATTCAGATTCCAAATTATTATTTATACATACATCACTAATCATTACCATAAAATTGTGATCGTCATCATATTAAAGAGTAAAAATATTTTGTATAAAAACTTTAATCAATATTGCATCGATTTCTAAACCCACGATCATATACATTTGCCTCCTAATATTATAAAGATGAAAGTACGAGTAATATATGCCTGTCTGTCTGTTACGTTTTTACGCCCTGAACCAATTTTAATGAATTTCGGTAGATAACAGAGATAGATATAGTCCTTATAGAAGGACATAAGCTACGTTTTGTCGTGAAAATTAAATTTGAAGGGGGTGAAATAGGGGTGAACATAATTAAGTTCTGTTTTATTTTTGAACGTATTTATACGTTCAATAATCGCCCCATTTGGGGTGAACGTAATTTATATGACAGAATAACGTTTGCCGGGTAAGCTAGTATCAAACAAATTTGCCTGTATATATTGGTTATAATTTTAATATTTTTTTGGTTTCTTACAGTAATATGTGTATTAAAACGGGTATGATAATATGAAGGTTTTATGCTTCAGTTGCGTTTGAATAAGGGAAAAAAGTGAAAGATGTAAATGTCAAATGAACGTATGTATTTAATTGTCATTATTCATGGCCTACGGGAGTTCCAGTTGATTGTCGGTTAATTCTCCCCGCTCCGTTGAAGACTGCACAACGCAATAAATTTTTGGCATTCAGACGAGGCAACCATGCGAAAGAGCTCTGATAAAAATGAGATGACTTGCTTCCTCAATTTTTTCTTTCCCCAAAACAATCGAAACGTTCACAATATATAAATTGATGGGCGTATATGTATAAAACTTGTTATTGAAATTTTTGTAAATATTATCTTTATATATATACCTATATATATATATATATATATATATATATATATATATATATATATATATATATATATATATATATATATATATATATATATACCTAGTCAGGTCATAAATTCTGTCACATGTTTAATGTAAAATAATTGTAACAAGTTTATTCATTATGTAACCATTCATATACCAAAATGAACTTAACAAAACATAGATTCTTATGACATTAAAGTTTATTCAAAATGACCTCCGTGATTTTGAATACAGGCCTTCAATCTGCGCGGCCAGTCGTCTAACGCAGCACGAACGAGGTCCATGTCAATATCGGCGGCTGCCTTAATCAAGGATGTCTTGAGTGACTCCAAATTGGGATGAGGCTTTGAGCACGCCTTTTCCTCCAAGTGTTGCCATATCTTGTAATCTAACGGATTCAAATCTGGACTGGAGGAGGGCCAGTCTTCGTGCCGGATGAAGTCGATTTCACGCGCCGCCAGCCAGTCTTGTGTGCTCTTCGCTCTATGAGCTGGCGCCGAATCTTGTTGGAATACCCAGTGCCTGTTATTGAACATGGTATGAGAAACAGGTTCCACAAGGTTCGTCAGGACTGTATTTTGATACACAACAGCATTCGTTTTTACACCTTTCTCACAAAAATGTACCTCTGTTAAGCCCCAATAAGAAACTCCCAACCATACCATGAGCGAGGATGGAAAATGACCTCGTTGGACCCGCGGAATACGGTTGCTCGCTTCTTCACTACTGTGTGCGTATACCTTATCATTTTGTTTGTTGTAGCTCTCTTCTACGGTAAACATTTTTTCATCCGAAAAAAGAATTTCCCGATATTTTTTTCCCGCGTACCGCTTCATCAAAGCGCGGCATCTCTTCAGTCTCAGGTCCATTAGACGAGCATTCAAACGATGTCCTGTTTTTCTTCGATATGCCCGAAGCCCTAAGTCTTCATTTAACACCCTTTTCACCGTGGTTCTGCTTAACCCCATCTGAAGGGCCAACAGTTTCTGCTTACGTTTGGGATTTCTTTGAATTCGTGCCTTCACAGCTTTTATCACTGCTGGAGTCCTAACAGACCGAGGGCGACCACTTCTTGACCTGTCATCTACACTAGAGTCTTCATTGTATCATTTGATGGTACGATAAACGAATCTTTTGGTTATATTCAAATTTTTCAGTATGTTAAAAATTTGAATTGGCGCGTAACTGCAACGATGCAACGCAATAACTGCAACACGGTCTTCTTTAAGCGTCCACTCCATATTTAAAAAATGAGTAAAATTCTAAAAGTATACATTTTTATTTTCATGAACAATTCGAAATTCGAATTCAATAAACTTTTTTGTGGCCAGCATTCTAAAAGAAAAGTTTTTACTGTGTGACAATACTTATGACCTGACTAGGTATATATATATATATGTTATTTTTATCCGTGCAGGGGTGGAGAAAGAATACTGACCTCTGTGGCCGGGGTCGGCCTGTCGTAAAAGGCGACAAAACAACCCACCCTGGCTACGTGGTAGGGCCTCAAGCCCGTCTGGATGGCGACCACCTTTGGTCTTAAGTATGCCGCCATAATAACCTTGTGTTGTGTTCCGGCATTAGTGACCCAAGTTCCTGTACACTTATGGGACAGCAGCGTGTTCGCGATGCCATTGGCGTTGCAAACACCTATAGGCGACGTTAACTGCTAAATCCTAAGCGGGCCGTCAGCCTGTCCGCTGACCTACAGCAATAAAAAAAATCATAAGAGTGAATTTCACTTTTTAAATAATTAACGTTCATACATGTAGTGCACTTAAAATGCAGCATCCAATTTATTAAAAAATAACTAATTAAAAATTTACATATTTACGTTTAAGCTTTGCACATGTAACTTGATCAGATTTAG
The DNA here is from genome assembly GCA_963693495.1 of Malacosoma neustria. Lineage (NCBI taxonomy): Eukaryota > Metazoa > Arthropoda > Insecta > Lepidoptera > Lasiocampidae > Malacosoma > Malacosoma neustria. The sequence continues at coordinate 10,138,409 of OY856373.1, read as the reverse complement.
CTGTTATTTTATTAAAATTTTCATATTTATAATAAATAAATATATTAATTGATTGTTTGTCCTTGATTAGAGCCTTTTACGTGTATATATTATTTTTTAATGTAGTTGTAACCTTAAGACCAGTAAAACTTAAAAATATATTTTAAATATTTACATTTTATTGCACTTTTATGCGAAACTGTGATTCGGAATCAGAAGTTTGTAATATAAAACCTGAAAGAGAAGGAAGAAAGAAAATTCCCAAGGAGTCATAAAGCGTCGCTGACCTGGTCCCCAAATTGAAATTTTCTGATCTGCGCCTTTCCGTGGCTAGTCATGTGGTTTTAAGGCTTTTAAGCGTTCATAAAAACACTCAATATGCAGGGGCGGAGAAAGAATACTAACCTCTGCGGCCGGGGTCGGCCTGTCGTAAAAGGCGACAAAACAACCCACCCTAGCTACGTGGTAGGGCCTCAAGCCCGTCTGGATGGCGACCACCTTTGGTCTTAAGTATGCCGCCATAATAACCTTGTGTTGTGTTCCGGCATTAGTGACCCAAGTTCCTGTACCTTTATGGGACAGCAGCGTGTTCGCGATGCCACTGGCGTTGCATACACCTATAGGCGACGGTAACTGCTAAATCCTAAGCGGGCCGTCAGTCTGTCTGCTGTCCTACAGCAATAAAAAAAAAAAAATTGATGATGATGATGATGATGCATATAAAATATAACTTACACATTAAACGAGTAAAAAGTCAGCGTCATGTCTGCGTAGCGGTCATAAGTCGAACACTGAGGAGCGTGGGAGCGGGCTTGTAATATCATAAACCACCTCCAGGTGCCGAATTTCGGAACTGACTTGTGGGTAGATTAGAAAATTGATAGGAATAAGTAACCTAACCAATTAATACTAATACTGACGCTAAACTAAGTGGGTCTCTTGGTTAGTGGTGGTAGTAATAGTAATGGTGGAAAATCTAAACAATAACTGAAAATATTTAATACTATTAAAATTGTTACATTCTCTTTATCGGTATTATAACGTGAAGTGAAGTTAGTAATTTTATTTCAGTGATAACTCTTATTGTATTATGTGAACGAGTATATAGTAAGCCGTATAGTAAGTTTTCCAACATCATACATGATATTTTGTGGCTTGTCTTCCATTTATTAAAAGCAACTCCCAACAATATCCCTCTGATGGTTGGAATTTTTGCAATCCGAAAACCCGGTCTAATTTTATTTTCACGCCTGCAACTCGCAGATACGATGAAACTTTCATCGGAGGCTTTCACCAGACACGCGGGCGAAACATAAATTGTAGCGCGGCCGTCCACCATCGTGTCTTTATTTTCAAAATACAACACATAGGAGTATTTTGGAACAATCCTGTTCATCTCCCTGTACGAAAAATGAACGCAGTTTTCGCGCCTCTGAATTTATGTTTGTTGTAAACTAACAAATCTTTTGTACATACGTGTCCGGCTACAGTAATTTGGGGGAGAGATGTTTCTTTTGCCGAAAACTTGGGAACACTATATCCTTTTTGCAGCAAATTTAAACAGTTATGGAAATTATGTTCAGCACTATCACAGGAGATTTTCCTGTGATGGTGCTAATTTGAAAAATCAACAAACTAATAATTATAATTACGTAGACACATTTACAGCGAAGCTCTTTACTCTTTCCGCAATAAATATATAACCGTCGATGATGAACTTAATATAGTGCCGTGTGGTCCCGGCCGAAGAAAGAATAGGGCCACCCCAAATCATCCCAAGGGAGTCGTAAAAGCCGACTGATGGGTCACTCCCTCTGCCAGCTTGCATGCGGCGAGGGAAGGACACCTCTAGGTTTCCCTTTAGAGGTTGGGAGGTCGGCGGCAGTCGCTCCCGTAAAAACCAAAACAAGCCAAATAAAACATGGTTCAAACAAGAAAAGGATGTGTCACGGATAGGGCGTCGCCGCAAAACGACGCGCAGGAACTTCGCCCGACTCCTGTGACAAGTGGACTAGGGCTGCCGTGCCGTGGGCGAGCACGGCTAAAGACACTAGCCCCATCCAAAAGGAAACTCCGCTTCGCAACGTGGAATATTGGCACGTTAACCGGACGCGCGAGAGAGTTGGCCGATGTGCTCTCCAGGCGGAGGGTGGCCGTGGCGTTCCTGCAGGAGACTCGGTGGAAGGCCAGCAGATCCCGGTTCATTGGGAATGGCTACAAGCTGATCTACACAGGTGCACTTGGTGGGGAGAATGGGGTTGCCATAGTGCTCTCGGAGGAGTTCCAGAACGACATTTTGGAAGTGAAACGTCATAGCGACCGGCTTATGGTCGTTAGGGTGCTTATCGATGGGGTAGTTACCCACTTGATAAGTGCCTATGCGCCACAGGCCGGTTGTGACGACACCGATAAAATAGCGTTTTGGAATCAACTCGGAGAAGTGCTCCGTGGAATCCCATTATCACAGGGGATCGTTTTGGGGGGTGATCTGAACGGTAATGTGGGTGATGAATGTGGGGAATTTGAGCGTGTTCACGGTGGATTTGGGTACGGTAGCCGCAACGCGGAAGGGGAGGACATCCTCAATACGTGTGCGGCTGCCGACCTTGCCATCGTGAACACGTATTTCAAAAAGAGACCCGAGCATCTCATCACCTACAAGAGCGGGAGGAATGCTACCCAAATCGACTTCCTACTCACTAGGAGACACCACATCAGCAAAGTAGCCAACTGCAAGGTCATACCCGGTGAGAGTCTCACTGCACAACACCGTCTTCTTGTCATGGACCTCTGCGTGAAGCCCAAAGGCAAATGTGTCGACCGCCTTCAACGCCGAATCAGGTGGTGGCTGCTTGATGAAGTCAAGTCCCAGGAGTTCGCCTCTGCCATCGGCGACAAGTGCGCCGGAGGTGAGGGCGAACCGGTTCAAGCTTACTGGGACAGGATTCAGGCGGCTATCCTTGGGTCGGCGAGAGAGGTGCTTGGCGTGTCTAAGGGCGGACGCAAGTGTGACAAGGAGACTTGGTGGTGGAACGACTCAGTCCAGAGGGAGACCAGGGCGAAAAAAGCCCTCTTTAAGAAGTGGCAAGCGTCCAGATCTCCTGAAGATCGCGACGCATACAGAGATGCCAAACGCGCCACCAAGAAAGCTGTAGCCAGAGCCAGACGAGACCACTTACAACCACTTTACGATAAGTTGGACTCGTCTGAGGGGCAGAAGCTCATATATAAGTTGGCGCGCTCCAGGGTCAAAGCGGCACAGGATATCTCCAAGTGCCGCTGTGTAAAAGACCCCGGGGGCAACTTGTTATGCGAGGACCTCGCGGTGAAGGAGAGATGGCGCTCATATTTCCACGAGCTGCTGAACAAGCAGCATAAAGAGGTGCAGCCGCCAGATCTTCCTCCGAACCAAGGACTAGCGCCACCGATAACGCCTGCAGAGGTCCAGAATTGTCTTCGCCGCATGAAGAATCGGAAAGCTGTTGGATCCGATGGAGTCCCCATCGAAGCCTGGAAGGCGATGGGCTCTCGTGGTGTGGGCACTTTAACCGACCTTTTTAACCGGACACTCCTCACCGGTACGATCCCGAACCAATGGAGGCTGAGTATCATTACTCCAGTCTTCAAAGGCAAGGGATCGGTGCAGGAGTGCGGTAACTACCGCGGTATAAAGGTCATGTCCCACACCATGAAACTCTTCGAGAGGGTTATCGACTCTCGGATTCGACAGGAGTGCACTGTCTCGGAGTGTCAATATGGGTTTCGCCCTGGTCACGGGACAATGGACCCTATTTTTGCCCTAAGGACTGTCGCGGAGAAATACAGGGCGAAGAATACGCCTCTGCATTGTCTGTTTCTTGACTTGCAGAAGGCCTTCGACTGTATTCCTCGCGCGATAATCTGGTGGGCATTGCGGTACAAGGGGATTCCAGAGGCCTATGTTGGGATCATCCGAGACATGTACCGTGATTCCGATTCCGTAGTTCGGACCGCTGTTGGCGACACAAAACCTTTCCCCATCACCGTCGGGGTGCACCAAGGATCCGTCCTTAGTCCGTTTCTGTTTAGCGTGGTATTAGACGTATTGTCAGACAGCATCAGAAACTCACATGAGCAGCCCCCGTGGTTGCTCATGTATGCTGATGATATCGCGCTGGCAGATTCGGACAGGGGTAGGCTGGTGCAACGCGTGAAGGCGTGGAAGGAGTCGCTTGAAAACGGTGGTCTGAAGATCAATGTGGCGAAGACCGAGTACTTGGCCTGTAACTCCACAGATCCCACACCCGTACGCATAGACGGCAACACGGTCGAGCGCACGGACCATGTGAAATACCTGGGATCTGTGTTTCATGCGTCTGGTGACATCGATTGCGACGTCAAGGCACGCATTGCTGCCGCGTGGGCCAAATGGCGTGAGGTAACTGGTGTCATTTGTGACCCCAAGATGCCGGTAAAGTTGAAGGGACAGGTCTATAAGACCATCATTAGGCCTGTCCTTTTATACGGCTGTGAAGCGTGGCCGGTGTTAGAGCGACACAAGCAAGAACTGCGTGTCACGGAGATGAATATGCTGCGGTGGATGTGTGGAGTGACGCGGAAGGACCGCGTTAGGAACTCCCGCATTCGCGGTAGTCTTCATGTCCGTGACATTGCGGATAAATTGCAGGAGTGTCGGCTCCGTTGGTATGGCCATGTTTTACGGCAACCGGATACTTACGTGGGAAACAAATGTCTGGCCATGCCGCCTCCGCCGGGCCCCGGCAGGAGGGGTAGACCCAAAAAGTGCTGGCTTGACGTTGTAAAGGGTGATATGCGTGCCAATGGGCTCACTACCAGGGATGCTGAAGATCGCGCGAAGTGGAGTAGAAAAAGTCGGAAAGCGGACCCCGGGCACCGAAACGAAAGTTTGGGTGGCAACCGGGACTAACGCTAAGATGATGATGATGATGATGATGATGATGAACTTAATATAGTAACTCTTCTTACATGTCGCTCCTCTCTTCATATTGTATGGGTCTGCCTAACTTTTCAGCTTATCAATCACTTTCAAACTTCTCCTAACATACTCATTTTTAATTTTATCCATTTTCGTAACTCCGCTCATCCATTTCAACAATTACATCTCTGCTGCATGCAATAATCTTTCATCTTACCCCTTTGTGGCCCAGCATTCTGATCCATAGAATATGACAGGTCTTATAACGGACTTGTAAATTTTACCTTTAATTCTAAACGGCACTTATGGATTGCAAATTGTTCTTGAGACCTGTCACCATTTCATCCATCCTGCATTCACTCTGTTTTTCACATTTCGCCCTATATCTACGTTTTTCCCCGAGACCAAAAGAAAGGATCTTATCAGACTATGAAGAAACAAAGAGCAGGTGGAAAAATAATTTCTGTAAATTGATGGATGAAAAGAATGTCTGGAGTGGAATGTTTGAGAAGGCATCCGTTAATATGGGCATTGTAAAAGAAGTGAGTACGGCTGAGGTTAGACTGGCTGTATATAGTTTGCAAAATGGCAAGTCTGTAGGACCGGATGAAATACAAGTGGAAAGAAAAGATGGATGGATTGTGTAAAAGATGAAATGGTTAAAAAAGGTGTGAATGTTCAGATGACGGCTAATAGAGGAGAGTGGAAGGACAGGACATGTTGTGCCGACCCCACATAGTTTGGGATTAGGCAAGAAGAAGAAAATTTGTTTTGTATAAAAGAGTCACATTTATGTACATGTTCCAAACTAGTGCTAAGACCACGTTTAAATAAATAGCAGTACTAAAACTGTCACTTATTTGACTCAATTCTACCAGTATATCAAATCTAATGACCAATAAAATTGGAAGATATTATGGTCCCAAATTTAGAGGTCACCCATCAAATATACTAGTCTCACCATTCAACCCCGTTTAAATCGAATACTTTGTTATTCTTTGTCTACATCATACATAGTTTATTTTAGAATAAATAGAAAGACCAAGACTTCCTGCGCTAATAACTTATATTTAATTGAAAACTTTATCTACAGTACATTTCATATAATTCTCGTAAGTCTTACTAGGTAATATTTTATTATGATTTAAAAATTTTGTATGGATTTGGAGAAAAACGTAAGGTAGGTAAATGAGATGGATTATGGACTATATATAGCTCCAAAGAAGTATAATTTATCCAAATTAAAGGTTTATTGTGAAATCCTGAAATAATAATATGTTTACTGCATGGCTTTCCTACTAAGTTGTGTAAATACTGAAAACGACTTCTCACAACCAAAGAAGAGTAAAAGAAAGAGTAAAAGTAGCATTTCGTTTTTCTTTCGAAACTGGTCTGTAGCCTCAGTAAAACTCAAATTTGACCAGATCTAATTAAATGTATCTTGTGGCATTTTATTAAAAAAGATATAAAGAGCGCTGACTTTATTTATTAGCTTCAATAAGCGGGCATAATTTTACCCCTATTTTACCAGTGAACCTTACGTCTAAAGTCCAACAGAGTATTATAGTAAACCGAAATAGATTTAACATTATTAACGTTCACTCTTATTAACGTTTCTTAAATTCCAAAATATACTCCAATATACATTATATTAAACAAAGAGGCGTGAAAATAAACAGAAAGATGCTCCATTGAAAAGATAATTCATTGTATCTATATGCAGGATCCCAGGATGTCTTATTAGAGTTATGGGCGTCGAAGCAAACGGTAAGTGCCTTAAGGTGATGCCGCCGAGAACGTCAACCGACTCCCCTCTGTTATCATATTTATGGGGGAATGTTGTGAAAAATTCTCGTGTCAGTTATACTAGCTGGATTTTTAAAGTAGCTTCTTGGACCTTTATAGAGATGTTGCACTACAAAATAACATTTTACTTTTTATTATTTTTGTAAAAACTAATAAAAGGCATGCTTTGCGTTAATTCAAATTAAATATGTTGTTTTTATACATACTTAATAAGGTGTGATCCGTTTAATTAAAATTGTATTCTCAATCCTTACTTATATAATTATAAGTAGATAAAATATCGATATAATTTAATTTTGTAATTTTACTTTGGCGACTATAAATAAAAACGGAGCCTTTTGATTTATATATTTTATATTTAATAATGTACTGAACAATTTGCGTACTTTATTATTAAAGATGTGATGATAATACTCATTGGATGGATATTTAAGGTTTGTGAAAACTGATAAAATCGTGACAGTATTTTAATTATAATTCACGAATATAGATGTAGGGTAAAATAAATTTTATAACAGTATCTAATAGAAGTATATACGAGTTATTACTCGTATAATAATTAATTTTAGATTAACTTCAGGTGGTATTTAATGTGCCTTGAAATAAGTATAACTTCCTTCTACGAGTATTATGTCCGCAAAAGAAGCGGTGGGGTGGGAGCGTAGAAGTAAGATTCCATCCTGTCGACGTAAGACTAGGCCACGTCGTTACGTCATTTCACGCCTTCTGACCGCCGCGCCTCAGACAGGAGCCGCGGGTGGCCGCGCTGGGTTGGTTCCGCTGCACGCCGATCTTATCGGATTGATACAAGGAAATGGAGCCAGGGGGTTGGACTTCTTACCCTTCAACGTACACCGTGGAGGAGTCCTGCCTTGACAAGACTGAAGAGTGACTGGTTACTTTTTCCGTTCGGTCCAGCCACTAGACGATAGGAGTAAGGCTGTTTTTTTAATAGTTAGTCAATAAACATCACACATCGTTTCCGGAGTCCTCTATACCCCTTGACCCCCCTACCCCTAACTCGTCAACAGTTATTCTTCGAGAAAAAAATTAAACCTTTTTACATATAATTAGGTTAATTAATTAGTCCAATTATAATTTGCGGGCTATCCATGGAGACATTCTCATAATGCCCAAAAGCAAATTTGGAAAAATGTAAATTTAAGGAAATCAATTTATTTTCCATCTTAGGTTTGGTTCATTTGTTTCTTTGAAATTAATAATTAACTATAGTATTTTTACAAGTGTACTATAATAATTAATTATAGTACACCTCTGGACAAATAAACAATGCGAATAGATGCGCAATTAGAAGAAATTATCTTGTTATAAATAATTGGATATGTCCAATCAATATTCATAAACACCATTGTTTTAATTAAACTTTTAATTCACTCGCACGAAAGCTTTTACGGGACATACCGCCAAACGACTCTCGAGAGATCCGTTTCGCCTCTACTATATTAACGCCGACAATTTATGTTTCATGGCAGTCGCCTATGAAAATTTTACGGCATTTGTTAACTGTAGCGCTAAAAAATGTCAATAAAGATTTACCTCATTTTCGCACTCATGTGTTCAAAGTTCGTTCGACGTTTATTGATTTATCTGCATATTTGCAAAATATAAAACTAACTTTTCTCGCAGCTTCACTCGCTTATAACATATTGTTTTACAACCCTCAAAGAATAATGTATATGTTTTTTATGGCTGAGGAGTAGCAGACAGGCTAACGACCCACTTAATAATAAGGAGTTACCGCCGCCTATAGATGTTTGGGACGCTAAAGATACCACTATCACGCTGTCATGCATAGGAACCTGGGTCACTTATGCCGAACCACAACACAAGATAATTATAGCGCATACTTAGAGACCAGGGGTGGTTCCCATCCAGGTTATATACGAAAAAGGAACTATGTACACGGGATAGATTATATTTTATGTTAAAAATATAAGTTAGTGGATCTTAATGTATTGGGACCAACAAACGGTAGGGCATCGCGCACACACTATTATCCACATCAGGATAATGGGTATCTAATGCTGGAAAACAACACAAGGTTGGCGCCATCCAGACGAGCTTGAGACCCTATCACGTAACTAGGATTGTTTTGTCGCCTTTTACGACAGAGCACCTCTGGCAGCCAAGTTCAGTATTCTTAGTCCGCCCCTGCACGGAAAGTATATATAGTAAATATGTCCTTAGTCCAAACAAAGTTGGCATGAAATCTCCAAATATTCAAACAGTGATTGATATCATAAGCAAGGCCTACAATCAAAAAACGAAACTAACTAACTTTGACTAATAAACATTAGGGGTCCCAAAGCCACAATACCTTTCAAAAACTTTATTGAAAGAGATCATAATTCTTTATTAATCGCGCTATTTAATGATTTTGTAAGCAATTTTGTTCATTAACAGTTAAATTTCCAAATACTAACAGACCGGTATTTTACCCTTTAAAATCAAAGAAGATTCACAGGTCTCGTGCCGTTATCTGCAAGCGCAGGCGACAGGTTTAGAAACGATGTAGTTAATTAGACACTTCCAAAATTGTGTTGCCCAACGAAAACAATATAATTAGTGCTGAAATAAACCGCTCAAGACAATATTACTAAGCGAGTTTGAAATGTTTTCATCCAGGTATTTGTAAATTTCTAAAGTTTTCTGAGTGTTTAGAGGTTAAAGGTTAAGGATTAAAACGTTATTTAGTAAAATTTGAATAAAATATACAGTAATCTGGGTACTCTAAATATTAGTATGATAATATGATTGAAAATTTAGCGCCCTGCAATGTAATTCAAGACATACTATCGTATAGAATATTTTATCAATTAAATCATAGCAAACATTCCTTAAGGATAACACATTCCTAGTCGTGATAATGTTTTTCCAAATCAACACTGGCTATGTATGCGTCGGTCAATTGTATGTAAAAATATATAATATTAATAGAAACTTTATTACATTTTGTTTATTTCACTTATTTTATGAATTATATTGAGTATTTGTTTTCCGAATAATTATAATATACTATACAGACAATGAGACCAAACACACAGTGTCATTTAGTTCCAAAGTAAGCATAAGAGCACTAGTGTTACGGATACTGGTCAATTCATTTACTACTTTTTCTTTTGTGAACAACACCCAGATTCGAGACAAAAATTTAAACCCTAACCTCGCAAGCGTTCCTACGTGTGAAAGCCGATGCTGTGATTCTGTTTTGTCACTTACGTAAACTGTCAAAATACTATTTTACTTTAATTAAAGTACAAAGTAATTCATTCTTTATGCATATAACAGTCTATAAAGTCCTTTATCCATGCAGGGGTGGAGAAAGAATCCTAACCTCAGCGGCTGGGGTCGACCTGTCGTAAAAGGCGACAAAACAACCCACCCTAGCCACGTGGTAGGGCCTCAAGCCCGTCTAGATGTCGACCACTATTGGTCTTAAGTATGCCGCCATAATAACCTTGTGTTGTGTTCCGGCATTAGTGACCCAAGTTCCTGTATCCTTATGGGACAGCAGCGTGTTCGCGATACCACTGACGTTGCAAAAACCCATAGGCGACAGTAACTGCTAAATTCTAAGCAGGCCGTCAGCCTGTCTGCTGTCCTACAGCATAAAAAAAAATGTTGGGCTCGTCTCCTATTGTCGGCTCCTTAGACAGACAGTATACCCGCCACACTTGTCCAAGGTGAATTGGCGGGTTACACATAGCGATAATCTTGGTATGCAAGTTTCATCACAATGTTTCCTTGAAGGTCGGTGCAAGGGAATTGTGTCATAATATGCACACAATGCGAGAAAAACTGCTTTAGCTGCATGCCGTCGTGGGATTCAAACTCGTGACTTCTTGATTGGTCTTCGAGTGTGTTACCTGGCTACCATGAATCCTATTAAGGTACATGGTAGACGATTTAACTTAATTTCTTTATGTACGTAATATGAATTTCCTTGGATACTTTCTTTAAATTGCGTCTCGGCAGGTAGAACGCAGAAAGCCGCTTACCTTAATAGTTTTCACAAGGGAACGCTAGTTATAAATGTTAAAGTCCCTCTCAACACAAATGTAGGTACATGGAATGATATTATTCGAGAGGAGAGAAAAACACATACAAACTATGAATAAAGTAAAAAGATTAAATGCACATTGTAGGGATGTGTAAAATATTTTTGTGCATTCTAGAGTAGGGTGTATTCGTTTACTAAATTAGCCAATAAACATGTACATACTGCGTTTTGTTAAAATAAAAATATATTTTCAGAACATACAGTGAAGTTTTGTAAGTTTATTTCTATTTTCTAATAATATATAGCAAGGCGACGATAGTGTACATACGAAAAAGAGTTGTTAACTTCACTACCGTTTGGAATACCTTGACTTGAGCTCAATTAAATATTGTACTACACACATATCTGTCGTGTGATCCCAGAAATCTGGTAGCACACCTTATAATTTACCTAAGGAGTCGTAAAAAGAACTAGTTCAGAGACCGCAAAAAAGAGATCGATTTCATGTCATCGATTTCAGCGGTGCAGTGTATACGTATTGTTTTTGTGTTTTATCTATGCAACATACCTTGTTTTTGTATTCCAAAGAAACTGAATCACCAGCACTATGCCGGAACTCAAAGGAGGAGCTGACGTGGTGCGGCGGCCACCTTTTTCTAACTTTAAACTATGAAGCATTTATCAAATCCTTTAAATTTGAGATAGATAAGGAGCTAAACGCACTATAAAAGAGGTCAGGTTTGAACTGACTTGACCTCAATCGCAGTAGTTAAAGTAATCTAATAATTATAGTACCTCGCAATGAGCATGTTAAGAGCGAGTTCAAAGAATTTAATCGTCAGCGCTGACAATTTTTCACACAATAATATTTCTAACTTATGTCTATGTCTTTAATGATGATTTTAAGATTAGACAGTTAGATAGAAAACTTTTTATTTAAAAAAAATGTAATTATAATGTAATAGCCGACGATTATACGCGATTAAACTCACTAAACACTAAAGTACCCTCACCGTTAAAAATACAAAAGTACCCACGAACTGTCACTGAAAATGGGCGATAAAAATAACGGATTGAAGATAAGGAGAGTAGTACAAACAAATCCCTTTGCGCTTAAAGATTCTCCAAAAAATACTCTATACTACGTACATTGCTTATAAAACTATATCTATTCATTGCTGGTTTAACTGATTAAATACAATAAAGATTGTGACCATGTGGCGACTATTTTTCAAAAGAGCCGTAAAAGGCAACTTGAATTATGAAACGAGAAATTAATAGTGGTCCGTGGGATCCTAAGACAAGGTTTGAATCAACGCACGCAATTATATTTTCCAGGCAACGTATACGAGAATGAGTTATCAACTCAAAAAGTCTTAACTATTCAGTGATTTTATATGCACCACTAGCATAAATAAAGTCCAAATATAGTAATAACATATTTATTATTTTGGTATATTATGCATCTACAATATATAAAATACAAGCAAAGGTCTGTTATAAGTTTTATATCAGCAGGATTCATGTTACCATTGTGAAGAGGGCGACGAAGACACGGTGACGATCCCGTGAGGGAGGCGACGGGGCGGGATCAGAAGCTCACCAGTCAGCACACCTCCATCAAACGTACGACACCGACGCCAGAGGGCATCGCTCGATCTCCTGCCACCGAAAACAAAGGAGGACGAGCAGACCCTTGATACAGGTATTGCCAACTTTACGTATACCGCGTGGAGAGCACTCCCAATCTCATAATCAAAATCCTCTGCTCCAAGCGCCTACTATGGATGGGGCGCTCGTCCCGATACAAGAAACAAACTGTCAGCAACCTGGGTCATATGTAGTACTGGCTAAACCATCTTTTCATTGACTCAGACATAAGCGATATAATAAAACCTAAAAAAGCAGGATACGTATTACATACTCCAACACCTTGTTTTATTTGCCGTCATAGCAGACAAAAACAACATCTCCAGTGATTAAAAAAATTTAATAAAAACCAAGGTACTCCCTAAACAGGCACGAAAAAAATAGAACATCATCACAGGCAGTAAAAATCGCATTAAGCGGACAAATAGCGATAAAGCACGTAATTTAGATAGGGGAATGGATACCAAATATAAATAAATCTCGCGGCCCTAATAAATAACATTGACCATATACGAAAAAGGACCTACGTATAAGGGATAGATGATATTTAAAATTGAAGGAGGTTCTGGAGTTTAATGTAATAATAATAATCTTATACCAGCAGATGCTTCGTCTTTATATAATATTGATATGTGTATGATTTTTATTTTCATTTCATTATTGTGTGGAACAGACGGGTTGATGACCCACTTTATAATAAGCAGTTACCGTCGTCTATGGATATTTGCGATACCAAGGGCACCGCTAATAGACTAATGTCGACAAAGTGGAACTGGAATCTGGATCAGCTATACCGGTTACTATGTTTAGAAACCAGTGGTAATTGCCATCCAGACCGATTAGAGTTCTACCACTTAGTCGCCTTTTACAGCAGGCTGCCCTTGGCACTGGAGGAGACGGTATTCTTACCTCGCCCCTGTCTGAAGAAAATAGTAAATAGTTTAAATAAAAAAATAAACATTAAGTTTTGTATGAACACAAAATGAATAATGTTAAATGTCTGTACTAACGAAAGTAATTCTATTAATTATTTAAAATATTCGCCATATCGAATGCAAATAGTGTCGACCAAGTCCGTCTGAAATATATAGAGATTACACTCATAATACAATAATTAAAATAAAATTCTTTTACGAATAAAATATTGTACGTTATTGTACGTTTTATTTTTTATCATTAATGTAATCTGTATCGGTTTTGTACAATAAAGAATATTCTATTCTATATTCTGTACAAATTACTTTTTACGGGTTTTATGTGCATTCTTATTTTAATAATTTTTAACATTACAACTACTTCTCCAACTAACAAAAGATCGAGTGGCGCCATACAGAAATAATAAATTTATTTTAATTTACTGTAAAGATAAAATGTTTGCTTAGTTTTAAAATAAATTTTACCTTAGTAAAACTCCGTGGTAGCTTAGTTACTATTACGATAACAGCATCCTGTCCCATCCTTTTCCGATAACGCACGGCGGGAGAGGGTGTAGTCCTTTATTAAAAATACATTTGGTAGTCCATGACGTCCTCTCCCGCCGATTCGACTCCAGCCGTTGTAAGCCCCAGTTACGGGGCCTATGCGTATTGGCAGCCATAGGACTGTGGGCCGGAGACAGAGCGCATTGTACTTCGCACGTCCCTTCCACTTCTTTGAGAGTCCAGTGGCAACCGAGATAAGCCACATAGAGTCCAGCTGCTACACAGGAGACTAACGATGAGAGGGGCACGTGGAAACATATCCCCTCTCCCCGGACTTCGAGCAGAAACACTGATGGTTTTAGTGGGTAGACCAGCTACGTGCGTCCCCTTTTCAACTGTGGAAGCGCAAGCGTGCATGGGGAGTCCCACAAAAAAATCCCCACCGCGAGCCACTAAGCGGTGGGGTGTTCATGAAGCATTCCCACCTCAAGAAAAAAATGTTAGCCTAACTAAAAATCTACACTGTTCTAGTAGTATTGTTGCTGTAAAGACAAATGGCAAGAAAACTCTCGGTAAGACTTCCTGGCTAAAAATAATAAACAATTTTAAAGATCTAAATACTTTAGATTATCTATACAAAATAATATATATCTATTATCTATACAAAATACTATACATCTATACAAAATAAATAAAATTGGAGGGTCTGTTTGTAATATTAAAATAACCGCTTTTTACTAAGTGCATTCGGACGTATACACGCTACATATACCAAAACAACATTTTTTACAATTTTTGTCTGTCTGTCTGTCTGTTTGTTCCGGCTAATCTCTGAAATGGCTGCACCGATTTTTACGGGACTTTCACTGGCAGATAGCTGATATATCAGGGAGTAACTTAGGCTATTTTTATTTTACAAAAAAAATAGTTTTGTTAAAAATGATAAGTTTCGGAAATTTTATATTACAATTTAAGTTGACCTCAGATTTATATCATCAATCATATGAAATAGGGTTCAGCTTAGGCTGGACATTGTAGGTTCTACTCGCCTGCGCGGGTATATAAAGCGCGCCGATAGGATTCAAGAAAATTTGGAATCTAGAGATCAGCGTCTAGAAAATGATATACGACACGCTATATATATTTCTTACGCGAAATACAGAATTAATAAGTTGTAATCCTACTAGTATTATAAACGCGAAAGTTTGTAAGAGTGTAGGTTTGTTACTCTTTCACGCAAAAACTACTGAATGAATTTTAATGAAACTTTACAATAATATAGCCTATAACATCAGAATAACACATTCTACTAATATTATAAACGCGAAAGTTTGTAAGAATGTAGGTTTGTTACTCTTTCATGCAAAAACTACTGAATGGATTTTAATGAAACTTTACAATAATATAGTTTACACATTAGAATAACACATCCTACTAATATTATAAACGCGAAAGTTTGTAAGAGTGTAGGTTTGTTACTCTTTCATGCAAAAACTACTGAATGGATTTTAATGAAACTTTACAATAATATCTATACATATCTATACAAATAAATAAAATTGGAGGGTCTGTTTGTAATATTAAAATAACCACTTATTACTAAGTGCATTTGGATGTATACACGGTACATATACCAAAACAACATTTTTTACAATTTTTGTCTGTCTGTCTGTTTGTTCCGGCTAATCTCTGAAACGGCTGGACTGATTTTGACGGGACTTTCACTGGCAAATAGCTGATGTAACAAGGAGTAACCTAGGCTACTTTTATTTTAGAATAAAAATGGTTATAGTTAAAAGTGATCAGTTTCGGATTTTTTTAATCAAATTTAGGTTGACCTCGGATTTATGTCATTAATCATATAAAATAGGGTTGATCTTAGGCTGGACTTGCAGGTTCGAACGCAATTTGTATATTTCATTAATTTGTATTTTAGGGTTTATAGGGTTTGTAATCCAAAATAAACCATAAGATATATCCAAAAAAATTCTGCCCAGTCATATTCAAAAGTAAAATTTGAAAAGTAAAAGTCAAAAGTAAAATTTGAAACGAATCGGCAGTTATAAATGGCGCGGAAGGTTAAATAACCAACATCAGTCTGGTCCTGGTTTTTGGATTTTATATTGTTTAATAGTAAATTATATAACTCTATTAAATTTTTTATAAAATTTTCTACGTGGTAGGGCCTCAAGCCCGTCTGGATGGCGACCACCTTTGGTCTTAAGTATGCCGCCATAATAACCTTGTGTTGTGTTCCGGCATTAGTGAACCAAGTTCCTGTACTCTTATGGGACAGCAGCGTGTTCGCGATGCCACTGGCGTTGCAAACACCCATAGCCGACTGCTAAATTCTAAGTGGGCCGTCAGCCTGTCTGCTGTCCTACAGCAATAAAAAAATATATACTCTCTTCAAAATGTTTTGCACGACAAAATATACATGACAAAAGTTTATGAAATAAAAATTTTTAATATTGTTAAAACCGCAACAATACATGTTACATGAATGAAATACACTCCATGGTTTCCAGTTTGCTTGTGGGTGGCAAAGTGAACGGTGGCGGTGGCCCGTATTCGGGATAGAATTCAGTATGGGGGCAGACTCGGCGCATCCAATTTTGCGTTTACATTATCTCTGTTGTTGCAGCCCATTCAGGCGCCTTCAATTTCCCAAGGCGGTTTCTGCACAAAATGCTATCCGGATATCGTTTTGGTGTAAGTGCGAAGTTTAATTACAGTATTGTACAACCGACAACGTCCCTCGACTTCGGAAACTAAAAATTTTATGCTTTCTAATCAACGTATAATGCCGTTTCGGTTGTTCAACGATCCATTTTTAACAGTCATGATTTTCGTGCATAAACTCGTACATACATTATTCGTATGCATGTACAAATTAATCATAGAAATGATTTAAAAAGTGTCAGTATACAAATATGAATACACATCTCATCAAAGAAATCGAAAAGTCCCTGAAGTTTGGTTTTGATGAGTTTCGTTCTTTTTTACATTTAACCAAAAATATAAATAATAAAATATAAATATAAAAAGATAACGGAACACCAACCAAATACCTTTTATTTTATGGAACCCCATACCAAATGATTACAAATCAACACAGAAATTTTAAGAACTGAACTACTGAAATTTATATAGAAATATTATTATTTAATAGCTAATAATAAATAATTTTGGCGGAACCCTGATGACTATTCGAAGGAACCCGTAGGTGCCGCGGAACACAGTTTGTGAATCCCTGTTGTGAGGTATGTATCATTTTACGAATATAATGTTTCAAATTAAAATTAAATTTCTGTAGCTATTGTGTTTTGTTCAACAAGTATGTTTTTACCCTTTAAGAAGAAATTGTTAAATGTTAGAAACAAAATGGAAACAAAGACGTAAAACAGAGTTAAAAATAGTTTATTCAGTATCTCATATTTCTCTTATCTCTCTCTCTTATCACTGCTTCCATGCGGTTCCTCATAGAACGGATAAGCGTCACAATCTTGTGTTGTAGGATATTCTCCCACTCATTTTGTATAGCTGTTTTAAGCTGGCCAAGCGTTTCCGGAGCAGGATCTCGCTCTGACTCGTCTCCTCAACTTTTCCCATAGGTGTTATATGGGATTTATAACCGGGTTTCTTGCTGGCCAGCCCATAATCGCAGCAGCGACTTCGCTCAGGTATTCATTTACAATGCCTGCGATATAAGCCCTGGCATTGTCCTGCATAAAAATGAAGTCTTCGCCTAAATGTGCGTCGGGTACCACTTGAGTCTCCAGACACGACTTTATGTAACGTGAACCACTTTTCGATGTAACGGTAACCGAGGTCCAGATATAAACGCAAGTTCGGTTTTTCTATCTGTGCTTATTATGCCTCCCAAACCGTCCATGAACTGCCACCTTAACTAACTCTTTCTTCAACGCAGTACTGTGCAAAACGCTCTCCCTCTCTTCAATACACCTTTTTTCTTCCATCATTACCAAACAGCATGATGTTACTCTCGTCAGAAAAGAGAACTTTGCTCCATTGAAGGTATGACCAATTTAAGTGCTCAAGTGCAAAGTTGAGGCGCGCACTTCGATGGTCTACCGTCAATTTTGGACCATTAGCTGGTTTATGAAGTTTCTTACCACGCTCTGCCAGTCTTATTCTTATGGTAGAATCGCCTGCAGTCAATCCTCGAACCTCACGGACCCGCTGCCGCAGTGGAATAGAGTTAAAGTGGCGATTTCTTAGAGAAACTGACACAATATACCGTTCATCTTGCTCAGACGTGACTCTATGTCTACCAGATCCTGGACGGCGAGTAAACATACTAGTATCAAGATAACGCTGATACACTATATATTGACAGCAGAGAGGCTTAGATATAATCGTGCAGCCACCCATATTTTTAGTAGTAGATTTCTTTGGTAGGATGTCATAGAGCACGCTCAGCTCAACTCAGGGCTCAGTTAGAAAAAACGATAATTTATGCAAAAAATGTAAATAAGTGCAGAAATTCCGACGGAATACACATTGAAAACAATCTCTGCTTTCATTTATTGGATGAAAATTCAAAAATTTTAATTCTAATTTGGTGTTCTGGTACACCATTGTGTAGACTAAACTGCCAGTCTATACAAATAAATAAAATTGGATGGTCTGTTTGTAATATTAAAATAACTGCTTTTCACTAAGTAAATTCGGACGTATACACGGTACATATACCAAAACTAGCTGACCCGGCGAACGTTGTTCTGCCATATAAAAAAAAATATAAAAATAGCTTATGTAAAAAAAAAATAAAAAAAGCCTTTTGCAAGATTCACTATCTCTGTACCGAAATTCATCAAAATTGGTTCAGCGGTTTAGACGTGAAAACTTAACAGACAAATAGATAAACAGAGTTATATATTAATACAAATACACTAGCTATGCCCGCGACTCCGTACACGTGGAATAGTGACCTTATCACTAAGGGGTACGAAAAATAGATGTTGGCCGATTCTCAAACCTACTCAATATGCTCACAAAATTTCATGAAAATCGGTCAAGCCGTTTCGGAGGAGTACGGGAACGAACATTGTGACACGAGAATTTTATATATAAGATAATACGTATTAAGTATTTTCTATGGCTTACACATAAAAGATAGATATATACTGTCCCGGGCTTTTTGTAGGACTATTTAAGATAAACATTTCCATTATTCATTAAATACTTGTAACTCTTAACGGTTTTTGCAGCGCACGCCAGAATAACTCGCAGATGGCAGAATCTTTTCCTACTTATTTGACACTTATCGTTATATTTTGGACAATTCACACAACATCTTTATAAATTATAGCCTATGTGTTATTCTGATGTATAAGCTATATTATTGTAGTTTCAATAAAATCCATTTAGTAGTTTTTGCGTGAAAGAGTAATATAAACCTACATTCTTACAAACCTTCGCGTTTATAATATTAGTAGGATTACGATAACTTATTAATTCTGTATTTCGCGTAAGAAATATAGCCTTTCTAGACGCTGATCTCTAGATTCCAAATTTTCTTGAATCCTATCGGCGCGCTTTATATACCCGCGCAAGCGTGTAGAACATACAATGTCCAGCCTAAGCTGAACCCTATTTCATATTGATATAAATCTGAGGTCAACTTAAATTGGAATATTAAATTTTCGAAACTTACCATTTTTAACAAATACTATTTTTTTTTCTAAAATAAAAATAGCCTAAGTAACTCCTTGTTACATCAGCTATTTGCCGGTGAAAGTCCCGTCAAATTCGGTGAAGCCATTTCAGAGATTAGCCGGAACAGTGTTGTATCCAACATCAAAAGTTTGAATCTGAGAATGCCATATGACGAAAACATCATCCGTTTTCAAGAGTCCCATCGATGTCGTCATATGTTTTGACTGTATATGGAAGAAAAAGACATATTGTGCCGACCCCAAATGCTTGGGACAAAGCCAAGCCAATGAGATGATAATAAAATAAAACAAAACATATAAATCCAATAAGGATCATAATTTATTTAAAAAATTGTATAATACACTTTACAATTGACCAAGTCTTATCAGCGCGGTCGGATAACATTTTCCAACCAATCCGGCGGTCGATAATACTTTGGAATACACTATCCTGGTATCCACATGCGCACACGGTCGCCATGTACATCCCACACATACATCATTGGTAATATGATACTATGTACAATATATACAGTTCTACAAACCTACATTTCACCGTCACTGCGTAAAATAAGACACGTTTGATTTTTACAGATATATTGCTTTGTCATCACCTTTTAACAAACTTCATTTTTTGTAATAAAAGGGGAAAAGTTTATTATAAATACATATCGCATCTTTAAGTTTATAAACTTTAATAAAAAAAACTATGAATATTGTAAATTTTTAAGGAAAAATATCTAAGTACATTCAAATGTATTGTCTACATCCAAAACGCGTCGGATCGAAAAAGATTCAATTTAAAAGACTTACTTCTTAAACTTATTTTCTGTATCAGACACATTATAATTATTTTCAATAATAAATAATTGTGTGATTTATATGCTTTTAGTGCAGTTTTTTTTTTTTATACTGGGACCTCAATTCAACACAACGTAGCATATTTCTAACAAAGTGGATCTGACGGGTTGTTTTTCGAGACGACACACATCTATCATTAAATACTTTATTACTTCTCAGAAAAGTATGGAAAAGTTCGATATATTCAAACATTTAATTTTATTAATAAATCAAATAATATATATAGGGCATATTAAACCTTAAAAGTCATACGGAACTTTATCCATATTTTTATTTTCAAAGCATCAGTGCATTATTTTAAATATATTATTTGACAACATCGATTAATTTAAATAACATGTTTCAAGGCTGACACAGTTCTCAATGTGTGTTTTAAATTTTCTTATTTATTAAATTATCTTGTAATTTCTTACATGCATGCCGGATGCGAGATGGCCTTGGTAAAAAGCAAAACTATTGCTAGTCTACATTGTCACTTTTTTACTAGCAAATGGAATCTACTTTACACCATTTAGTCGCCCTAGAATCGGTAGTCGGCAACCTTGTCATCTAAGAGCCAAATATAGATGGATGGAAATGGAATGGAAATTTTTCATCGTAACCTTAATTTCCAATCCGTAATAATCTCTATGTTAAATCATGACTCATAAAACTATAAACTAACCGTATTGACTTAAATGTTTTACACGTTGACAAGAAAAGTGGCAAGTGTAAGAAGCAGTATATTTCATTCAAATGATGTTTATTAAACATAATGATGATCACAATACTTATAGAAAACTTACACGAGACTTTTAGTTGCTACAAGTCTTAGTGCCGATGAAATTAAACGAAAAAACAGATTTTAAATTGGTAGTGTATAAAATTAATTTATAAGGCGGAAAGCATTTAACATTGAGATTAAAATAAGTCCTGTCAAGTAAGCTGTAAGTAACAAGAAAGTTCCAAATTCATTAAAAATGAATTGCTCAATACATACAGATAAATATATAATAATAAATCTTTATTTCATTATAAAAATAATATGTAATACTTAATTACTTATAACGATTTAAATAAAGTTTTCAATAATACGAAAAAAAAAATATTTCTTAACAGTATAACAAGGGACAAATATTATTTCGTAAATACTATTAATAATATAAAGTGAAAATTCATGCAGTTAAAATGTATTTAGACAAAAACTAGGCGGGACCTTTGATAGAATAATCTTAATGTTTAGTGTTGTTTCTGTTATATGCGTGTATAAAGTTTGCTGCAGATTCGACATTCATTTTTTAGATGTTAAGTCAAAACCAGACCATCAGAGTTAAGTACTCATTGCTAAGTACGATGCTAAGACTGTTGACAACTTTGATATCTATCCTACGACCTCAGGCTTACAAATTGTAAAATTGTCGTTATGGCTCTTGGAAAATAAATTACAAAATTGGCTTATTAATATTTCCGTGAAATTAATGAATTTTTAATAATAAAAGACACAATCATTATGACGTAACTATATTTTATATAATGTATTTTTTTTTTACAAGTTAGCAGATAATCCGTATAAAATATCGGTCAAAAGTTTATTAATATATTGTTATTTACCATCATCAACTGGCTTTTCACAGTACCACAAGAATTGTCGCCATTGAAAAAAAAACTATATTTTATAGTTTTAAGACAATATCGTATGCCAGCTTATGTACCATGTTTGAAACAATAAATTTTTATACTTTTCTTGGGACTGCTTAACGACTTTAATTTGGTTAGACGCCATTTTATATTCAGTTTCATTTTCAAAATGCAACAATATTGTTTAAGATAGCACAAAAATAATGCTAATAAACAGTATATCACTTGGGGTAAGTATTATTTTTGGAGAATGTACTTTGAAATTTTGGAAATTTATGTAATCCATACTAATATTAGGTATAAATGCGAAATTAACTGTTACGTTTTCATGCCTAAAGCGCAAAAATGAAACTTGAATAGGGTGAAGATGAAATCAGGAAAGTACTAAGGAGAACAACGTTAATCGGGTCAGCTAGTCAATGAATAATTTGAAGTATTTTTTTATTTTTTAAAATATTCTATTTCATTAAGTTTTCTCAGTCATATCCAACTTCACCAAACTATTTAATATATCTTAATCGGAAAACGAGTAAACGCGTATTTGATATCTAGCACTAAAGCGTGGCAAACAACAAAATTCCTTTTTCTAACGGCGTTGAGGGAAACTTGTAAACACGGAAACATGCAGACGAAATCCTTATTTTATCTATAATTGACGGTATAACATATACCGATAGTAAAAAAAAAAACCCGCTGTCTTATGCAATTTTTGCGCGCGAAATGACACGCATGTGTTAATTATAATTAAATCAATATAGAAATTAATTTCGCTGAATAATCTAACATTAAATGCGATGTAATTAAGATATAAAAACAGTATTTGATAGAAATTCCATAACATACAAAGCTAAATCACCTGTGCGACCATGCAGCTCTTCTTTACGAATATTAATCAAGACAATCATGAACGAAATTAATTCATGTCAGAATTAGACATTTATTCCCTTTATTTCATACAACAATAATTTTATTAAACATATTACGATTTCTATGTAAATGCAATCCGCATTTACACACTGGTGTGATCCCAATTCGTAAATTTCTTTAAACATTCCGTTCAAGTAGTTTCATGCCTTTGTTTGTTGGCTTTAGCAAAATATTTGAGAGGGCCTTATGGAGTACAATATGTATGAGTACATCTGAAATTTTAAAAACTAACCAAAACTAAAAATAAATCAAAAATACTAATGCTATAGAGGAAGTTTATTGTATCATTTAACAGCTACAACATTTATTATTTATAAATTTTTAGATAATATATAAGAGAAAATTGATTACACAAATAACTGGTGTTAAGTAAGTTTGACCGCACCATTTTTTTTATCGCTGTAGGCCAGCAGATAGGATGACGGCCCGCTTAGAATTTAGCAGTTACCGACGCCTATGGGTGTTTGCAACGCCTAGGGCATCGCTAACACGCTGCTGTCCCGTAAGGAACAGGAACTTGGGTCGATCATGCCGGTCAATAATGCCGGTACACAAAACAGAGTTATTATAACGGCATACTTAAGACCAAAGGTGGTCGCCAAGATGAGCTTTGGGGCCCTACCACATAGCTAGGATGGGTTGTTTTGTCGCCTTTTACGATAGGTCGACTCCGGCCGCAGAGGTCTGTAATCCTTTCTCCGCCCCTGCACGGTAATAGTCGGATACTATCGGTGACTATCGATAGCTTGAACGATAGTTTTTGTTTTTTAGATTAGATTAGGCCAGAGGAGTGTCTACGCGTCGTACTCAAATTTGTCGTTCCCATTCTCGTCCTTATTCCCATAAGGACGGACGTTCACGTCATCTATCGTACAACAGTAGTGTAGTGTGTATACAACGTTTACACAATTGTTCTGACAAGTACTCAATTTCTGGTACTCAATGTTTTCATTCGTAAATTAGTTTTTGTATTACCCTAGCATGTTGAATGCAAAATCAATAAAAAGAGATCAATAATTTGGATAAATTCATCTTTAAGATTGCATTTGACTTTTTTAAATAAATAATAAAAGGAATTTGTTCAGTTTGTAAATCGTTTAGTACTTTCTAGTTTTATTATTATTTGTTTGATTATTATTGTCATTAAAAATACTAAAATCTTTTATAACCTGTGTACATCTTCAATTTCCGATGGCACTAACGATATTATCGATAGTTAAAAAAAATATCGATAGTATCCGACCATTATGGGTCGCATGATCTATCCGTGCAGTGCTCGGATAGATCATACGAGTGACTAGCATGCGCGCTCCTCCCCCCTCTCAATCCTGGATTGACACAAACGATCGCCCCTCGAAATCCTTATACCCAGGTGAACAGAAGTCATACCTGACAAGTGTCAATAAAGAGCAGGCCAGTGTCGGCTTGGCCCACGAAATCGGCTGGCCGCACGTTGGCCCATGCGATAGAAAGGCAATATTTAATGGACAGTCTTACAAAGTCTCACATACCCCCCAAAAATTCTGCAATCGGGGAGTGGAAATTTCAGTAGAGTTATGTCTCAGCAAAAAAATACTATCACGTTATGTATCCGTGATTACCGACTCGTATAGTTATTTACAGTGTAACAAAAAAAATCATACCGCATACCATAACTATATGTTGCCTATAAAGAGTTAATTGACAAAATAAAGAATCGTACGAAACGCACACCATCTTAAAAGTTCATTATATCTATGAGAAAACAATCGCAAGTCACACAAAAAAAACTGAAGTTATTTCAAACGAAATGTCAATATTACTACTTTACAGCTTACTTGCAAGACCATACATAACAATACATGCAAATACAACAGACAATATATATACCGTTACTTCCAATCTCAGAACAATATCTACAATATCAGTCGCTTGGTCTGATCAAAGAGCCTGTTCCTACACAGTTCAGTCGAAATAAAGGCGAAACTTCATAATTTACGGCTTGGTCACAACTCGTGCTCGCAAATTTTAATTATTAAAAATCTAACGAATCGCCATTTAAAGCATTTCCCGTGTCGCTAAACATTAAAAAAAATTAGAGTTAAAAAAAATAATTTTCTCAGAATATTTCAATTATTGTTAAGTTCAAAGTCCTATGTAAAAAAAAAAACAATTACAGTAATCCCCGCCCATAACATGATACTTTTATATAACACAATCGCGTTAAATGTGTTTTCTCCCATATAACTCGGGGATTTCCCGTTATATTTATGTACTGTGAAATTTATAATACAAAATTAATATTTGATTTAAAACTCCCATAACAACATAAGTTAGACGTGAATCATTTGTAGATACTACTTATGGTCTTATTAGAATGTCGCACGATAATTCTCGTACCATGCGTTTTCCTATAACGCGGAACTAATCTACCGTGTTACAAGGGGGATCACTGTCAATTCCTAGAACATTATCATAGTTCAAAAGTAGTACCAGAAGCTGAAAAATCATAAAGATAACAACACTACAATGTCCGTTCACGTATTGGAACACACCTTATATGTAAAATTTTGAGCTTTTCCGAGTGTATTCGTGGCGGGTGAGCGCTGCACCTTAAAATGTCCACGAAACTCGCACGCGTCACTAGCTGTGCGCATTCGAACTGTAAGTCACGTTGTTGTATTGCTTCATGGTAACGGAGGCACTGCTGCCATTCTTCTCCAAGCCGGCCAGGAAATCTTCGAGGAGTTTGGCCAACGCCTTCCTCTTGAACCTCAACGACTCGTTGATCACTTCGCGTATCACCTGTTTTTTCGTGTCCACGCCGCCTTGTAATTGTTTCAAGTGTTCGAATAGTTTTGTGAAATCTGAAAGGTAATCAAATATGCTAAATAAATTTTTTAATGACCTTATTGATAGAGTCAAATTATTTTAGAGGCTACAAACTATCCGTTTTATCCATGCGGGGGAGGAGAAAGAATATTGACCTCTGCGGCCGGAGTCAGCCTGTTGTAAAAGGATACAAAACAACCCTAGCTAGCTACGTAGTAGGGCCCCAAGCCCGTCTGGATGGCGACCACCTTTGGTCTTAAGTATGCCACCATAATAACTCCGTGTTCCGGCATTAGTGACCCAAGTTCATGTACCCTGATAGGACAGCAACGTGTTCGTGATACCACTGGTGTTGCAAACACCCACAGGCGACGGTAACTCCTAAATTCTAAGTGGGCCGTCAGCCTGTTTGCTGTCCTAGAGCAATTAAAAAAAAAACTATACGTTTGGTAAATCCAAAATATACCACACACAGGCTTATGAATGTGGTTATTATTGCTCTTTGCAAAAACATCTGACACATTTCAAATTACTTTGCTTACGCAGCAAAACGTTTCTGCTATGGTTACTATATAACTAATATAATATTTATAGTTTTGTTTTATAACTACATATTATAAATAAAAACCTAAGCATGGGATGGAAATCTAATCCTCATCCTCTTAAATGTTCTGACGTGCGAAGGCCGAAGGAGGTCATTAATACTAATATAACTGAAGAAATAAAATATTACTTATGTACTAATCCCGGTTTATGTGTTTTAAAAACTTTTAACCACCAAAGTCGAACGTTGTAAGATTTTCAGTAGAAAAGAAAACAACTTTAAATCAATACCTTTGCCCGGTCGGCGTACAGCCTTAAACACCTCTGCACGGACATCGAGGTTGTTCTTCTTGATGTCCGCGAGCTCCTTCCTCGAGGGCTGCGGCGGCAGCAGTATTGGCGTCTGCGGTTTCTCGCTTTGCTGTAATATCATCACACTATTAATTTTAAGAAATAACCAATTGTCTTAATAGTTCCGTCGTCTTCAACTAATCGTCGTTTCCAGCTGGACATAGGCCTCCCCATCACACATTCCTATCCCATTCTTTCCCATCCAACCCCAATCAGCAATCTTACATAGGGTGTCCAACACGTTTACCGTTACAACGTTTCCCAAAACGCGGTCTCCACTCCAGAACTCGTTTCCTCCATCGCTTATCGGTCATGAGAAACGTGAACGACCTAGTGCTACTTCAGCTTGCACATTTTTCGAGCTATGTCGGTCACTTTGGTACTACGACATATTTTATGTCCACGTTTCTGATCTTTTCCATAACGGAAACACCCAACATAACCAATGAGCGCCTTGAAATTTGTGTCAAATCCCGGTATCACTCGTAGATTTAACTTTGGTGCCCGAGATTCACTGAAATTAGTGTACGTCATTTCAAACTACATATTTTACTTGCAACTATATTGTGAACAAGTTGTTATTCAGAAACCAGGAGTTAATTTAAAGAAAAAAGATAACCACAAAATTAAGATAGTGGTTTCCCGTAATGATTATATTTTGTGGGAAAAATTCATTCACGTCACGCAAAATGAGATAACATATTTATATGAATTACTTAACTTACTGAATTACTTTAACTGTTTAAAAAAACTTGTTTAATGCTAAAAATCGAGCGTTGGCGTTTAATAAAGGCGTGACTACCATCTTAAGACGCCATATTGGATTAGGAAGGCGCAATATTTTCATTTAAAAAAAACTTGGAAAGAAAAAAATTACATCTTATTTTGATAAATTAAAATCATTCTATAAATCGAGAACATGTATAATTTTTTTGTTTAAGTTAAAAGATAGATAGGTAATTAAAATTTTATATTGTTTATCATGAAGATTCTCAAGAGTAAACTGAGAAGTCGTCTTATTGATGAGAACTTGGAAGCATGCCTAAAATTAAAAACAACAACATACAAACCTGAGTAACTCAAACTTACCAAGGAGATACAAGCACTTGATTATAAAATTTAGTTTTATTTAGTGTACTATACTTATTTAGTGTAATAAAAGTTTACTAAACAAGCAGATTTGGCTCCCAATTTTTTTTTTATTGTTGTAATATTCATATTTGGCTCTTTGGCCAATAAGTTTGCCGACCACTGTGTTAAGCGATCTTGTTAATAGAAAATATTCAGCTACCACTCGAATGCCGGCCTATTCGAATCCTAGGTAATGAACAACCGAAATAATATATAGCAAGCTTTTTGTCTATATATAATTTAGAAATAAGGTATTTTTATATACATTTGACATAAAATATCAATATTAAAAAGAAAAAAATGTACACTTGTTTCGAATCAACACAAAAATAGGAGAGAGAGAATCCCATCAAGAGTAAAAAGGACTGATTTTTATTTCAACATATCACAAATTATTACATACATTAACTATTAATAATATTGTAAAATATTAATTTTATTTTATTCATAAATTATGTAATTTGCATATTATCAACTAAATTTAGAAATATGGGTCAGATACGGGGTACATGCACATAAACCGATGATGATTAATTAAAATAAATTTGTGGGTTCAAACCAAATCTCTGAAAAATATTACATGAAGTAGTATAAAAACAGACCGAAGATTTGGGCTCTAAATAGATAGATCACAAGCTTTCTTGTACTGCGGTTTCAAGATTTCGAGTTCACTTTCCGACAGGACAAATATTGTAACAATGTATTTCCTATCATTTGTATTTGTTAGGAAAGGGCACTATAGATAATTGCCAATTGCCATAGCTCACGATTTAAATTGTAGTTTCATTATCGTTACTAGCCTAGGATTTAACCAGGATTTATTTTCCATGATCTTTTGTATTTCCGTCCCCAATTTTTATTATTAAAATACAGACCTTCCGTTTCCTCTTCCTGTTGCGCGCGTGCGAACTGTTCTCAGCCGCAATACCCTGGAGGATGGCGTTGATCTGCAGCTCTTGAGTGTCTGGCGCCGCAGGGGGTGGGGGCGCGGGGATTGGCGGCACCTCGGGGGGAGGAGACGGCGAGCGCGACATCTTCGTACCCATCGTTGTGTAAGCATCTGTAATATTATCATCAAGTATAATTAGAGATACGAACGTTATATATCCATATTCGATCTTAAACATGAAAATAACCAAAATATGAATATTGTATGTGTATAATTATCCGTGCAGGGTCAGAGCTGAGTAAGAATACTAAC
The DNA here is from genome assembly GCA_963693495.1 of Malacosoma neustria. NCBI lineage: Eukaryota > Metazoa > Arthropoda > Insecta > Lepidoptera > Lasiocampidae > Malacosoma > Malacosoma neustria. Next base: position 10,109,473 of record OY856373.1, on the reverse strand, counting down.
CCCTGCGGCCGGAGTAGACAGTCTTAAAAGGCGACAAAATAACCCTAGTAGTAGTCCCAAGCCCGTATGGGTGGCAACCACTCTTGGTCTAAAAGTATGTTGCCATAATAACCTTGTGTTCAGACATTAGTGACCCAGGTAACATTACCCATATGTGACAGCAGCGTGGTCACGGTACTCCTAGCGTCGCAAACATACATAATAGATGGTAAGTAGATAGTAAGTTATTAAGTAGGCTGTCAGCCCTTGTGCTGTTCATGAGCAATATTTTTTTATTATTATTAAACAGTCACAGAAATCGATAATTATTTTTTAACGTCATTACTGAAATATATGTAGGTACACATACCTACAGAATAAATTTATAATTTATTACAGAATATTTATTCTATGACATTTTGGGCTCTATTGAGTTATATACATATACGGAATCAGCTATTTTTTATTAAATACTTTAGATAGCTCTCTGATAAAGTTTATAAAATGTTATTTAAAATAATAAGCATTTCACTCTTCGATATAATTATTAACACAAATATTAGTGGCCGCCCAGTGGGCGACATTCGGTCATAATTGATTAAATTTTTTATTTTTGATCTTTATTAAGGATCTTTTGTCAAAAGCTATATACTTCTACAATCAAAAGTTTCTTTACCAACGTTACCAACGTTATCTTAACCAACATATTCACATTTTGTAAACACTATAATCACAAATAGGCAAGAGTATCTAAATCAATTCGATTACTTATATTTACTAATATCCATTTTCTTTATGCTTGAGCAAGATATATTTTACAAATTATAAATAACTATACAAATAAAAACAAGGCTAAAATTTCAATTATTGTTATTGTCAATTTTGAAATTGACATTGAATAAGACCAGAGTATAGAATCACTGAAGCCTTATTAATTAACATTAATTGTCTATACAATTAATGTTAATTTATTAAACATATATTATTAATAATTGTATATTATTATTCATATATTATTATTTACTAATTAATTATTTATGGTGTTAAATCCGGTGATCGAGGCGATCATGGGACGGGACCACCACGACCGACCCAACGATTGCCGTATTCCGTATTTTTGCACTGTCGACGTCACGAGAGAACGAACGGTAAACACAATGCACCAACGCGACAACACGCGGCCGACTGATTTATTTTATATTTAATTTTTAATTATTTTAAATAGTATATTATATTATTATGAAATTAACCTTAATGATCTCGTTATCAGACCATAAATTCTTATAAAAAAATATAAAAAATAAGTATGTGTGTGTTTGTTGTGTATCATTCGAGCATTAGTGTGTATTATATATAATGTTTATTTTAATTAATTTAATGTATTCCTAATGGATGTTAGGCAAAAAAATAGCTTTCCCCACTTCTCCTCTATATAAACTTTAACTGTGACAAATTTTATACTCCTCCGCCCGCGCAATTTTAGTCAAAAGGGGTACAAAGTTTTCGCTTCACGTATTAATATATAGATAATTATAACCGTAGAAGGGTGTCAGATCATTCTGCCCTTTGAAGAGTAAGCAACTAAAGCAGGTTTTATTCTAATTGACCTCCAGTATAAGATCCTACATTTTATACATAACAATTTATTTTTAGTCAATTTCAATATCATCTTAATAACTCACTCGAATTTTTAATCTTTCCAATTCGGGAAAGGCTGGAAGAACCCACATATTCGAGGGCTAATAGGGGATATAATCAATGATATTAGGTCACAGATTATTAAAAATAAATTTACAAGTTTGAACATTGTAAATTGAATGATACATACCTCCATTGAGGAATGGCTTGATGACTGGTGGCAAATTGGCAGGCTGCACCGCAGGCGGAGAGACGGGCGGCGAAGCGGGACCACTGTCCATGATAGGCGGCTCCTATAATATTAAAATAACCGCTTTTATTTCATTTGTACTTCCATATACATCGACAAAGGTGACGACTCGCGTAGTTCTTTAGCTACAAAAGTAAATCCCAAAGCGGACGAAATAATAGTTTTTTTTTCTATGCTGAGCATGGGTTCATAAATAAATATTTTTTACACTGGGAATAGATTTCCGTCTAGTGATCATTTACAGCAACGTAATAATAAATAATTTAACTTTACACGACGATAAGATTAATTTGAAAAGACAACTCACCTCAGGCGGTCGGCCAGAGGGCAGCTCTAAAGGCATAGGAGCGAGCGGGGACGCGGGACGTCTTGCGGACAGCGGCGAAAGTGGCGCTGCGGGCTGCGGCTGCGGAGGTGGCGAAAGAGGCACGGGTTGAGGCCCGGGAGGAGCCGATGGAGAGGAAGGCCGCCGCGCCACCACGTGTCGCGGCAGGGGCCCGGCGCGACGCTTGGGCATGCCACGTACTCCGTCCGCTCCTCGCTTGCCTCCCATGCCGATCCCTCCAGCGCCGCGCACCGCTCCCACCACCTCAATGTCAGCTTCATCCACCATCATGCGCTGAAATAACAACAAGAAACATTTAATAAAATGCTAAAATATAATTGTTCAATAGCACTTCGAAACCCTGAAAAACGCATTACCTTATCAATCTTGAAGGGATTTCCGAACATGTGTTGCCTGACGGGCTGCGACTCGATCTCCCGGAGTTGCGGCGTCATCCTTTTCAGATACTCCTGGTAGTTGCCCATCTGCGCAACCGGCATCGAGTGCACGCTGTCCTCATCGACGAGTCGCGTGTGAGCCAACGATGGCTGCAGAAAGTTCGCTCGCATTCGGACCACCTAAAATAACAATAGTTTTACTGTAACATTTACTTTGACAAATTCTTGGACAAAGATGATTTTGAATGAATAAAAGGATCATTACAATACATACTACGTTTCATTTTCAGTCAAAAAAGGAATTTACTCACCTTGAAATTTACTGTAATATGAAATTTGTCCATTTTGAGTCAAAACAAAATGTTTCACTGAGTATGAGGTTTACTGCAACTTTGTCTGGCTACAGCATACTTTAGGTTGTAGGGACGCGTGCCCCTGCCGCTCGAACCCCTCACCCGCATAGACCATAGGCGGAGTCTTAATAAAAACGCTTTAGCTCGGTCGTGAGCGGTGGTGCCAATCGAGCCGCGACAGAGAGAGCACGTCACTCCATCGCGCAATTCTCGCTACTCGTATTAAGCCTGATTGTAAATTATACATGAATATACCAATCTAAATTATATAGACTTTTACTGTGTTCGACATCGTTATTGTTGTTAGTGCCGGAATGCCCTACAAACTCATTTTCAGTAAAAGAATTTTGACTGATTATGAGGTTTAATGTAACATGTACTTGGCGCATATTTTCATTGATTATAAATTTTACAGTAATATGTACTTTACCCGATTTTCAGTCCCAAAGGGATTTTAACTCATTATGAAGTTTTACTGTATAATATATAAATTATATTACATGTGACTGAAGACTTTTTTGTCACAAAGACATAAATGAACAATATTAAAAAAGTGAATAACATGCCTGATCAAGTAAATCTCTCCGTTGTATATCAATGGGGTTCCTGTAGGTGTGCGTTTGGGCCTTATGCCTCCCTCGCGATAGGCCCACAACGAACCCGCCAAACTCGTTCAACTGGTCCCTTAATGCTGAAAACTTGTCCTGGAGACATGGATGTGTGGTCAGATCTTTGCGGAGAGGAGAACGGGGCATCACACGAACACTTTCATTAACCTGAAATTTATTTGTACCATTGTTAAATATAAGTTATACTCCAGGGGCGGAATAATTTATACTGACCGCTGCGACCAAAGATGGCCTGTCGTAAAAGACGATATAACTACCCTTGCTAGTGGTAGAGCAAGCCTATTTGGATACCAACCGTCTCTAAATATGCCTGGTTTTGTTTTCAGCATAAGTGACAAACGTTCCAGTTCTTCTAGGCGAACAGCAGGGTGACAGTGGCACCCTTAGCAACGCAAACATCCGTAGGCAACTGTAACTGCTTACTGAGGGCCGTTATAGCTTGTCTACTGTTCCGCAACAATAACAAAATCTAAAAATCAATACATTTATTTAAAAAATTATACAAATCTGAATTCTGCATTTAGATTATTAATCATTAAAATAACAAAATAAATATTTTGATCATCTTAAATCATTCAATGTTAATAGTAAATGTTAATTTAATTATTAAAGTTGACATGCTGTAGTAGAATGACATATCTGATAGCTCTCTCTACTTCTCCTCTTTGATTACGAGTCCTACGGTGAGTTGGTGTCACAAATAAAAACATTATTAATTGTTTTTATGAAGTTCATATCCGTGCAGGGGCGGAGAAAGAATACTAACCTCTGCGGCCGTGGTCGGCCTGTCGTAAAAGGCGACTAAACAACCCACCCTAGCTACGTGGTAGGGTCTCAAGCCCGTCTGGATGGCGACTACCTTTGGTCTTATGTATGCCGCCATAATAACCTTGTGTTGTGTTCCGGCATTAGTGACCTAAGTTTCTGTACCTTTATGGGACAGCAGCGTGTTCGCGATGCCACTGGTGTTGCAAACATCCATAGGCGATGGTAACTGCTAAATTCTAAGCGGGCCGTCAGCCTGTCTGCTGTCCTATAGCAATAAAAAACAGTTCAAATAAATATTAGAATATTTGTATTTAGAACAGCGAGTGTGAAGTTATTACAAACACGAAACTTAATAAATTTCAAATACAAGAAACGAATTATTATTATTTAATAATAATATTGATAATGAGTACATCATACCTTTTGAACATTACTACTAGAAGCCTTGTTGATAACATCGGCACACAACTTTTCAAATTCAATCTTCGCTTGGTTCTTCAGTCTTTTCAAATAGTTAAGCACAGAGAAACTCAAGGAGTTGTCCTGAGTGTCAGGAATGAGGCTTTGTAAGAGCGGCGCGGACGCCCCCATCTTCGTCAGCGCCCGGCGTAATGGCTGAAAAATCAACAAAAAACTTAATATACATAGTATGGGGGCTAAGCAAAACTAAAATTTAAAAAATACACCCTTCCCCGATTCAAATGGTACCCGTATTCACCATTTCGCTTTTACAAGGTTTTTACAATTTTTGCAAGTGTTGTAATAGTATTGCACCATTTTAGAATTGTGATGAGTTGCGCTAACTTTTGTAATAACATGCCATAGTACATTTCATACATTTTTTTTACACAGTAGCATGTCGAAAGTTGATTAAAAGTTAAAATATTCTAAAATTTCAAGAAAAAAGATTGTTTATTTTATTTTATATTAAAAACTAACTACGAATGTTTTGGTCCTATTTGGAACTGCAATTAATAGTTATGTTACTTAGGTAGCTAATACAAAAAAAATGTGGGGATGGATATGTTCACATTCGTAACCACAGTATCTAATCATAGGGTGCAGGGTATCAAATTACAACATTTTTCAAAAAAGTTTTATTGACCCGACCATACACCGGTACCGGAACTCGCAATTTACATAATACGGTGCTAGAGTGTCAATGACCTCTCCATCTGACCTAGTAAAAGGCCGAGGACGGCGGCATTGCACCGGTCGAGCGAATACGCACTACTCATTTACGCGGGAGAGACAAAGACAGGTAATAACAGGTTAACGTACGAAGGTTGCACCATAGGACTCATCATCATCATCATCCTAGCGTTAGTCCCGGTTGCCACCAAAACTTTCGTTTCGGTGCCCGGGGTCCGCTTTCCGACTTTTTCTACTCCACTTCGCGCGATCTTCAGCATCCCTGGTAGTGAGCCCATTGGCACGCATATCACCCTTTACAACGTCAAGCCAGCACTTTTTGGGTCTACCCCTCCTGCCGGGGCCCGGCGGAGGCGGCATGGCCAGACATTTGTTTCCCACGTAAGTATCCGGTTGCCGTAAAACATGGCCATACCAACGGAGCCGACACTCCTGCAATTTATCCGCAATGTCACGGACATGAAGACTACCGCGAATGCGGGAGTTCCTAACGCGGTTCTTCCGCGTCACTCCACACATCCACCGCAGCATATTCATCTCCGTGACACGCAGTTCTTGCTTGTGTCGCTCTAACACCGGCCACGCTTCACAGCCGTATAAAAGGACAGGCCTAATAATGGTCTTATAGACCTGTCCCTTCAACTTTACCGGCATCTTGGGGTCACAAATGACACCAGTTACCTCACGCCATTTGGCCCACGCGGCAGCAATGCGTGCCTTGACGTCGCAATCGATGTCACCAGACGCATGAAACACTGATCCCAGGTATTTCACATGGTCCGTGCGCTCGACCGTGTTGCCGTCTATGCGTACGGGTGTGGGATCTGTGGAGTTACAGGCCAAGTACTCGGTCTTCGCCACATTGATCTTCAGACCACCGTTCTCAAGCGACTCCTTCCACGCCTTCACGCGTTGCACCAGCCTACCCCTGTCCGAATCTGCCAGCGCGATATCATCAGCATACATGAGCAACCACGGGGGCTGCTCATGTGAGTTTCTGATGCTGTCTGACAATACGTCTAATACCACGCTAAACAGAAACGGACTAAGGACGGATCCTTGGTGCACCCCGACGGTGATGGGGAAAGGTTTTGTGTCGCCAACAGCGGTCCGAACTACGGAATCGGAATCACGGTACATGTCTCGGATGATCCCAATATAGGCCTCTGGAATCCCCTTGTACCGCAATGCCCACCAGATTATCGCGCGAGGAATACAGTCGAAGGCCTTCTGCAAGTCAAGAAACAGACAATGCAGAGGCGTATTCTTCGCCCTGTATTTCTCCGCGACAGTCCTTAGGGCAAAAATAGGGTCCATTGTCCCGTGACCAGGGCGAAACCCATATTGACACTCCGAGACAGTGCACTCCTGTCGAATCCGAGAGTCGATAACCCTCTCGAAGAGTTTCATGGTGTGGGACATGACCTTTATACCGCGGTAGTTACCGCACTCCTGCACCGATCCCTTGCCTTTGAAGACTGGAGTAATGATACTCAGCCTCCATTGGTTCGGGATCGTACCGGTGAGGAGTGTCCTGTTAAAAAGGTCGGTTAAAGTGCCCACACCACGAGAGCCCATCGCCTTCCAGGCTTCGATGGGGACTCCATCGGATCCAACAGCTTTCCGATTCTTCATGCGGCGAAGACAATTCTGGACCTCTGCAGGCGTTATCGGTGGCACTAGTCCTTGGTTCGGAGGAAGATCTGGCGGCTGCACCTCTTTATGCTGCTTGTTCAGCAGCTCGTGGAAATATGAGCGCCATCTCTCCTTCACCGCGAGGTCCTCGCATAACAAGTTGCCCACGGGGTCTTTTACACAGCGGCACTTGGAGATATCCTGTGCCGCTTTGACCCTGGAGCGCGCCAACTTATATATGAGCTTCTGCCCCTCAGACGAGTCCAACTTATCGTAAAGTGGTTGTAAGTGGTCTCGTCTGGCTCTGGCTACAGCTTTCTTGGTGGCGCGTTTGGCATCTCTGTATGCGTCGCGATCTTCAGGAGATCTGGACGCTTGCCACTTCTTAAAGAGGGCTTTTTTCGCCCTGGTCTCCCTCTGGACTGAGTCGTTCCACCACCAAGTCTCCTTGTCACACTTGCGTCCGCCCTTAGACACGCCAAGCACCTCTCTCGCCGACCCAAGGATAGCCGCCTGAATCCTGTCCCAGTAAGCTTGAACCGGTTCGCCCTCACCTCCGGCGCACTTGTCGCCGATGGCAGAGGCGAACACCTGGGACTTGACTTCATCAAGCAGCCACCACCTGATTCGGCGTTGAAGGCGGTCGACACATTTGCCTTTGGGCTTCACGCAGAGGTCCATGACAAGAAGACGGTGTTGTGCAGTGAGACTCTCACCGGGTATGACCTTGCAGTTGGCTACTTTGCTGATGTGGTGTCTCCTAGTGAGTAGGAAGTCGATTTGGGTAGCATTCCTCCCGCTCTTGTAGGTGATGAGATGCTCGGGTCTCTTTTTGAAATACGTGTTCACGATGGCAAGGTCGGCAGCCGCACACGTATTGAGGATGTCCTCCCCTTCCGCGTTACGGCTACCGTACCCAAATCCACCGTGAACACGCTCAAATTCCCCACATTCATCACCCACATGACCGTTCAGATCACCCCCCAAAACGATCCCCTGTGATAATGGGATTCCACGGAGCACTTCTCCGAGTTGATTCCAAAACGCTATTTTATCGGCGTCGTCACAACCGGCCTGTGGCGCATAGGCACTTATCAAGTGGGTAACTACCCCATCGATAAGCACTCTAACGACCATAAGCCGGTCGCTATGACGTTTCACTTCCAAAATGTCGTTCTGGAACTCCTCCGAGAGCACTATGGCAACCCCATTCTCCCCACCAGGTGCACCTGTGTAGATCAGCTTGTAGCCATTCCCAATGAACCGGGATCTGCTGGCCTTCCACCGAGTCTCCTGCAGGAACGCCACGGCCACCCTCCGCCTGGAGAGCACATCGGCCAACTCTCTCGCGCGTCCGGTTAACGTGCCAATATTCCACGTTGCGAAGCGGAGTTTCCTTTTGGATGGGGCTAGTGTCTTTAGCCGTGCTCGCCCACGGCACGGCAGCCCTAGTCCACTTGTCACAGGAGTCGGGCGAAGTTCCTGCGCGTCGTTTTGCGGCGACGCCCTATCCGTGACACATCCTTTTCTTGTTTGAACCATGTCTTATTTGGCTTGTTTTGGTTTTTACGGGAGCGACTGCCGTCCGACCTCCCAACCTCTAAAGGGAAACCTAGAGGTGTCCTTCCCTCGCCGCATACAAGCTGGCAGAGGGAGTGACCCATCAGTCGGCTTTTACGACTCCCTTGGGATGATTTGGGGTGGCCCTATTCTTTCTTCGGCCGGGACCACACGGCACAGTTGCACCATAGGACTATTCTGTACGATTGAATTAATGATCATATATGAAATATTTTATTTTGAAAATATTACATACAATTTTTTTTTGCGCAAATGGGTTCCTTAAATGATGTTTAGTGCGTAAAAAAATTTTGGACGGGTGTGTCAAAGTCACCCTGTATATAATACGGCCGGCTTATCTTGGCGAGTGTGAACATAGGCTCTGCGAACTTTAGCGCATGTACACTCGTGAAGAAAACTGTTTTGTATTTTTTTTTATTCCCTAATAAATTCCCCTAATACCATACCATAGTGACCAATTAACAAATTAAATAAATATCAAAAAACTTTGGAGACAGAAAGCTACAAAAATAACTTATAAATTAGAGATTCAATTTCGATACTTCACCTTTCGACAGTGGTAGATTTTATCACAAACACACACAGTATTATTTACATTTAATATTTTTGTACACTAATTATTATTTAATCACTGTCACTGAGGGGGAGAAATCCCTGACATGAAGTCGTCGGCCCCTTGGATACCATGTGAGGTACTTGGCATAGGTTCATTATCGTAATCGTCGTTCTCACTTTCCGAATCTGAAGCTGTATTAATGATGAATAATTGTTCCTTCATTTAGTCAATAATATAGTCGCTCTTCCTATATTCATCTTCGACCTCTTTCACTTTTCTGCATAAAGCACTCTATTCTTCCTGACCCATTAAATTTACTTTTTCCCGTATAAGCTCCATTGTCCGGGTTACGTTCCAGACGTTTTCAGCGGCTACGTGCCCTTTAATGGCAGCCCACGCCATCTCAATGGGGTTCAAATCGGGATGATACGGGGGTAAACGAAGGATGTCTTTTTTTTTATTACATCGTAAAGTTGTGGCTTACACGCATGCCCTTTTCTACTAACCACGATTCCATTTTTGCCTTCTTGTCATTAGATGTAGGGGCAGGATTCATTAATTTGTTGTGATATGCAACATTATCGATAACCACCACCGAGTTAGGGCTCAAATTTAGAATCAGTTGGGTCCATAACCATTTCTCATAATTTGTGAAATTCATGTTATCATGATAGTCTCCGGTTTTGATTCCAGATTTGAACATTAGTAGGGCGTTCGGAACACACCCTGCTTCTGACCCAGCGTGTACCATCACTATCCGCTGACCTTTTGATATCGGGCGCTTTAGTCCTTGAGCGGAACTATCCGACCACGCCTTACCTTTTGTATGTGATGAGTGGGCATACGACTGGTCAGTGAATACAATTCGTCGCCCTTCATCCCTGTATTTTTTCATTGCCTTCAAGTACAAGATCCTTTTCAGGCGAATGTCGGTTTTCTCTATAAGAACCATTCTATTGGTTTCGGTCTTTCGCCACTTGAAACCCAAATTTTTGACGATTGTCTTTAAGCTCGTCTTAGCAGCTTGAAAATTTATATTCCGTTTGAGTTTCGCTAGTAATTTGTTTATGTTCGGCATTTCTTCTTCGGTTTTGTGGAAGTTGTGTATGCATCTTTTTATTACTCCTTGGTCAAAATGATCTATATTAGTAATAGGGTTTGATCTAGACCTTTTTTTACCAGGCGTGCGGAATACCGAAAGTAAGCCCGAAATATTGCCTTCAGTTGCGATCCGCTGTACTGAGCGTTGGGATACACCAGTTGCGTTAGCAACTCTTAAATAAACTTTATCTACAGCTTTTACGCCTTCTTTTTCTTTTTTCATATTCTGCATTAAATCGTAATTATTTTTCTCGCCTGGCGATTTAACACAATTATGTTTTGGTGGCATATTTGACGTATAATATATTAGTGCCAACTGACACTTGCAAATAACACAAAACAAACTTAACATTAAACAAAAAAAACTTAACAATAATAATAACAATGAACAAACGAAAACTTTTGTAACCAACTGTGCTCAAGACCGAGATAGCGACACGAACACGACACCAATGCTAACGCGTGACAGAGACATATTTTAATTAGAAACACAAACAACGGTCCTTGACATTATGCAAGATACTTCACCGCAATCGTTTTTATTTTGAAATTAAACAATAAATAGGACAACAATATGTTCAACGATTTATCATTTATTAGAAAAACAATATAAATCCCATTACACAAGTGCAGTTTCAATATTACATTACGGGCAAACATTTAAATCAGTTTTAAGGTTTGAACAATAATAGTCAACTAATTAGAAACAACAACAAAAAAGTATAGAAAACAATATTTTTTAAGTATTCTAGTCCGGAATTGTAATATTAAAATAACCGTTTTTTACTAAGTGCATATGGACGTATACACGGAACATATACCAAAACAACATTTTTTTTTAAATTTGTCAGTCTGTCTGTCTGTTTGTTCCGGCTAATATCTGAAATGGCTACACCGATTTTGACGGGACTTTCACTGGTAGATAGCTGATGTAACTAGGAGTAACCTAGGCTAACTTAGTATTTTTATTTTAGAAAAAAAAATAGTTTTTGTTAAAAATGATAAGTTTCGAAAATTTTATATTTCAATTTAAGTTAACCTCAAATTTATATCAACAATCATATATAATAGGGTTCAGCTTAGGCTGGACATTGTAGGTTCTACACGCCTGCGCGGGTATTTAAAGCGCGCCGATAGGATTCAAGAAAATTTGAAATCTAGAGATCAGCGTCTAGAAAATGATCGTATGTATACGACACGCTATTTATATTTCTTACGCGAAATACAGAATTAATAAGATATCGTAAGCCTACTAATATTATAAACGCGAAAGTTTGTAAGAATGTAGGTTTATTACTCTTTCACGCAAAACTACTAAATGGATATTAATGAAACTTTACAATAATATAGCTTATACATCAGAATAATAAATACATCCTACTAATATTATAAACGCGAAAGTCTCTAAGAATGTAGGTTGATCGCTGAACCAATTTTGATGAATTTCAGTACAGAGATAGAGTGAATCTTGCAAAAGGACCTAAGCTATTTTTATTATAGATTTTTTTTATTTTTTTTATTTATATGGCAGAACCAACGTTCGCTGGCTCAGCTAGTCTTCCATGTAAATCGAGGGATATGTGTATTGTATATAAGAGCGTAGGTACGTGTTAGTCCAGTGGTATTCCACAATGGCATGCACTGTTGAAATGTAATTACCGCTTATGGACGATTAAGGAAAACGCCAAGAACCTATACGAAGATAACCGGTATGTGTAACCGCCGATCCGCCTTGGACTTGAGTGGCGGGTATACCACCCGTTCCCTCCACGAGGGGTTTTGTTTTGTTACACATATAGTTTGTACTTCACTTAAATATATTACCAAGTTTGTAAATTACGAACTATCTTACAATAAATTTAACTAATTATCTATAGTAAATTGGAGGGACATAGTAAGAATACTGCCTAGGCCGGGCCGGCTTTTCATGAAAGACGACAAAACAACCCCAACTAGATGGTGGGGCTACAAGCCTGCATGACTGGCAACCACCCCTGGCCTCAAAATATGCCGCCTTAAGTTTGTGTTGTGTTACGGCATAAATGACCCAGATTACAGGCCCCATACGCGGTCAGCATTGTGTTAGCAGTGGCACTGGCGTGACAAACATTCATGAGTGACGGTAACTGTGGGCCGTCAATCTGCTGTTCAAAATTATAATATAATTATTATAAAACCATAATTTACATAAGAATAAACAAAAAATAAATAAATATACTGGGACAATTTACACGCCATCTAGTCCCAAACTAAGTAGCACAGCACTTGTGTGATAAACCAGTGACCTACGTAGGCGTGACGAAGTGCGCCACGCACTCCGTTACGCCACAGAGGTTGTATAAATCACTTACCGCAACATAATACGAAGGCATTCTGTCCAAATAATGCTGGAACGCCATTTTCCATTCGGGCGTCGGTTTGCACCGATGCACTTTGAACAGGTCGTCGAGCAATGGCAACAACATCGGATAGTTGTACGGCAACACAAACAAGTTCACGCACGTCAGGTTTGTAGACGCCTTGAGATAACCAAAAGGCTGATTCATCTCGGATTTACATCCGCTGTTCGCAACAAACACCTGTAATATGGATATTATTATAATTATTAAAAAAATAGCTCTAATCCAGGGATTTTCCAACTATTTTAGGCAAAAGATAGTTTTTTGCTATTGATACAATATATATTTAGCAGTTTAAACAAGTGCATGCTTATTATTGACTTGTTGAGGTTTTTTATTTATTGCTGTAGGACAGCAGACAGGCTTGACGGCCTGCTTAGAATTTAGTAGTTACCGTCGCCTATGGGTGTTTGCAACGCCAGTGGCATCGTGAACACGCTGCTGTCCCATAAGGGTACAGGAACTTGGGTAACTAATGCCGGAACACAACACAAAGTTACTGTGGTGGCATGCTTAAGACCAAGGGTGGTCGCCGTCCAGACGGGCTTGAGGCCCTACCACGTAGCTAGCGTGGGTTGTTTTGTCGCTTTTTACGACAGGCCGACCCCAGCCGCAGTGTTAGTATTTTTTTTCCCACCCCTGCACGGATAAAAGTGGTTAGAGACGAATTCACGGGTTTATTTTTACGATACTTTCGTCCACCGTCAGCATGTTTTAATAAGCAAACACATGTCATGATCGGATCCAACCATTAATGTATAATAAAATGCCATGTACTAAAAGAACACGTTCAGTTTTTTTTTACATACATTAATATCAATAGTTTAGCTAAAACTTGTGTGCAACATATGCAACAAAATATCTACGATTTACGAGTTGATTTTTTTGCTCACCTGCCAACAGATAGTAGGTTGCTTCCTGGCTAATATGAACTGCGTCAAAGGGCTAGGTTCCAGCTCGTACTTGTCGAAGGGCAAATTGTCTATCACCATTGGCTCTTGACTAGAGCACGTGAATTTCACTACAGGATGGGCGGAGCGAGGCGGCTAGAAAGTACAAATATTAATAATAAGTACAAACAAAACCATAAATCACATATTGTCGTGTAAAATTAAAATTAGTATATAAATATTGTATATTATAGCAATTCACACAGCGCATTCTAGTCCCAAAATAAGCCACAGAGCACTTGTGTTATGGGTACTATTTTAATTTTAGCTAATATCTTTAAATATAATTGTATTGGAGTGTAATTTAAAATTTAACTTGGTAGAAAGAACGAACAAAAAAATCTTTTGTTTAGGTACTTTCAACTTTAAAGCTACTGCCTGATAACCGAGATCCGCGTTGCTTGATATATCAAGAACGTTATTATTAACTTTGTTGATTGAATATAATAAATATATTAATAAAATTTTCGTCATGAGGCAAATTTAGAAGACTTATCCTCTCCTACGCATGCGCGCTACACATCACCGAACACGTAGTGCTTATAAAAATCGTTGTTTCTGTTAGATAAGACCAAGTGTCTAAGAAATAAAATTTAGAAAAAAATTTTTGCGCGTCTCCGATCATAAGAGTCGGGGGTTGTTTGGGTCTCTGCTAGACTACCCACTAAAAAATCCCACTGTTCTCCTATGACTTAGCGCCTGGGCTGATGGATCCATAGATTGGCCGATACTGTTATCCCAGGCGCCGACCCGTCTCTTGTGTTAGAACACATACAATGCGTGCCAGTTCATGTGAAGATTTTCACCCCCCGGTGCTCGATCCGGTATTTAGGGGGACACAGAACAGCACAGGTGTCTTAGAAAACTAGCATTATTACATTACTATTTATATTATTACAGTAAATTTAATATTAATGATTTCTGACACTTACCAAAGTCGGCGCATTAGGATCGGATCTGAAAGACTCCGGTATTGGCCAGAAGCCGACGGCGAAGCCCTTCTGCGCAACAGTGCGCGGCACGTAGATGAGGCGGCGACACGAGTGCCACGCTTGTGGAGCGCTCGGTCCCTGATTGGTCGTCATGCCCGACTGGTAAGCACCGCCATTCCAACGCTGTTAACATATTAAAATATTTTCATCCTGTTAACTACGAAACAATACATCATTGTGTCAATAATAATTAGTGTAAATAGAAATAAGTTTGACAGAGATAAACATAAATAATTAAGAGATTTATAACTTATAGAAAGAATATTAACGCATTGACGCCGAAATGTTCGTTGTCACATATTCCGACTTAGAATTTATATATTTTTCACGCTTCTTTATATTTAAATTGGCCATATATATTTTTCTCTACTATAGTGGAGGTTTAATAACTAACATATCCATCCATACATTTTACTATAAACCTGTTCACTTTAATTAAGCTACATGGAAATAAGTAATTATATAAAACACTTAGCAACACTGAACTACTCGTACTTTACAATTAATGGAACTCAATAATACTGCACGCGATGATACCAAATAAAGATAATCTACATTGAGTCACATATAGAGTCACATCAAATATTTAAAAAGTGTATTACTTAAACAAATAAATATATTTGAATCTAGCAACGTATGAACTAAAAATGAAATAGAAGTCATAAAATCTAAATAAAATATACTGTAGATTTAACAGTGATAAAATATATGTTTAAATATAATATATTGTATTTGTTGTAATAGTTTATAATTAAAACTGGGTTTAATTTTCATTATTGCATTACGCACACCCCGCCCAACGCCGGCGGCGGGGATGGGTAATGGAGGCAGCCTGCCGGCGCAGGATTGTGTGAGTCCTCCCCTCTCTTGGTTAGGAGGAGGAGCATATCACTGGTAAGGCTGTCAATATCTAAAACCCTACCTAGTTAGCAATAATCTAAATATACTATGTTAAGGGATTTAATTCACAACTAGTAATCGCATCAACTATCGCACAAACTAAATTCTAACCGGACTAATCATAGTTCTTAGTATTATGAAAATATATCACTACATAGTATAAAACAAAGTCGCTTCCCGCTGTCCCTATGTATGCTTAGATCTTTAAAACTACACAACGGATTTTGATGCGTTTTTATAGATAATAGATAGAGTGATTCAAGAGGAAGGTTTATATGTATAATACATACATATTATACAGTACAGAAAAGCCAAAAATTCAGATTTGTAATGTGGTGTCGTTACAAACATATTTTTGTGCGCTTAAATCGCAAACGCTGGCTAAACCTTACGAAATAGATCAAATTAATATACTACGGTAAGTATATCTTAAAAAGATCGATAAAAAAGTCCACGGTGGCTAAACCAATTTTGATCATCATCATCATCATCATCATCCTAGCGTTAGTCCCGGTTGCCACCCAAACTTTCGTTTCGGTGCCCGGGGTCCGCTTTCCGACTTTTTCTACTCCACTTCGCGCAATCTTCAGCATCCCTGGTAGTTAGCCCATTGGCAAGCATATCACCCTTTACGACGTCAAGCCAGCACTTTTTGGGTCTACCCCTCCTGCCGGGGCCCGGCGGAGGCAGCATGGCCAGACATTTGTTTCCCACGTAAGCATCCGGTTGTCGTAAAACATGGCCATACCAACGGAGCCGACACTCCTGCAATTTATCTGCAATGTCACGGAAATGAAGACTACCGCGAATGCGGGAGTTCCTAACGCGGTCCTTCCGCGTCACTCCACACATCCACCGCAGCATATTCATCTCCGTGACACGCAGTTCTTGCTTGTGTCGCTCTAACACCGGACACGCTTCACAGCCGTATAAAAGGACAGGCCTAATGATGGTCTTATAGACCTGTCCCTTCAACTTTACCGGCATCTTGGGGTCACAAATGACACCAGTTACCTCACGCCATTTGGCTCACGCGGCAGCAATGCGTGCCTTGACGTCGCAATCGATGTCACCAGGCGCATGAAACACAGATCCCAGGTATTTCACATGGTCCGTGCGCTCGACCGTGTTGCCGTCTATGCGTACGGGTGTGGGATCTGTGGAGTTACAGGCCAAGTACTCGGTCTTCGCCACATTGAGCTTCAGACCAATTTTGATGAATTTCGGTATAAAGATAGAGTGAACCTTGAAGAAGGACATAGGCTTAATATAATTTTATTAGTTTTTTTTTTATTTATAAGGCAGAACAATGTTTGCCGGGTCAGCTAGTATAACATAAGCTACATTTTACTTGTAAAACATAATTCCTTAAGCTCCATTATAGAATTATAGAATGCACACGATTGTAGATTTACTTACTACTGCGTCATAAAAAAAATTATCGCACAAAGAGATTCAAGTTGCAAAAGTTTATTTTGACTTAGAGAACGAAATACGATCGCGTTATGACTAAGCAATACGTAGAAGGCATACGCAGTTGTTGCCATATCTTAGAATTATAATCATAAGTGGCAGTTATTTAAAGATCACACACAGACAGGTTTTGAAATTGAGGATTCAAAGAACTCGGATAAATCATTTGTGTCTTCATATCTTTCTTCCAGAAAAGAGATAAATATTTAATATATAATATTTAATAATAGATAATAACCTATATTTATAGGTTTTCTGGTGTTTTCTCGTGAGATGTATCAAGAATCAATCGTAAAACTTATTCTTAATATTTATTTCTGTTTAAGACCTGTCTAATGATAAAATTCTATTAATTTATAAGATATTGTTTAGGCTATCGTCGCATCAGATTTTACTACATAATAGAAATGAAAATTAAATCATATAAAAATTACAATTATAAATACAATAAAATATTCTCAGTTGTTCTATGTTTGTAGAAAATTGAGTATACAACAAAGAGTTTCCATCCGTGCAGGGGCGGAGAAAGAATACTAACCTCTGCGGCCAGGGTCGGCTTGTCGTAAAAGCCGACAAAACAACCCACCCTAGCTACGTGGTAGGGCCTCAAGCCCATCTGGATGGCGACCACCTTTGGTCTTAAGTATGCCGCCATAAATAACCTTGTGTTCCGGCATTAGTGACCCAAGTTCCTGTACCCTTATGGGACAGCAGCGTGTTCGCGATACCACTGGTGTTGCAAACACCCATAGGCGATGGTAACTGCTAAATTCTAAGCGGGCCGTCAGCCTGTCTGCTGTCCTACAGCAAAAAAAAAAGTTATCTATCTATCTATCAGACACTCGCTCTCTGATGGACTCGGATCGCCTACTTTTTGGAACAGATAAACAGGTTAGCCGATGTCCACAAGGATCTTCTGCTTAAGGAACAAAATATCTTCCATTAATAAAAAAAAATAGCTTACCCCATTTCTTTCACCATCACCTTCAACTTCCTTATCCCCGTCGTGGTTCACTTCCTCCTGGTCCCCTTCGCGACCCCCACCCCCATCTATGGGAGGTGGGTCGGGGCCTATCTTCTCGAAATTGATTACCACTCCGCTCTGCACCTTCTGCACTAGACTGTCGATACATTGCATCAGCATACGATGCGACGTTATGCAGTACGAACGACCTGCAAATCCATATTTATTTTCTATTAACTGAAAACTTTCACAGATCCAATGACTATTACTACTACCGGTACTAGTCTATTTATACGCGACGGTATTATTTCCCTAGGGAGTCGTGAAAGGCGACTAAAGGATCGGTTTGTCATTTAGAGTTTGTGCGGTCGAACATCAAGCATTAATACAAGAACAAAATATATTCCAGCACTTGTACCATCTATGCCAAGAAAAGGAACTCACCAAGAGGCATAGAGTCAAAAGAGAGTCGGAAATTTTGCCCAGTGATCGTACTCAGTGGACAGCTAGCTCCAAAATATTAGCTTTGGATGCAACCAGAATGACAATGAATACCATATTGACAAGAAAAACGTTAAATATATTGATTACGTGAGAACATACGCCTAAAAAGGTTGTAAATTATTATAACGGAGACGACTATAAGTAAAAGGCGTGTTGTGCTGACTCCATTTCTGTGACAAGTGGCAGACTTGTAATAGAAAAATATAATAACTTATATAATTAAATTTTAAACATCAATCAAACCACTAAAATGTTTTGTATTGTATCGACATTATCCATAAACGCGAGAAAATATTCATAAAGATGATCATGTCCGTAGACAATGGGTTATACGAGGCTGTGCCAAAAAAGCTCTTATACAAAAAAGCTACGTCAGCCGTTTTATAACATGATATGTGCCAATCTTTATAATTTTGTAATAGATTAGAAATTAAGTGTAGTAGAATTTATAATTTAAACAACAATGTGAACTTCATAACCAGTAAATTTCACATTAAAACCGGAAAAGACCATTATTGCAGCTCGAGCCTATTTCCTGAAGCTCTTCAGTATTCAGCCAGTGCTTTATTTTATTCAACATCACTCAGCGGCCTATGTTAAAAAAGAATTACAGACGTCGAAAAATAAAAGAGTAACAAAAGTAAGACGTCATTCATTTGTTCCTTTCAGATAGATCAGAATATATTTGCCACCGTGAAAAAATTAGCTACGTATATTCCAGCGGGCATTGTGTTTCATTTTGCACAAGGAAATATATATAACATATATAACAGGTCACCGAGGTAGCAGCAAAAAGGCGTTTTCTGCAAGGTCATGGAGCTGTCTGGAATTTAACCGGGTTTGTAACGCTTTGTAGACGTAGACTTAGGCCGACTTGCACAACCAATCACTAAACCGATTTAGCGCTAAACTTATTTAAATCGTCATTCTGTCCCTGTCACATTGACAACATTTGACAGGGACAGAATGACGATTTTTAAATCGTTATTACTAGATTTTTAAATTATTATTACTTATTTATAAGTTTAGCGCTAAATCGGTTTAGTGATTGGTTGTGCAAGTCGGCCTTAGTCCTAACTATATTATTCTTCATTTTCAAATTCATTGTTGGTTCGATTCTCGAATTGAAAATGGCAAGGAAATTAACACTAAGGTTACATTTATTTTAATATTAATATTACAATCATCATTGCAGAGCGAGAATCCTTATATCTTGGCCATTACAAACTTAGAGAAATGAACGTGCTCCTTAGCTTTAAAAGTTGAACCCCTAACTGGAAACATGACAAATTTAAAACATTATAAAGGACATGACGGCTCACAGCCTATACTTTCTTTTAAATTAATTTTTGTCATGAAACTCAATTTGGATGTTTCAAAATTGTCTTAATGTTTAATTAACCATTTGTATTTTTTTTATTAATGTAGGACATCAGACAAGCTGACAGCCCACTTAGAATTCAGAAGTTACCGTCGCTTATGGGTTTATGCAACGCCAGTGGCATCGCGATCATGCTGCTGTCCCATAAAAATACAAGAACATAGGCCACTAATATCGGAACAAAACACAAAGTTATTATGGCGGCATATACTTAAGACCAAAGGTGGTCGCCATCTAGACGGGCTTGGGGCCCTACCACGTAGCTAGGGTGGGTTGTTTTGTCGCCTTTTGAGACAGCCGACCCCGGCCGCAGAGGTCAGTATTCTTTCTCCGTCCCTGCACGGTTAAATGTATATGCCTAACATAATAGACGGAAAAAAGCTAATTTTTATTTTTGTATTTTTCATGCTCGATTAATATTGGCTCCTTATTTTACGTTTCAGTTGAACTTATGCAAGAAAAATTATAAAGTATCGGCAAGTGAAAGGAATTTTAAAAACTCAACACGCCCAACGCCTGTGAGACTCCATGTCACCAGTAAAGGATCCTGTGTGAATCACAATTCCAAAATATTAGCATCGCATTCCCTGTACCAATGCAGAAAAGAGAAAAAAGACTGAGCAGATTAGCACAAATTCAAAAAAATACGACAAACATAAAGAAATTAATAGGTACCACCATTATGTGGCCTTTTTTGTTCGGGGAAAACTACACCTTAACAATATCGCGTCGGAACTCCGGGGGGAAAAGCCGACATGGGTATGTGAGGTTCTCCATCCTGCTAAACACTCAGCTGGCAAAGAATGGACAGAGTGGTGTCGCGGCGGCATTCGCACTAAAGCCCCGGTCGTCACCTAGATAGAGCCTTTAGAGGGATCGCAACATCGACGTATGCAGTTATGTGGCTTGACTATTGAGATGACGCCTAACGTCTAACAATACGCCACATCAACTCGCGTCTAAGTGTGACCAGATTTACGTATCTCAAACGCGTAAAAGAATACACAGAGTCAAAGCATTAGAGAATAAATCACTTTACGTTTTTATACACGTTAAGCATACTGGAGGTCATTGACCCAATTGCCCCACACTTAACAGCATAATATTCTCAATTGGTTTTCGCTTTTCATTTTTCAACTCACATATTGTTATTGTTCCCTCAACATATTATGTCCGCAAAGAAAATTATTTTTACTTATTTTTGTTATCCATATTAATATTATAAATGTAAAAGTAACTCTTTCTGTCCGTTACGTTTTCACGCCTAAACCGATTATGATGAATTTCGGTATAGAGATATAGTATTGGATCTTGGAGTAGTAGGACATACGCCACTTTTTGTCGCGAAAGTGAAACTTGAAGGGGGTGAAATAAAAATGGACGTAATTAGGTTTGCCGGGTTAGCTAGTAAAATATATATTTTTATTAAACATCCAGATAAAAATCTACACTACACACATTTCCATATGTAAAGTATAAAAAAATATATATCATCGAATACCTTGACACTAAATGAACTATACAAAAAACTAGCCTGACTGGTTTCTAAAGGGCTTTATGCAATTAGGGTTCCTTCTTTGTTTCAAGTTATTGAAAGATATTTTGAAATCATAATTACAACGTTCAACGTATATTGAATACGAGACAACTTCTAAATTTAGCACGTTTTTACAATATTTCAGGTAATAATTTAAAGTATACCCTGGAGTGCTACAACCACGGCAACTAGTAGGTGGGGTCCAAGTAGACTCCACCTACAAGCTAGGACATGCTGCTAGCGAATAGTCAAATATTTTTTCTAAAACAGATTAATTTGAGTGGCATTTCTTGTCAAGTCTTATTGAAATATAAATATATTTTTAAGTGCCAAAATTTATTAATAATTCGATTTATAACTGATAATTTATGTTAACACATATTTAGAAATTTATAGTTCGATGCAAAATTTCAGAAATTCTAAACTAAACTGCTTGCTTTAATTATTTCTTACAAAACAATGTCATCAAAATCACAATCACTATGCAACGGCGGCGAATGCATTTCGTATACCATACAACCCTAATAATGTTCTTGTTTTATTCATTCCTCCATTTTTTAATACGAATTATGAATCTTGCCATGGAAATAAGTATTTAATATGTATATATCGGAATTACATGATTGGGTACAATGTTCTTTCTATATTTCAAACATTTAGACAATTGTAGAGAAAATCAATGTATTTGTTACATTTATTTATGAATAGTAATAATAGAATAGGTAACCCAATCACTGATCGACTCATATATCATTTAAGATCAGTTTTTATTCAAGACAAAATTAAGTATAATAATTATTTATTCATTTGTCAAACAATCCAAGTCTATTCACATTATATTATAAACTAGCTGTGCCCGCGACTCCGTCCGCGTGGAATAGTGTCTTTGGGCAGCATTTTTTGGATATATGAGGTCAACTTAAATTAGAAATTCAACCTACTAAGTCCAGCCTAAGCTGAACCCTATTTCATATGATTGATGATATAAATCTGAGGTCAACTTAAATTAGTTTAAAATTTCCGAAACTTATAATTTTTACAAAAACTATTTTTTTTTTCTAAAATAAAAATACCCTAAGTTACTCCTTGTTACATCAGCTATCTGCCAGTCCACACTGTCGCCGTGTGCCCTGCGTGGCGCGAGGAGCGCCGCACCCTCGTCGCCCAAATCGGCGCGGACCTGTCGCTCCCGGCCCTGGTTCTGGATGGGCGGCCGTCGCCTCCTTTTGCGAGGCAGTCATATCCGCAAAGGAGGCGGCGGAGCGGGAGCGGGAGTCCACCGCCACACTCCCCTCCCGTCAACGTAGGCCACGTCGTCGGCGCCGGAGGGCGAGCAATGACCTCCGGCCGAAGAAAGCGGCGGCGGGCGGCCCCTCGGGGGAGGATCCGCCGCCCGCACTATTGCCGCGAGGGAGAGGGCCGCGTGCTGTTCCGGGGCCCCCCTCAACTCCTACAATACAGGAGAGCGCCGGGGGGACGAAACTCTGACCCCCTGGCGCCAACACTTCAGAAGAGGCCCGCCTTGAGACAAAGGGCGGGCCGGCGCCGGCCCGGGCCACGAGATCGGCAGGCCACATATCCGTAGGCCCGGGCGTAGGCAATAGGAGAACAGCGGGGTTTTTAGTGGGTAGTCGGATGGCTGAACATCTTCCCCGGAGTCCCACATATCCCTCGGTCCCCCCGGGCCGGGGGAACCCGTCAAGAGAGGTTTTTCCCCGAGACAAAAAAAAAGCTATCTGCCAGTGAAAGTCCCGTCAAAATTGGTGCAGCCATTTCAGAGATTAGCCGGAACAAACAAACAGACAAAAATTGTAAAAAATGTTGTTTTGGTATATGTACCGTGTCCAAATGCACTTAGTAAAAAGCGGTTATTTTAATATTACAAACAGACCCTCCAATTTTATTTATTTGTATAGAGTATAGATTAATTAAATCGTAAAAGAGAAAAATAAAAATCATAACAATAAGTAAACAGAAACAAATGTGGGCGCAGCTACGCGTACATCTGCAACATCTATTAATATAAGAGGATTCTAGCTTAGACACAAATATGTCCAGATATCGTTGTCGCTAGCCCACACCCGTACCAATGACCCACCACGCCTGCGTATTGCGGAATAAAACTAATCCACACATTTTCAAATAAAGTAAAAATAGATTAAACTTACCACCGGTAACTTCACACATAGCATCGATGGGCGACGAATCGGAAGGCACGAGACCAGTGTCCCTCTCCACTGCGGGTGTGCCGGCCAATCTCAGCACTAGCGAGAACAGTCTTTGGTCCCAACGGAACGGTTCGCGTGTTAACTCCGAACCGGGTATAGGGCAGTTCATGGGCAGATTGAACTGGAATGAATGAACTAGTTAAAAAAATTATAATAACAAGTGCGTGTGTGCAATTCACTTACAACAACTGAAACTTCATAAAATAGACTACGAGAGAATGAGATAAATATAGAGAATCAGGAGTATTAAGATAATTATAAGGTTTATTATTTTCATAATATTTAATATAAAATATTACATTTCATATATTAGTGTATACTCGTAAAAGCTACAAAAGCCCGGACAAATAGGAGACGAAGATTATAGGAAAACACTGTATAAGTGTATTCTCTCGAAGGCTATATCCTATTTACATATATATTTGTCTCTTTTTGATGTCACTTTTTCGTTTCATCGAATTATCAAATCACAATAAGCTAAGTCTCACTTCAATAAGAGTTTCTTAATTTAAATGTGTTTAATAAAACATTTATTTATTCCACCTCTACCAAAGGCCATCCATAAAGACTTGTTAACACGTTGAACGCCAGACTAGAATCAATGTATACCCCAGTGAGCCGCGGTGGACACCGTGTGACCGTTAACACGTCGGATCCAGGGGGCCGTATTGGACACCGTGTTTACATGCCCTCGATCACTACAGAAACATCTAAGCGGCCGACGGACACCGTTTCTACTATTTTTACTAAAGCTAGGGACCCGCGCGGGCCCAAAGTACAGCCTGAACCATTTGACACAAAAAAATTCGATAGTTATTTTCAAAAATGTCTGCTAAATGACATCTCGGAAAATAATAAGTAACATCGCTGTTTCCGTCTCACATTTTTTTTTAGTTATTTCCAGAAAATATTTGCAAAAAAACACCCAACGATTTTTGGACGATTCTTGATATATTGATGTGGCCCTGGGAAAAATTATAATGACGGACACATGGTGTCCGTCAAGGCGTTAAACGTGTAACGTTAGTATTCCAACGGCCAGTATTCGAATTCACGACATTTCAAACTTGATGCTTTATACATGCAACTTTTAACGCGTTAGATACTTAATGCCACTATATAAACGAATACGATACTTTCCTTCAGAGTTAAAGATACTTTGTATTTTATTTTACGTCGTTACGAAGAATATTATACTGTATATATCTATATATAATGTGCGTGTCTATGTATGTAACTGAACTCTTCCTAAAGGACTGGAGCAATTTTGATGATATTTTTGTGCGTTCAAGTAGATTCACAATTCGGTCGACGACAAAATGATTTTTTTTATATTACATTAACAACGCTTGCCGGGTCAGCTGGTATTATATATTTTACGACTTGATTTATGGCTGACTTACGCGCATTCACCTTTAAGACAATGTTTCCAAGAATCTTTTACAAAGCTACCATAAGTAATTAAAGAATGACACATGAATTTATGCATAGTTTAAATGAAGGTATCTATTTAGAAATTGTAATTTGTCTCGATAGACGGAGATACTGTGTGACCTTACTCGTGCTCGTGTGCTAGGAAAACAGTTTCTGCAATTCGTTTATGTACGTTCATTAGACAATAATGACGGTTGAAAGGCAATTTTTACTAAGCGACATTGAGTGAACTTTCCAGGAAAGTGATTTGAAGTTCAAATATTTAGAAAAAATTATTAAAACTCACTAATTGTTGGATTGAAATGACCAACAGAAAATAAATAATCATTCCACCAAGAATTAGGCGACTTCTAATATTTTTTTTCTACATACACATTTGACCGAAATGTAAATCTAAACCATTTTCGAATCCATTTGAACACACACAAAACGTCATCAAAATTATAGGAGCAGTTCAGTCACATACATTCGCCCAGAAGAATTATATATACATAAAGATAGATTTTTATTACTAATTAACTTTATTAGTATTAAAACTTTATTAGTATACTATTGATACATTTAACAGCTTTATACGATTTTTTGAGACACCGCATTGATCCAATAACATACAACTATTGAGTTATACGCATGGATAGTATACCCCAAGACGACCGTATACGGCCACTTACGCAGGCATTGAACCAACCGAGTCATATGAATTTCAATTATATTAAATTTAAACTTTAAGGTGTAAAACAATTAGATCAATCAAAAGTATGAATCATAACTGAGCTTAGTGTGTTGCCAATTCGCACTTGAAATGCCACAATGGGGAAAGTGGCACTGTAACAACAACCATATAAAAACGTTTGTAACTAATTTAAAAAAACATAGAGTATTTAAATAGACGATAATAATAGATAAATACTGTACTGAGTATAGTTCTACATATCTTAATAGTCTGGTCCTAAGTACCATTATAATATAAAATCTTTTTTAAGTCCGAATTTAAACACATTAAAAACCTTCTGAATATTACCCACTATTTTACATATACCTGTCTTGGTTACAATACCATTTTTTATGGAATAGAGTATTAGAATACGATTATTATTATTGTCCGGCACTGATGTTCTATGTTGTCATGTTCTAGGCACTTTAATACATAAATGTATCTACACTTCCCGTCTTGAAGCAAGTTGTGAAAGTTGTGAAACCTATGAGCAAAAGACTTTGAAAATGTATCATAGACTTTCAGTAGGAGGAGCCGGGCTCAGTGCCGCAGGCTCTTCGGAGTGACCATGCGTCAATGGAACTATACGGAGCACCCATCTGAGCGGATCGCCTGACGGCTAAAACATCCGCAATGGTACGAAAACCGCAGCACGTGTTAACTGTCAAGAGAATAAAGGGATATAGTATAGTGTCCTTCAAGACGACCCTGCTGCTAGAATCCCAACCATGGGATCTCGAGACTCATGCCCTAGCACTACTCTATCAATGGCGCAGGGACGCGGTCGAGCATAGCTAGCACCTCGCACCTCTCGTGGTAGAGACGAAGCGAGCGGAGCTGCGCGCCGAGGTGCTTATGGTAGAGTGGGTGGAGCGACTTGCGTACATCAGTACTGGTCTTGCCACTATAGAGACGATAAGACTCGACCTGGCTACCTGGAACGACACGCACTAGGGCCTCTCGGAGCAGACATCAGAATGCCACTTTTATCTGATGCCCTGACGTGTTCGGAAACAATCATGTACATAAAGGAGGCGGCGGAGCGGGAATTGACAAGCCAAATCCCTCCAACGTAGGATTAGACCACAGCGCCGGAGGTCGTCCAATGAACTTTAGCCATCGTACACAGCGGACGCGGGTAGCCCGTCGAGAGAGACTCCACCGTCTGCATTTACGTCGCGAGGGAGATGCCCCAACTCCTCCGCGGTCGAGGGGATTCACAATTTGTGTTTTTCCTAAAAAATAAGTTATCAACAAGAATGCTCACAGGATACTTAACAGGGTAGATGACTATCTATGCCAACACGGTGAACTTTATAAGACCTGAAGACTGGTCCATATCTAAACCTGACTGAAACACAGCCTGTTCCTATGAACCTACATTTGATAAGAAATCTCCTAGATAAGCTTTTGCGAAATTTACCGCAAAAACTAAGCATAAAACCGATGATTAACGGCAAAAAAATGAAAGTGCTACCTTATGATAAACGTATAAGGATTATAATAGACCTACATAGTTTCCTACTCCGTACTTAGCAACAAAATATCGTCGTTTATAGTTATAACCTCATGGGCTCTTTGGTAAATAACTTCCGCAATAAAATAACTACCAACTCAAGATTGAATACACAACCGTCATTATAATCCTAGCTTAAGGCTCACGCTGGATTGAAGTTTCGCTAGGGACTTTTCCTACTTTAACTTCCAGCCAGAAAAGATGGGTGTTATGCGATTAGGGTAACATCGTTGCAGCAAAACGAATAAATCGATTTTGAGGCTTAATCAGAATAATGTTCATAATCAGGTTTTGAACATAAACGCACCAGCATTGATCCATTCATGACAGCTAAGTTACCACAGAAAAACAGGTAGCGTTAAGTTAGGTGGTCTGAAGTATGCCGCCATAATAACCTTGTGTTGTGTTCCGGCATTAGTGACCCAAGTTCCTGTACCCTTATGGGACAGCAGCGTGTTCGCGATGCCACTGGTGTTGCAAACACCTATAGGCGACGGTAACTGCTAAATCCTAAGCGGGCCGTCAGCCTGTCTGCTGTCCTAAAGCAATAAAAAAACATGGGCGCGGTGTAGTGTGGGACAATCCGTGCGTCCGCTTCTCTACGCTGGGGTACCCGCTTAATTCTTCATTCGCCTCGAGCGCCGGGTCATAGGACACTACGAACTAATCAGGCCTCGTCCCTGACTAACGCCGGCCCGATTTCGTTGACCTCTTCAAAACTGGGGGGAGTGATGCCCGCCCGGCCTTATTTTTCAAGCAGAAATGAGCTGGGCGCGCAGCACATTCAGGAGCCCCATTTCGGCCATGTGCATGCGGATTGTGACCCTTTACTAAGAGATCGTGACCGTGATTGATGATTGTCGGTTGCCAACCTCCAGCGACGAGTTGCTCTGCGTAAGCGGAAGGTAAGTCTAACGCGCTCCTGCTCTCTCCGTCGCCTCCTTCGCAAATATTACTGTCTCGTAGAAGCAGGCAACGGCATCCCATTCGGCATGGCTCACGAACATTGGATGGACGAGAGCAAGAGGTTCAGTCAGATAGGGACGATGTCGAGGTTTCGGCATTCCGATGCCCAGGCGAGGCACACTTGGATGGAGTGGAGCGCCGTGTCCTCGTCGGCGTCGTCACATGTGTGGCACTATCGTTTGCCCTTAAGCGACATAGGTACCGCCCGAATCAGTCTGTCCCGATAATACCGGTGTCACGTAAAACGACAGTGCCTTATCGCCTGTTAAGCTATTGATGTGAAAGACATAATATACACGTATAACATGCGTCATCATTATCGGGAGTTATAAATAATAATACTGCCCGGCCTTAAAATAATTTAAAACAACGAATAATTTTAAGGTCAATTATTAATATTTAATATATATTATACGTTGTACATAAAGTCAATATTGCACGTTTCTACAAACGGCTCCGTAATACTTCATAAATACATAAAGCCGTCGCCGCCCTAGAACATAATAACTTATTATACTAAATAACTTAAACATCTTATCATTTGTTATATACTTTCTTATTTTCTTAATTTTAATGTTATTACTTTTGCCTCACTTGGTCCACCATCCTACTACGAATCACCGAATTTCTTTTTCATAAGGTTTTCAGTATCATTATCCTTCTAAAGAAAATAAACAATCTTAATTTTACGTAAATTATCATTTATTTAGTATTCAGGGAAGCTTTTAGGAGCTCCGTTTACGCTAAACGAGAGTAAAAGCTGTCTAAAATCCTAAAACTAAACTCCGCTGTTTTTTTTACTTTTTAATAACTTCATACAGAGACATGTCTACAAATACTTTTCCGACTACCTTTTTGGTCTAATGGACAGCGTAGGGAGTGGCTACTGTCTCCGAGCCACAGATGTTTGGATGTTTCGGGATACGCCCCCGGGGTTATCCTTTGTATACTCTATTACACATAATACAAGCATAGTTAGTGGATATGCCACCGATTGTGAGCGGAATATTATAGCTGTGTAGGTTAGATATAATAATATAGATCAGTAATAATAATAATAAAGGTTAGTAATAATAATACAGTAGAGCCTTGATAATCCGAACTAGCAAAAACTAACCCCTGTTCGGACTCACGAAGCGTTCGGATTATAGTATGTAAGGAGAAAAAAAAACATTTTTATTCTTAAAATAGTGTTTAATTATATACATAGTTTAAGAGGTACAGTAAGCAACGAGCTGGGCTTTACATATTGACCTTGGGAACGCTCTTATTACAAGCAGCGTAAGGACTACAGTCGTAATGCAAATAAAAAGCCCGGCTCGTTGCTTACCGTACATTTACATAATAATTAGGTACCATAAAATACGTAAGGTGTAAATTGTCTATTTAGTCATAAACTGATCTATTTTAGTTTGGCGAGTCCTGTTGATGGACAAGAAAAAAGCTTTGTCCCTCAAGTTACGTAGCATCATCTTTTCCGATAAGGACAGGTCATTTTCTTCAGCCCACTCCAAGCAAGTGTTCAAAGATGATATGGCTTGTGAATGAGTAATTTTCTTGACATTTGAAGCAAAATAATCTTCAGCTAAAGACTCGTCATTCTCTTGCGTTATTTGGGTTATGATCTCATCATCAGTTAAAGGATCTGTGCAATTCTCCTCTTCACTCATGGACAAGAAAGTGGAAATGGTTTCTTCTGTATAACCACGATTACGTAAAAGACTGAGCGGGAGATCGTCTTCTACGTCGAAGTCATCATTTTCTTCTGATCTATCTTCTGTTGAATTTATTTTTTCAGGCCAAAGAGGCTTCCAAGATTTTTCGATAAGAGACGATGATACATGATCCCAACATTGCGCTAGCGAAAAAATGGCGTCTTTAATTGTGACGCTTTTTATAACATCATGCAAGGTTAAAGCCTCATCGGCTTCTTGCTGCACGAACATTTGAATTAGGAGTTTCTTTTTGTAATTTATCTTGACATTTTGGATTACGTTTTGATCCATAGGTTGGATCAAAGGCGTACAATTTGGAGGCATGTACAGTACAGAGAAGTTGCCGTCTTCTGTTGTCAAATCTTCAGCATTTGGATGTCCAGGGGCATTGTCTAAGAGTAGCAATGCTTTTTGTGGCAGTCCCATTTTTTTTAAATGGCGTTTGACTTCAGGAACAAAATGGCCTCTAAACCACTCGAGAAAAATATCTCTGGTTACCCAAGCACGCCTCTGCCCTTCATAATGCACTGGTAATTTTACAGATCCAAAAGATCTTGGCTTTTTTGCCTTCCCCACAACTAGCAATGGTAATTTGTGATTCCCTGTAGAGTTTGCGCAAGGCATAAAAGTTATTCGCTCTTTAGACACTTTCGACCCAGGAGCGCTAGTTTCAGCAGAAGAGGCTAAAGTTTTGTCCGGCAGAACCTTCCAAAACAATCCTGATTCGTCGGCATTGTAAATTTGTTCAGGGCAAAGGTTCTTTTCTTTTATCTCGTTTAGGAATTTTTCTTGGAATGGTTGAACAGCTTCCGTATTGCTAGAGACTTTCTCACCTGACACTTTCAGCTGACGTATGCCATGACGTTTTTTAAAATTATCAAGCCATCCTCTACTTGCAGAAAAATCCGAACCTGTTAGTTTTTTATGGAAGAATCTCGCTTTTTCCATTACGACCTCACCAGACAATGGAATGTGGCGTCGTCTTTGTTCTAAAAACCATGTGAACAGTGCTTCTTCTAGCACTGGATTCTCTGGTAATTTTAGAGTTTTTCTGAACCCTGGTCCTTTCTCAGTTTTAGCTATAAAAGATCTCAATTTTTGCTCATTTTTCTTGAGGTCTGTAATTGTTGATTTTCCAACGCCATACTTACAAGCAAGAGAAGTTGCCGACACTCCGTCCTTTAAACTGTCTAGTATGGTGCACTTTTCGGCTATAGTCAAAGTTTTATGTTTGCGTTTTGGTGTTGGAACCATCTTTATAACCTCAAAAAACACGCCGCGCACGAGTACAGAGCAGAAAAACGTGGAATGGACGCGCAACGTGGCGGTCGTAACTGCAGACTAATTAATAAACAACATAGCAGCGAGGCGAAGGCGAGGAAGTGGGGTGGGGTATGCAGTTCGGATTATAGCGACGTTCGGATTAGCCTGAGTACGGATTATCGAGGCTCTACTGTACTGGCTACTGTTACATTTCCATATAATAAACGCGCTTGCCTTTTCACATACTAAACTTTATTTGAAATCAAATTTAAAAAAATCGCACAAATAGATGATTTTATGGTTTAAACTAAAAAAAACTACGTCAAATAACTAATTCACTGCCTGAAACGTGAGATAAGAAAATGAGCATCATTAATACAGTAAGCACACATGGCATCGTAACTTTAAATCTGACTTATAACTTTAGTTCACGTAATGTGTCATTATTTCTGAATATCCATTTAGTACTCGGAAATCGTCATAATACGTTACGAAATTGAAGCACACTTCTTATCTGGAGTCCCTTTCGTCGAGTTATATCCATACGTAATATGATTAAAAATTTGAAAGTAACTCTGCCTGTTACGTTTTCACGCCAAAACCGCTGAACCAATTTTGATGTATATACATAGATAGACTAGCTGTGCCCGCGACTCCGTCCGCGTGGAATAGTGACTGGGCAGAATTTTTTGGATAAATCTTATGGTTTATTTTGGATTACAAACCCTATAAACCCTAAAATATAAATGAAATATGCAAACAGTCAGTATTATCGAATGCAACTGTTACGCCATGCGCCTCCGGAATACGTATACGTTCGAACCTACAAGGTCCAGCCTAAGCTAAACCCTATTTCATATAATTGATGACATAAATCTGAGGTTAACTTAGATTGGAAATTCAACCTACAATGCTCAGCCTAACCTGAACCCTATTTCATATGATTGATGATATAAATCTGAGGTCAACTTAAATTGGAATATAAAATTTCCGAAACTTATAATTTTTAACAAAAACTATTTTTTTTAAATAAAAATAGCCTAAGTTACTCCTTGATACATCAGCTACCTGCCAGTGAAAGTCTCGTCAAAATCAGTGAATCAATTTCAGAGATTAGCCGGAACAAACAGACAGGCAGACAAAAATTGTAAACAATGTTGTTTTGGTATATGTACCGTGTATACGTCCGAATGCACTCAATAAAAAGCGGTTATTTTAATATTACAAACAGACCCTCCAATTTTATTTAGTTGTATAGATTACATCTTGTAGAAAAACATAATATGGCTACATTTTGTCGCGAAAATGAAACTTGAAGAAATCAAATAGTATAATATGTAATAGTAGAAATTATATCAATACTATTAAATCTCTAACAACGGATGAGAATTCAGTCCACTACAAAATGTTTTTTGTTCAACCCTTTACGGTCGTATGTCTCTCCACTCCCAGCTACCAGCCTTTTTACCGTTCCAGTCGCATGTCTGCTCTCAACCACCACATTAAGAAACCGTATACTAATCTTGTACTGTATTCATCCATGTATAAGTTTAGGCGGTGGTCTGCAACAAACGCCGTTGATCGCGTTCGACGTAACGCTGTTAGCGGCCTAGGAATGTGCTTACTATAGAAATGCACTATAGTGGTCTCACTCACACGCCTGACGCCTGCACTGCCGTCCATAGGTTGTTGCACAGACGTGACGTTTCTATCATATATGATGGTGAAATGTACAAAAGAGCAAAACGAAACTGTAATTAGGCATTCCCGCTACTTAAAATATTTCATATTCCAATAAGAAGGCCGCCCATTGTAAGTCAAGTAGATATTGATTGTGTAAATAATATTCATTGTTTTTGTAAGTTATTTGGTTTACAATAAAGTGTTATCTATCTATCTATGTCAAAAAGAAAGTTACCGACAGTAGTTTACTGTGAAACTGAAAATAGCAATGAAGTTTTATTTTGACAATTATTTCTTAATTAATTCCGACCAGTACGACATACATGACCGATTTTAATACGTCCGAAAAGGAAAATATATAGCAGAAAAATTTTTGCCGGTTTAACTAGTGTACGGGTTACTGATAAAACAGCCACATTTTTTTTATTGCTGAGGAACAGCAGACAAGCTGACAGACCACTTAACAGTAAGCAGTTAACGTTGCCTACGGATGTTTGCGACGCTAGGAGCACCGCGAACACGCTGCTGTCCTCTTAGGAGTACAGAAACCTGGGTCACTAATGTCGGAACACAACACAATATTATTACGGCGACATACTTAACACCATGGGTGACATATTACAGGCCGACCCGGTCGAAGGGGTTAGTATGCTAAAACTCCGCCCCTGCACAAAGAAAAATATAAACCGATATATATATATATATATATATATATATATATATATATATATATATATATATATATATATATATATATATATATATCGCCTTTTAAGTTGATGTCTCGTTTAATAATCTTAAATCCCTAGATTGTATTTGTATGCTTTTATTTGAAACACGTTAATTTAAAAGTACTAAAAAAAGAATATTTAATAATCTATTCCTGTGCAAATGTTACCAGAGCAAATTTTTTTATTCATTTTTACAAATTCATATTTATTTTATATAATAAATATTGCGAACAGAATCAACAAGTTATTTAATTATTATAGTTTATTAATATATTAATATTCAGTGTATATTATTTATAAAATGTCTGCCTTAGATTTTGTTCAATGTGTATCATTAATTAATAAAATATTTATTAGTATGACTAAATGTGGTTACCAAAATATAGTACTTGCCATTCCATATATAATATTAAATAAAGTGTGTGTAATATATTTTAGATATAAAAAAATCCCAAGTATTATGGAAAAATAAACAGATGAAAGACCGGAAAACGCATCAAGCAAAATTAAACTGCCGAAAAAACTGAAAAGCAAAAAATAATAAACCTTTTTATCATTATTTTTTTATTGCGTAGGATAGCAGACAGGCTGACAGTCCGCTTAGAATTTAGCAGTTACCATCGCCTATAGGTGTTTGCAACGCCAGTGGCATCGCAAACACGCTGCTGTCCCTTATGAGTACAGGAACTTGCGTCACTAATGCCGGAACACAACACAAGGTTATTATGGCGGCATACTTAAGACCAAAGGTGGTCGCCATCCAGACGGGCTTGAGGCCCTACCACGTAGCTAGGTTGGGTTGTTTTGTCGCCTTTTACGACAGGCCGACCCCGGCCACAGAGGTTAGTATTCTTTCTCCGCCCCTGTAAGGATTAAAATAATACGGATAAATAACAAGTTCTTAAACTAATGTAAGTATACATAAGCAATTTTGAGTCGGCGCTAGTGCCCTCACGTGTGTGCCCGTTCGGGTTGCTGTGCCGCCGACATTAACTTCGTAAACGCTCGGCATTATCCAGCGAAGGGGCGTGTTACGCTGCGCCGTCACCGCGCATAACGCTCTACGTAATTAATTTGCTTGTTTGGCAGCGACTCAAAATTACTTAGGTATACTTACATTAGTTTAAGAACTTAGTTATTAAGGTTAATAAAAAGAAGCTTTATTATTTTTTGCTTTTCAGGTTTTTTCGGCGGTTTAATTTTTTTCTTAAAAAGTTTTTATTATATAATTTTTTGTGGCTATAATCTACTAATTACTAGATGCTTTAATAAATCAATTCTGTCAAAAGTTATACGTTGTCATGGATAAAATCAGTGAGTGAACAATCCTTCATTCTCTGTTTTGGTACCCTTAAGGTCGGAATTTCTTCCCAAATTTATATGGAACCAACTTCGGGGTATACACTTTGCTAAAAAAAAGAATTTTTAAAATCGGACTACTCTGTAAAAAGTAAAGTATACGTGGTCATACATAACAATAAATATATATACGCGTCGACTTGAGAACCTCCTCCGTTTTTTCGTCGGTTAAAAAACTTAGTAGTAGTAGTTAGAACTTAGTAGAGAAAATATATCCCAGGAGCTATTTAATGAAAATAGCTTTCACAGAATATATGATTACGAAATCCCCCACCCTCCCCAATAGATCCTTATACAGTTTGGTTACATATACATAGTCAGGTCATAAGTATTGTCACACAGTAAAAACTTTTCTTTTAGAATGCTGGCCACAAAAAAGTTTATTGAATTCGAATTTCGAATTGTTCATGAAAATAAAAAAGGTATACTTTTAGAATTTTACTCATTTTTAAATATGGAGTGGACGCTTAAAGAAGACCGTGTTGCAGTTATTGCGTTGCATCGTTGCAGTTACGCGCCAATTCAAATTTTTAACATACTGAAAAATTTGAATATAACCAAAAGATTCGTTTATCGTACCATCAAACGATACAATGAAGACTCTAGTGTAGATGACAGGTCAAGAAGTGGTCGCCCTCGGTCTGTTAGGACTCCAGCAGTGATAAAAGCTGTGAAGGCACGAATTCAAAGAAATCCCAAACGTAAGCAGAAACTGTTGGCCCTTCAGATGGGGTTAAGCAGAACCACGATGAAAAGGGTGTTAAATGAAGACTTAGGGCTTCAGGCATATCGAAGAAAAACAGGACATCGTTTGAATGTTCGTCTAATGGACCTGAGACTGAAGAGATACCGCGCTTTGTTGAAGCGGTACGCGGGAAAAAAATATCGGGAAATTCTTTTTTCGGATGAAAAAATGTTTACCGTAGAAGAGAGCTACAACAAACAAAATGATAAGGTGTACGCACACAGTAGTGAAGAAGCGAGCAACCGTATTCCGCGTGTCCAACGAGGTCATTTTCCATCCTCGCTCATGGTATGGTTGGGAGTTTCTTATTGGGGCTTAACAGAGGTACATTTTTGTGAGAAAGGTGTAAAAACGAATGCTGTTGTGTATCAAAATACAGTTCTGACGAACCTTGTGGAACCTGTTTCTCATACCATGTTCAATAACAGGCACTGGGTATTCCAACAAGATTCGGCGCCAGCTCATAGAGCGAAGAGCACACAAGACTGGCTGGCGGCGCGTGAAATCGACTTCATCCGGCACGAAGACTGGCCCTCCTCCAGTCCAGATTTGAATCCGTTAGATTACAAGATATGGCAACACTTGGAGGAAAAGGCGTGCTCAAAGCCTCATCCCAATTTGGAGTCACTCAAGACATCCTTGATTAAGGCAGCCGCCGATATTGACATGGACCTCGTTCGTGCTGCGATAGACGACTGGCCGCGCAGATTGAAGGCCTGTATTCAAAATCACGGAGGTCATTTTGAATAAACTTTAATGTCATAAGAATCTATGTTTTGTTAAGTTCATTTTGGTATATGAATGGTTACATAATGAATAAACTTGTGACAATTATTTTACATTAAACATGTGACAGAATTTATGACCTGACTAGGTATATCTTAAAATATGTAAATTTCAATAGTAAAGGTTTTATTTAATTTTCTAAGGTGGCCTTTAATGTGTTAAAACATATTTGAGAATAAATACAAAATTTAGACTATAGTATCTAGATCTAGTGCAAAATATCACTAAACTGGGTAACAGATATAAAAAAAAACATTTAAAACTGAAACAATGTATCACAGTATAAAATTTATGGTGACTGCATTTATTTTCTCATATTTATATCCATAGTAGGGTATGTCCAGCCTGTCAGGGGTTTTTAAATTTCGAGATGTGTAACACTGCGCCAACTCAGTTCACTGCGCTGGATGTGTTAACTCACTTCTTCAAAATGCATTGGGCGCACGGCACAGGACCACGGAAATTCGCATATTATTTTTATAAAATTCAAGTGACTTCAACTCCATGAAATGTTAATGGTAGACATGTGCGTTATTGGCTATTTCTTGTAACGGTTATCCAACCGATATTCAGTTTCAATATCGATATTGATAACCATTGCAGAATATCGGTATCCTATCCTAATATCCATACCACAATGGTATTCATAAACTAGCTTTGTCCGCGACTCCGTCCGCGTGGAATAGTGACTTTGGGCAGCATTTTTTGTGGATATATCTTATGGTTTATTTTGGATTACAAACCCTATAAACCCTATAAAATACAAATATATAAAATATACAAACTGCGTTCGAACCTACTAAGTCCAGCCTAATCTGAACCCTATTTTATATGATTGATGATATAAATCTGAGGTGAACTTAAATTGGATTATAAAAAATCCGAAACTGATCACTTTTAACTGAAACCATTTTTTCTAAAATAAAAGTAGCCTAAGTTACTCCTTGTATACATCAGCTATCTGCCAGTGAAAGTCCCGTCAAAATCGGTCCAGCCGTTTCAGAGATTAGCCAGAACAAACAGACAGACAGACAGACAAAAATTGTAAAAAACGTTGTTTTGGTATATGTGCCGTGTATACGTCCGAATGCACTTAGTAAAAAGCGGTTATTTTAATATTACAAACAGACCCTCCAATTTTATTTATTTGCATAGATAGATAACTGTACTCAAATTACGGCGTATTTAAAAAAATTTAAACAAACCACAAAATCAAAATATATTGACGAAAATCTCCGCACGCGACAAATCATTGTGATTGTTTATAGCTGAATAACAAACAATACACTAAAAATGATCCAAAACATTATTTTGGCTATTGTGTGGCATTTAATAACTAAAAGCAAAACTATTTTAAAACTTCAAGAAAATCAAAAGTCAAACACAACCTTATATAAATCAGAATAAAATCGAACTATAATAATAAATAACTTTATTAATATAAATCAAATTATAATGAACGTTACTGCATAAGCTACCGCAACATCCATTTTCGTTTGACCTGCAAGTCACTTTAGCTGCACTTTATTTTTATGGAATTAAGATCGTGTTTAGTTTGGCAATCTTAAGACAAGAAAAGTAACTGGTTTTATGCTAGCCAATATTCGCTCCATCTCTGTTTATATGTAAGGACTCGCATAGGGACGGAAAGAGAAGGATGGTTATTTTCAGTTATTTGCTTCATGGCGGCGCGAAATAACTCTGCTTGGTTATAGTTTCGATTTAGTTGGTGGACTTTTGGTAAGTGATAACTATCGTTGCCGATTCAAATATCGATAGGGTACGTTACCGTCATTACAACCGTGTTCAGTTACTGTTTCGTTATAGCGGACGTATGTCTAGTAAATGGAGTTATACCTAGGTAATCATTATTTTCTAGATTTCACTTTACTTACTGGCCTTATGGTTTTATTTTGACAGATGACTGAGTTGACAGCTGTGTGTAAAACAAATGGCGGAATTTTTTGTTGCGCCATAGCGTCATTTTGAGATAACGCAAGGAGCCGGCGCAGATAACTGCGCCTGAGTTGCTACTGAGTTAACGCAAGAATTTTCACCGAGTTACCCATGTCTAAAATATCCTGTACAGTTAGTGCCTTTAGATAGCATAGCACTAAAGCTACTAAGCCCACTAAAAATCCTACCCACACAATGATTTTAATACCCCACTAATTCTGCTGTTTATTATATAGAATACATAAAGCATATCTTATAAGTGAATCCAATAGGTTGTCATCTCTGTCTGATCTGTCGATCTTAGTATTAAATCACTGCATGCAAAATGTGCACTTCCAAACCAGGAGTTTGCTTTTCTATATAGTTTCAATAGATTTCATTTGATAATCACATTGAATTTTTGACTTATCATTTTAAGCTTTTGTTATCAGTGCAATATGTTCAAAAAGTATTAAAGCATAGACTAACAAATTTATT
Source organism: Malacosoma neustria (assembly GCA_963693495.1). NCBI lineage: Eukaryota > Metazoa > Arthropoda > Insecta > Lepidoptera > Lasiocampidae > Malacosoma > Malacosoma neustria. Next base: position 10,070,434 of record OY856373.1, on the reverse strand, counting down.
TAATAACTTAGACCATAGATAAATACAATAAAAAATGACTCACCTCTTCTTGAATACCAGCATTGCTGGACAGCTTCCCACCATCAGTTATCACCACAATCACTGATGGCTCAAGATAGAAGGGGCACCTGCCCTGACCATAAGTGTCAATACCAGTCTGCATTCTGTTAATATTCAACACATCAAACGCATGTTTCAAAGCAGCACCCATTGTTGTCAAACCAAGACATTGTAGATTCTTCAGTTCATTGATAAATGTTGCAAGATTTTCTTTCCATCCAGCCTGCAACAATCATATTTTTTATTTAAATAATAATATATCAGTTTTTAAGTAAGTAGAACATTTTAGAATCGAACAGTATCAGCGTGTAATAAAAATAAAATAGTAGCAGTATAATAAATTACAAATATGTTTGATCTACAAAATAATCATAGTATGAAAATAATATTTCCAATAACAATAGATTAACAGACTCCCACGTAGATAACCAGTTTAAATTTCCCCCCAGAAATCGCCATTTCGTTGAAAACGAGCTCGTCCAATGAGAATCAGTGACGAGAGCGCAGTAGCGAGCGCTAACGCGAAGGTAGCAACGGCTGCGGTTCGTCCTGTTTACGTCGTGCTATTTCAGTAAATTTCATAGTATGGAAATGTTCTGGATTGCAGATTTACAGTGTTTCATGTATGGATTCAATAAAACATTCTCACATATACTCATCAATGAGAAAAATACAAGAAATTCATCGTTAGCGTGTTCATCCTGTACTAACCTTGATGTTCGCGGGTGGCTCCTCGAAAGTAAGAAGCATATATCTGTCGCCTCTGCTTTCGGGGGAACGTTGACGAACCTACAAAATTAAAATTAATCAGTCCACAAAACACGCGATAAACAAATCGTTCACAAAACTAGGTGGTTGTCGAGTCGATGACACTACACGTACCTTTACGAACGTTTCCACAGCGCCCTTGGCTACATCGAGCAATGTTGGGCGTCCGCCTAAATAAGCTCTTTGGTTCATAGAAGCTGATGTATCTATTAGAAAAACTATGATAGTCATCGTGAAAATTGCCTAAATGTCCTTCAAAATACATTAAAAATATGCGCACGCTATTATGAACTAAGAACAAAAATGGCCGCTACATCGTATGTAAAATCGCAGACAGGCGACCGTCCGACAGCCGCTTCGACGAGCAGCTGAACGAGCTACGCCACGAAGACTCCAAAAGTACCACGTGACCTAACCATACGTTCGGGCGTAGTCGGCGTCCAATAGAAAAACGTTCGTAATATTTCGTACCCTACTAAAAGTGCTGCCATAATAAGATACTAAAAATTAAATAGTTTTATTTGTATTTTAATGTCAGATATTTTAATAATTCGTACTTGAATATTGTACAATTATAAACGTAATTTCACTTTAAAAACGTTTTATAAATGCGTCTGCATTTTTATTTTTAAAACATTACTTTATCTTTTTGCAGTGGTAATTTTTACAATAATTATATGCATTTCATGATTTATTGAATATTTAGAAATATATTAAACTTGAAAAGTAACAAAACTGTGTTAAATATGACACGTGCAAACTATAACAATTGCCAAAAAAATTTTGAAAAGTATAAAATTTTAGTTTTTAGTATCATACTTGCAACATTACAAGATGCACCAAGGAATAATAAGTATTGAAACGATTAACGTATTTTATAAATATTTATTGTAATTCCTATGATGTTAGACTTAAAAAAAGAAAATTTATTTTAATATTTCAATCGTACATCATTTACTTAAACTAATATATCACTTTCCTATTTAAATTCTAATGAAGGAAATTTTACATTTAGCGCCAAATTTAAAAATAGAAGGTTTTTAAAAATATTTATCCATAAAAGTATTATATCCTTTTTGTAACAATTTATAAAATTTGTTTAGTTACCTTTATTATTAAAAATATGTATATAATGGAGAAATTTAAATAAAAACAATTTCACTATTTAACTAAATATTACTATCAATCAATAAAATTACTTGTACCATTTATTAATAGCGGCACCGCTGTGGACGCTATTGAAGACATAAAATATATAATGTTTTAAAAATTCATATAAAATTATAATTTATTTTGCTCAGTAAAGAAGCAGTATTTTATTCAAGTCAAGAAATTACATATTGCTGTCTAATGGATAAGCTAATGCATAGGAGTTGACTATTGGTAGCGAGTATCGTGACTTTTTAATGCTATGGTGGCCATTAGCCACTCAAGCTAATTGTTTTGTTCTGGACTAAGTGTACGTGTTGGTCGCTTGAATCTTTTTAAAAAAATATTCGGAAAAATGATGGTTTACCTCTTTTATCATTTCGCTTACACTCATTACTTTTAACTTGTAAGAACTTTTAATAATTATCCACACAGATAATCTCAAAAGAAATTTTTAACTTTTCTTTAGGAGAGAGAGAGAGCTATCAAATACTAGAACGCTATAAATATTTGCTTTTTTACCGTTGTTCTTCCGGAACAATTTTTTTTTTGTTGTGTTAAGAGATTTCGTTTCATATACTGAATAAGATACTATAGATGAAATAGTTTCAGATAAAATTTTCATATGAGCGACTACTGATTTTACCCTTACCTTAACCTTATTAGTCTCACGTTGCAAGACCATTCTAAAATACTCCATCCTCGTATGGTGATCGTTCAGCAGCTAGCAACGTATAGCCAGTGATCGCAGCGGCAAACCCACTAAAGGCCCCGATTCTACCAATTTTTAATGGTGGGCCGTAGGTTTGACTGAATCATGAGTAAACCTAAGCTAGGAGCGTCTCCTGACTATTTATAGAGTCACCGTTAGATTTTATCTCCTAGGGAAGCAAGGAGGCATAAGATGCATTTAATCCCATTACTTTGATCTCGTCATAGCGACTAATTGGTGTGTATAAATAATTTGTGTGCCGTCATTTTTTACCACGCTTTTATGAACTTGACCTTTAAGTATCTATGTAAAAGAATTTTCGGACCCAATTTTAACCCATTTTGAACGGTCAATCATCATCATCATCATTTCAGCCGGAAGACGCCCACTGCTGGACAAAGGCCTCCCCCAAAGATCTCCACGATGATCGGTCCTGCGCTGCCCTCATCCAACCTATCCCGGCGATCTTGACCAGATCATCGGTCCATCTTGAACAGTCAAAATAATTCAAAATTTTCCACACTTGTCAAAACCTGATGACAATACATCTGTTTAATTTGGGAGCACGGTAGTGCCCCCGCCAAGTTGAGCAAAAATGCGGCACGGCCGTACTATCCTTTTCTCGAAGCAGTTCAGGCCATTTTCGACCCCCTATAACTTCGATGTGAATAAAACTAGAAGCTTAAATTTTCAGTAATCAAGCAAGTATTCTATAAACACAGTATATTTCAAATTTCATTCAATTTGAACCAGTAGTTTAAGAATTATAACTAGTCAAATTTCTTAATTTTGTCACTCACTCACTGACCGATCATCAAAACTCTAAGGCACTTCTAGCAGACATAGAAACTTCAAATTTAGAATTCAATTAGTGTTTAGTGTATAAATCAAGGAAAAACTAAAATATTTTGTAATTTCGGTCTAGTTTTCTAGATAGGTACACAAACTGCATAAATAACTTTGTAATCCCTTATAAATGTATAGGATTACAAAGTTACATTTGCAGTTTCAGTGTACCTGTAAATACATTATCTACAAAAAGAAATGAGTAGCCATCAAAAACAAAACTTATAAAAAACAATCTCGCAACTCAGTTTTACTACCGTAAAAAGTTGTGAAATCCATGTAATACCAAGTCGGTTACTTCATAAATCCCTACATAAGGGACCTTCTCAGACCTTCTTTCATAATTTTATTACGTAATTAGCTAACCTAACATCATCTTATAGTGACCATATCAATATTAAAAAATATTTTATGTTTTAAATCAAAATAGATTGACTTGGCAATCGTACTAAACAATCTTAATATATTACTTGTGAGATACATTGTGTTTTCATGCGATTGCCAAGTCAATCTATTTTATTTAATACATAAAAGATTTAGGGACAAATATAAAGAAAAAAATAACAACAATTACTTCATCTTGTTTTATTATCAAAAGTTCAAAACTCGCTTTTCTTTTTTTATACTCCACTAGGATGATTGGTGTTCAGAGCCGTCTTTACCCGGGGTTTAAGGGATGCGGGTGCAGCCAGACGCAGACTTAGGGGGGCGGCGCACGCAAGACGAGCACTAGAAATAAACGTTTTACATTGCATTTTTTGATTGACAAGAGAAGGGGCAGGCTGACCACCTCGCAGCCCGGTCTAATCAGAATACATAATTGCTTCCTACATCCTGACCTATTTGTATATTTCTCCCAACCAAGCAAAGAAGTTCTTGTTTTATACAATATTTGTCTAATGTCTCGACATTCATTATGTCACTCACATTTTTGTCTGTCGAAGACTCGAAACTTAACTCGCTATAACTGATTTGACAATAAATATCAACAAAAAAAAGTTATTGAATTTTCTAAGTGCGATTACAGAATTATATTTTTGTAGAACTTTGTTTATATTAAAAATTGTTTATTAAATATTCCTTTTTCATCATTCAATTCAAAATAATAGTTGCTTAAATACTTAATTTTTTATAAATAATCTTAATATTTAATAACAGTGACAGATGCATATTTGAGATTTGTCCATGCTTACTTATAACTCGTATTTCCAGCTCACCAAAGTTAGCCCCCACAATATGTTTTTTTCTAGATTTCCAATTTTTATTTGTACCGTTAGTTTGTCGTTTGTTCTTGATTGTTCATCATAAATAAATGTTTGTTCGTATCTAATTTATTCACAAAATAATAAATAAAGATGCACTCTCCAAATAGCTCCCCAAATACGAATTATATTATTTTTAGTCTTTGAATATTATTATTTTTTTTAATTTTATAGAATACCGTTGTTCAACGTTAAAGTGTTTATTTATTTGTTTAATTAGCATTTTTTATTTAGGTATATAACTAACTCTGTACTCAGGTCCCTCTTTTTCCTATCATGACATAATTTATCTTTCATATAATATTCGGCCCCCTAAAGCTAAGCCGAAGTTGATTGTGCAGCGTAACTTTAATGGTATAAACTTAGAGGCACTTCAGATAGACGCTCGTAAGATGGATTGGTCAGAGGTCATCAACGCAGATTTTGTTAGTGATAAAGTGAATATATTCAATAACAATATACTAAGCCTATATGATTTTCATGCACCTTTACGCCTAATTAAGCTTATACATCTACCGGCACCATGGCTAACTGATGACATTAATTCCTTGATTTCATTAAAGTGTAAAGCTAAAACTAAATATATTCGTCATCCTTCAGATATGAATAGAGAAACTTTCGTTGAGGCACGCAATCGCTGCAATAGAGCATGTAAAACGCACAGCGCCGATTTATTCACGAATCAATAGAAAATAATAATCCGAGTAAAGTGTGGAAATTTCTTAAATCTCTGGGAGTTGGTAAAAAGACACCAGATTCTTACTCTAACAATATAAATTTAGAACTTCTAAATCAGCATTTCTCTGCAGCATCTGTTTTCGTTCCGACAATCAAGTCTAATACAATTAATTCAATATCTTCGCTACCAACTCCACAGAATCCTCAATTTTTTCTTTATCAAGTTGCTGGTTGTGATATAGAGAGAGCCATAAAATCAATAACTTCTAAAGCAATCGGCAGCGATGGAATCAGCCGTAATATGATCTTACCCATCCTTGATATCATTACACATACTTAATTTCTCTTTAAGCAGTGGTAACTTTCCTTCCACTTGGGAAGATGCTCAGATAATTCCTCTACCCAAAAAGCCTAATCCCTCATCCTTTTCTGAATATCGTCCCATTTCTATCATCCCTTTCCTTTCTAAAGTCCTGGAACGTTTAGTCAATCAACAGCTCAGTGTTTTTCTTAATACTTACTCTCTTATGAATCCCTTTCAGTCCGGTTTTCGATCATGTCACAGCACAACTACGGCACTTGTCAAAATTACCGATGATATTCGACAAGGAATGGAAAATGGTCGGGTTACGGTTCTGTCGTTGCTAGACTTCAGTAGTGCATTCAGTAATGTAGATTTCGATATCCTTATTGCAATTCTTCGCTCTCTCAACATATCTCCAACAGCAATTGATTGGTTTCATAGTTACCTGTTTGGACGCCGGCAGCGGGTATGCGTAGATGAAAAGTTTTCTTCTTGGCAAGATTTAACTGCTGGTGTTCCACAGGGCGGCGTCTTATCTCCTCTTCTATTTGCCATCGACATAAATTCAATCTCCTGCAACCTTACTTCTTCTTATCATCTCTATGCAGACAATTTACAAATATATATTCAAGTACCTATAGATAATTTACATGATGCCATTAAAATAACCAATAGAGATTTGCAGAAAATTTTCAACTGGGGTATCTCTCATGGTTTAAAAATCAATCCTAGCAAGACTCAATCTATCATTATTGGTAGTTCTCGCTCAATGTCAAAAATAAACATTTCCAGTCTTCCAGATATAATTTTTAATAACGAACGTATAATTATTAATGATAAAGTCCGAAACCTTGGTGTTATTATGGACAAGGAATTGTGTTGGCGGCCTCACATCTCAGAATTAAGTTGCAGACTATTTGCATCATATAGCTCTCTCAGGAGATTCAAAAATTTTCTTCCGATTGCCACAAAGATTTCGCTTGCACAGGCAATTTTGCTCCCTATCCTTGACTACGCTGATGTATGCTATCTTAAACTTACCCAAGAGCAACTAACCAAGCTTGAGCGCCTTCAAAACGTGTGCATAAGGTTCATATTTGATTTGAAAAAATATGACCATGTTTCTGAATGTCGTAGTAAGCTTAAGTGATTGCCAATCTTGCTTCGCCGGAATGCTCACATTCTCAATTTACTTTATAGTGTACTGTTTATTCCATCTACCCCTCCTTACATAACGGAATGTTTTAAATTTCTTTGTAAAACTCATTCCTGTTCTTTGCGCTCGTCAGAAAATTTCTTATTACAGACGCCTGAACACACTTCATCATTTTACTTCAATTCCTTCGCTGTACAGGCTGTCCAACTTTGGAACTTGTAACCCGTGGATGTCAGAAAAGCTAAATCACTTCATAACTTCAAAAATATGGTCAAAGAAAATTATCTCAATAAATAAATTGTTTGTCGCATATATGTGTATTAATATAATTTTTGTTGTTTTTCATTACTTATTACTGTTTTTTTTTTCTATTTTTTTTTGTATATATTGTTATATTGTTAATGTACACCACCATTATTTAGTCCATAGTGTGATCCTGGTTAGGTTGTCTGGAAGAAATCGCTTATTAGCGTTATGACCGTCGATTGTTCCTTTTTTTGTAAATTTAGATTTGAAGCAGTTTTTATTTTTATTTGGTGAACAATAAAGAGTTTTCTATTCTATTCTAACTATTTACGGTGACTCGACGTCCCAAAGTAAGTCTTTGGCTCCGATACCAGATCACGCCATGCCTCTCGAGCTTTCGCCAGTCGCTATGGCCGAAGGTAAGCAGATCTTGAGCTACTGCTTAATTAATCCGTTAAAATAAATTGTCATGCGCACGTCGGCAATTTCATAATTAAGGCGGTTCTTTTAAAAATCATAAGTTGATAACGAGAAAGCTAAAAGAACTACTGATCATAAACGACAATTATCCTAATTGTGTTCTCATGTACATTCTTATTTTCCACCTTGCATTTACATTTTTTTATGTATCTGAATAACTTGATACAAATTTTATTATTATTTGGGGAGCTAAATGAAAAGTGCATTTTTTATAAATAAACAAGCAACAAACATATTTTTATTTATGACTAAAAATCAAGAACAAACGACGAATTTACGATATTTACGAACTAGCTGATACCCGTGACTTCGTACGCATGCGCGCTACACCACTTACCCCACTTTTCCGTGGCTAGAAAACACATATATCAATTCGTTACTAAATGAAGACATAGAGTATTGGCGGGAAAATGACAATGTCACAGCCCTTTTTGTTTTTATTGTTTTATTCGTATTACTTCAAGAGTTAATGACTAATAATGGTGGATTATTACATTTTAAGTATACTGTTATGTACATGGGTGTAGGCAAGTGAAGCAAAGTGGTGAAAAGTGCATTTTCGTCTTTCCTTTCAATCTCTGCTCAAGTTCCAGTAAAGCATCCTCCGGTTTTACTAGAATACTGGAGCTGTAGTCTGTAGTCACAGAATGAACTGACTTCATGACGTGAGTACAGCTTGAATTGCGTAGTTGTGACTGTGGATGTGGAATACTGTGGATAGTGGATGACGTGACTTTGATTAAAAATAGGTAAAATTTTAATTTTGAAGTAGGGATGCACGTTACGATTCGATTTTTATGAAGATTGATTCAATTGAATACGATCTAGCGATTTTTTGAATCGATTCCCTTCAATACGATTTTCATTCGAATCGATTCATAAGTTATGTGAATCAAATCCTTTAGATCGTAGGTATTGTAAAAACATTGATTAGAAGAAAGATAGATAACAAACGAATGCCGACACTATAATTATTTACACTATTAGTTTTGCAATTTTTATGACGATACAAAGCGAAGCAAGTCGATAGGCAAAAATAATGAAACATAATGCAGGTAATTTCGAAAATTCCTCGTTGATTATATTTTGCTTTGATCATTTGTGCCGTAATTATCACAATGTTTCAATAATTGTGCCTATTGTGATTTTACCGATGGCTCCACCTACTAAATCCAGTGTGTGGTCCAATTTCGTAAAGACTGTTATTGGAGGAAAATGCAAAATATGTCATTGGCCCCAGCGGAAGATCAGCGCTGGTAAATTCCATCAGCAAATGCTGAGCTGGGACCAATTTGGGACAAATATATAGTATTTAATTATAAATTGTAAATAATAACTTTAAGTCCTAAATAAACATATTTTCTTTCTTTCTTTCTTCTTTCTTTCATTGTATCGTAAAAACAATAGGTAACACCACAACCAATGGTCTATGGCAATTCCATAACCATTTATCGAACTAAATGTCGGCTACATCAGAGACTTTAGAGTCTTCTTCGAAACAGTATCTATCTGAACCTCTAGTTGATTGAAAGGCTAATCCAATATCTTACTAGTCAGTCAGAAAAATAGTATGGCAACAGTTGGGTACGATGTTCTTAAGATATTTAGTGATTATGGCTAACTCTACGCCATGAGAACGCCTTTTCTCTCTCGGTAACATAACATTAAATGAAAGTCGCAATATACGGATAGACTGCTGCCGGAAAGTTTCAAAATTATTACTTTTAAAAATTTTGGACGTGCAGGATTGGCATTTATAATTTCGAAATTGTTTCCTTTTATAAAGTCTTATTTTCAAGGCCAATGTTTTTTTCCCTATTTTTTTTAGTAAATTTCATTAAAGTTTGTATTTAATAAAAAGAAATGTTTTATTTGTTCAAATTATTGCAAATTTTGATTTGATTTTTTAATCGATATTAGGAGATCGATTCAGAGGCCAACGATCCATTATAATCCAAAAAATCGATTCAAAGAGAAAAATCGTGCATCCCTATTTTGAAGAATCCAAATATAATACTTGATACTGGCCATGGAGTTATGATACTAACTCCATGATACTGGCAAATACATTGAGTGTGGCGTGGTGTGGCGCCCACTGAAGTATTATTCTGTATACGGTCCATGGTGGCGCCATGTTGATATTGACAATGTTCATGTTTCGTTTCCTTAACTTGACACTGGCAAGTTCGCAAGTCGTGACATGCCAAAAAAAAGACAAAATGAAGAAAGACATTGGAATATTTTTTTTAGATAAAGGCAAAGTGTCTAAGATATAAAACTTATGAAATTTAATTGAAATCTATCCAGTAGTGTTGCCGTGATGCGCGCAGAACTGCAGCACAGAACATAATTTTTTTTTACTTTTTTAAATACATAAATATAAATTATAAAAAAACATAGAGCGGCTAAATTTGGTGAGGTGGTATTTCCAGTTAAAATTTTTATATCCTTAAGTCACTGTCAAGACATTAAACTTATGACATTAAATTTAAAGAAATTATCGATTGTAGAAAATAGAAAATGATCATGGAATTTTAAATCAAATCTTTATTAAATACTGTACGTATATAATATCACACATAAACAGTTAAATAAAGTTTAAAAATGTAAAATAACAAAGTACCTACATAATATTATGATATAGATTTCATATTATGTTAAACGGCCATTTCTCAACCGAATTTAATCTACAAATAAAATATTAGTATGAAATGAGTGGTGATTATTATGCACTAATATATTAATTTGAAATCCGTTTTGAATGTGAACAGGTGTTTAAAGTGTAAAAAATGGATTACCCTTAATATAACAAAAGTCGACATATCGGTACTATGGCAGTCATCTGATGTGCAAAACTAAAATAAATATCTTTATTCAATTTATGCGACAAAAAAAGGAGATTTCGCCCTGTAAATCTATTTCAATAAAATGATTAGATACATGGACAGATTAAAGCAATATATTCTGTCCATTATCTTAACTATTTTTAAATATTCTTATAATGTAAAGTTTAGCAATTGTCATAAATGCGAACTGAATTAATAAAAACGGCAAATAAAAGTAACTAACTTTAAAGTGGTAAAAGTAAATGACTGAAAATTTAAAATTATTAAATATATTATATTATAAATGATTGTATTTGATCTAGACCAAAATTTATTTTATCACTAATCCTATTCAAGAATCATAATTCTGAGCGTCATGATTTTTGATCTTTTTGGTTTTGTAAATCAATGTACAAATGATGAGTATATATGGGCTATGATCTTTGCCTCCCTTTCATGGAGGGACGAAAAAATTACAGGTTAGTTGATTAGTTGTCAAAGCTGTCATTTATTTAAATTGCTCAATTTTTACTTTTTTTTTTACTCACTGTAATTTGCAAAACCGGCGAGTTTGTTGTGGCAATAAGAATAAAATCGTGTTTCCAACTTGACAGTTAAATTTAGCTCCCTAAATTTTATTTAAACGTTTTCTACATAAGATTATTGATTTAATAATAGCTTTAAACATTACATTATGGACGAAGTTTTAGAGAAATTCAACACTACAGTAACAGTAGAGGATAATTCCAAACAATCAAATTTCGATGGCCTGTATAAAAATTGGGGAAGATTAGGCAACCAAGAAGAAAGACGAAAGGAATTACTAGATATTCAGAGAAGGTAATTATCTAATTTTCAGTTTTCTAAAGTTAGAATACATTAATATTAGAGAGAATATAAAAAAAAGTTTTCCGTGCATTCAACTTAGCGCCAATTGACTTTCGTATCATAAAGGTGTATTAATTTTCTAACAGTTGAATTCATATTTCACAGTAATCGAAATACCAAACTAGACAAATTTCGAGGGATTCTTGACATTGTGCAGTCTCAGCAGCAACACAATGTTTTCAATAGTTATAAAGTGAGTAATAAAAGTTATTTTAACTGCACTTGTAGATTTAATACTTATTGTTAATCTAAGTACGTTTTTAAGCTACTTTCAGAAATATGCAAGTTTACAGACTGTATGGGTAAATAATGTACCTGATAGCTCAATAGTGTACTAACTAATACATCCTGAGACCCAATTAGAAGTGGTTTTTCTTTCCTAATATTTATATTATCATACAGGGTGACTGACAAACCCGTCCAAATTTTTTTTACGCACTAAACATCATTTAAGAAACCCATTAGAAATTTTCACCAAAAAATATTTCATATATTATCATTAATTCATTCATACAGAATAATCATATGGTGCAAACAGCATACGTTAACCTGTTATTACCTGTCTCTGTCACACCCGCGTAAATGAGTGCATATTCGCTTGCCCGGTTCAATGCCGCCGTCCTCGGCCTTTTACTAGGTCAGATGGAGAGGTCATTGACACTCTAGCGCCGTATTATGTAAATTGCGAGTTCTTTGAATGACTGTGATGCTGATTACTCAACATTTTTGTACTATGTGATACAAAACTAAAATACATGTTTCTCATAACTTTTACTAAAGATTCTTCTGTGTGAATTTGGATGGGTTTGTCAAAGTCACCCTGTATAGCATAATTACCACACACTGACGGCAAAGTAAAATATTTGGAAACCTGCATATTGTGATCACCAGAATCATATTTAACCCACTAATCTGCCTTGGACGAGTAAGAGCAAGTTAAGAGTCCACCAGTGAGATGTAATAGATTGTTATTATATATGAGTATATCATACATAATATTTCCTCAATTTTAAGATTGTCATATATATACTTAAGAAATGCTATTATATTAACATCAAGCTCATCTTATGGTACAGCTTTAACTATTTGGTCCTACTATTCCTACTTTTCAAGAAAGCAACAGATGGTATAGGTTTTGCTAGTACTCTGTTAAAGGACAGAGCAATGTTTAGGTTTGTGGCTTTCAGATGGCAATTTCTCCTACATCTATTTTATTTGCTTAGATAATGATTTGAACTGATTTGTGATAAAGACAGATGGAAGTAGTTGTGTACAAGTGCAGCCTAATTTACCCGGTAGTGTACTTTAAGCTTTGAAGAGAAATATTTTGGAGCAACTGGCTAAAAGACGAGATGACAGAGCTCACCATATAGTAACTCTACTATACTCTACTCATATATTAATAACAAACTAAATTGATGACAAATATATTTAGACATTCAGACCCAAAATAGTTTTTAATATCTTAAATCTCTATATTACACCTTAGGGGTCTAAATTGATAAATTATTTATACCTTTAGTATATACTGAAGGCAAAAATACTTTCAGTTTTGATATTGTCTGTTTTTACATAATTAATATACATATTTCCTTTTATCTACAATCTATTATTGATTTTATCTTGATCTTGAAAAGCTTTTAGTGTTTGCTACCACTTATTATGTTAAAGCTTTTAGCTTTGGCAGAGTTAGAATACTAACCTCTGTGGTCAGGATCGGACTGTCATAAATAGCGACAAAAAAACCGTAGCAAGGTGGTAGGGCCTCGAGCCATTTTGGATAGCAAATACCCCTGGTGTATACGTATGCCGCCATAATAACGTTATGTTGTGTTCTGGCATTAGTGACCCAGGTTCCTGTATCCCAATGGGACAGTAGCATGGTTGTGGTGTGGTACCTCAAGCGTCGAAAATATCCACAGTAACTGCTAACTACTAAGTGGGCGGTTAGCCCACTGTTCCTCTGTTTAACTGTTCCTCAGCAATAAAAAAAGTGTGGAGTTGCCATTGTATTTGATTGCTATTTTTTTAGTATATAACAGCAGATCTTATATACATGCTCTTAATTTTCAGACAAGATACAGGCCAAATATATATGTAGCTGGCTTCAGCAAAACCTCAAGTACATACAGTGATGTTTTGATGTTATCGGAATGGATGGTTGAAAAGCCTGAGGATTTACATGAAGAATGGTATATCACTCCATGCCCTAAAGGACTCAGAATGCTTGTAGTGGCATCTGATGTAAGTGTTGGGAATAAGTATATAATTGTGCACTGTTCTTTCATAAATTCTTCTTTCCTACAGTTTATTATCACTAGTATAATGAGGACTATTAATGTTTGTTGAGCTTATTAAGGAATAGTCATTCAGTTTTATAATAACACAAATATAAAGTGACTGAGAATGTTGTTAAATCATTAAACATTATGCATATTTGATAGTGTATAGCACATTTGAGTGCTACAGTAGCTTGTTAGTAAAATATTATGAATGCATGCCCTTAAATTCATGTTTTTTTTTTGTTTTGAATTGTATAAAATGTTCTTGGGATTTGAACCCGTGACCTCTAAGATGATTTCCTTGTGCATTACACTTGATAGCAACTAAATTAAAAATAATTAAATATTATTTTTTATTTTTATTATAAATTTAATGTATTTTTTACTATCTAAAGTAAAATGAGATTCATTTGGCAACAATATGAATTTAAGGGTTAAAATAATTTTTTGTATATTTTTTATATTTAATTTTATTATGCCTGTTGGAAAGAATCTAGGGACAGTGACTGTTTTAAATATTAAATAATCATGTTTGCATTAATATAATATATTTAAAATACAAGCAGACAATTCAATTAAAACATAAATTCATCATTACAAGCTTGTCATTTATGGGTACCTAGTGACAATGCTGAAGAATGTAAGTTTGAGATGTAATGATGAAAAAGATTTGCTTTTTAGCTACTCTACTGCGATCTATATATTCCACATAGTGTGAAGATATGCTAAATATTATTATATTTTTCAGGGTATTACAAAATGTTATACTAAATACGGTCACTTCAGATTTGAGTGCCGCACAGAATTACCTGGTGGTAATCCATGCTCTTCTGGAAATAAAAATCAGTACTGTATTCTTGACTGTTTTTATTATGAAAAGTCGAAGACAATGTTTGTATTAGATCTATTGGCTTGGCACAATCAGCCGATGACAGATGGAGAGGTAATATTAATTATAATCCTTACCTTTTCATCATAAATATCTTTGTTCTGATTATTCTTGACTGATAAGTATTCTTAGTGAACTTGTGATTTTTTTGGCTTTCATAAGGTAGATATCTGTCTCTCTCTCTATCTCTGAAATCCATAAATACAAAGGACCGCGTTAGGAACTCTCGCATTCGCTGCAGCCTTCATGTCCGTGACATAGCGGATAAATTGCAGGAATGTCGCCTTCGCTGGTATGGCTACGTTTTACGGCAACCGGCTACTTATGTGGGGAACAAATATCTGGCCATGCTGTCACCGCTGGGCCCCGGCAGGAGGGGTAGACCCAAAAAATGGTGGCTTGACGTCGTAGGGATTGATATGCGTACCAGTGGACTGACCACCAGCAATGCCGAAGATCGTGCGAAGTGAAGAAGAAAAAGTCTGAAAGCGGACCCCGGGCGCCGAAGCGAGAGTTTGGGCTACAACCGGGATTAAACTCTAAGATGATGATGATGATGACTATAACTATATGTATAGGTTTTAAGCTCATGTTTATTTTGTTCCTTGTTTACATATTGACTTTTCATTACTGATTTTCATTGCACCTCTTAAATCCATAAATAAGTAGTTTTAATTATGGATACAGACTGGTTTAAGGAGTACATGTGATGTTCTTGCAAATCTGCATTGGGTAGAAATGAGCTAGTTAATGACTAGCTAATTTCTAGGCATGAAGTATTACAACTTTAAAGTTGTAACATAGTTAAAACATCTTTACAATATATGGCAAGAAGCTTACTGGTGCCAGTTTTGAAAACTATATAGTTACATATTATACATAATCAGTTTTTTTTAATCTTTATTTAAGAGCCGCATTCTTTAATATAATATGTATTAGCTCTATGAAAAAAACAAACTTATACATAAATAATCAACTTGTCTTTTTTGAACCCTCTTTAACAATATTAATAAGCAACCAAGCTGACTCTGTCAGTGGTTGTGACAGTATGTCTATACATTACCTATATCTAATTTATTAGAACTTATTTCTAACAGCTTTGTTTTGAACAGATTTATATTTATTATACAGGGTGACTTTGATAAACCCGTCCAAATTCACAGAAGAATCTTTAGTAAAACTTATGAGAAACATGTATTTTAGTTTTGTATCACATAGTACAATAATGTTGAGTAATCAGCACCACAAAGTCATTCAAAGAACTCGCAATTTACATAATACGGCGCTAGAGTGTCAATGACCTCTCCATCTGACCTAGTAAAAGGCCGAGGACGGCGGCATTGCACCGGGCGAGCGAATACGCACTACTCATTTACGCAGGAGAGACAGAGACAGGTAATAACAGGTTAACGTATGAAGGTTGCACCATAGCACTATGCTGTACGATTGAATTAATGATCATATATGAAATATTTTATGGTAAAAATTTGACATACAATTTTTTTTGCAAAAATGGGTTCCTTAAATGATGTTTAGTGCGTAAAAAAAATTTGGACGGGTTTGTCAGTCACCTGTATAAGATGTAAGTGTGAGTAATTTTCAATAAGCAATGTTTTGTATTAGCAGTTGGGAGTGTTTTATGTATACTATCTTCATATTTTTAATCTCTACGAAATGCCACATACATGTATCATATATTAAAGTCCTCCTTTACATTATAAAGTACGATGTTTAAAATTTTCAGCTTACAAAAGCTTTGACTGCTTGTTCAGTATTGTTCTGCAACAATAAATTTGTTTAATACAAAATGCTTTTACTTTTATTTAATGCAATAATTTTACATTTTATACCAACAGACTGAATTTCGACATTATTGGCTTGAATCCAAATTTATGGAGAGATCAGGATTACAGAAGATTTCAAAAAATAATAAATTAATATTCGAAATATTGCCAAAGATCCCATGCAAGCCAGAATCATTAAATGAGTAAGTAAAAATACTAAATAGTGAGTAAGTATAAACTTATTAACATTACTAGCGGCCGGGCAAAAACTTCAAAATTAAAATACTCGCACATAAACCCTTATATTTGCGGCAGGTTACTAAAAAAAGAAAATTATAAAGAAAGTTTGAATATTATTATTTTATGAACTTTTATTATAAAGATTTTTTTTGTTATTACTTTTTATTTTTTTTGTTATTTTTTAATAGGTGTTTAATTTTTTTTCTAATTTTTGTAAAAACCCCAGTGACGCCTACATTGCATAAAGTGCTGCCTAGAGCCGAGCAGGGTGACCGGCTACCACGCAACATTTTTCTAATACTTACATTTTTAAATTCGTGATATCTTGCGAATGGAATGTCCGAATTTAATAATTCAGAAAGTTATTTAAAGGTATTAAAGAGGTCTTGAATATAAAGTAATTTATTTTGATAAGGATGAATACGAAGATACAAATAAAGAGTCTTTTCTAGTGGCAGCATTTCAATAAAAATTTTAAAATAAAAAACACTTATTGTGGCATAACTATAATAGTTAGACATATGCTGTCGCAACACTTTTTGTAAACAATGATGTGTTCTGCAAAGTTGTAGTACATTATTTTATTCTATTATCAATAGTTTTCGCAACGCACGCGATTTAAATAATATTTTAGGTAATTTTTTACACTTTGGGTTACATACATTATTTGAGTTTTAGTAAGGATCCCTAATTTTTTTGAAAATATAATATAGCCTATATCACCCGGGGATAGTGTAGCTTCTCAACAGTGAAAGAATTTTTTAAATCGATTCAGTAGTTTCAGAGCCTATTCAATGCAAACAAACAATCAAATCTTTCCTCTTTATAATAGTAGTATAGATAACCGCTGTTCTATTATTCTCTATTATTCATTGTTGTTACATTGTGATAGACATTCAATAAAGTATTGAAGATACTGTTTTTTTTTTTCAATATGACAACTCTGTTCGGATTTTGTGAAAAAGCTCTGCGATATAGGTTTACATATAGTGCAAGGATGCTTTTAAAAAGCTAGGGTGTCGCAGAAAAATGACCAAAAGTCGATCCTACGACCCTCCAAAAAGTTGAATGTGAATGATCAGGGTTTTTAATCGATAAGACGCCGCGACCATCCACCACTATCCTTTGCTAACCAACTGATTGGTCGCAGCAGCGGGGCGGAGGTCACAATTACCCGCATCAACTTCCTGCCGGAATACTGATGCGGGACTGTTATGATGCCGTTTTCCCTGGGCAAAAAAGGGTGTCTTAAAACATAACAGCCTGAATTGTATTACGTTAGTCTCCACATGATCATAGAGGGATTGCACAATGCCTTGACTGCATTGGGGCAGGTTAGCGAGTTATACAAGGGCGCGAGAGCATAACGAGGTTTGTCAAATGTTTGCAAATCTGTCAAAATGTAAGAACAATAAGGTAAGAATAATATACTCTGTAAAATCTTCTAAATCTATAGTCTATACAAATAAATAAAATTGGAGTGTCTGTTGGTAATATTAAAATAACCGCTTTTTACTAAGTGTATTCGAACGTATACACGGTACATATACCAAAACAACATTTTTTACAATTTTTGTCTGTTTGTTCCGCCTAATCTCCGAAATGGCTGCACCGATTTTGACGGGACTTTCACTGGCAGATATCTGATGTAACTTTGGCTATGTATAGGAGTAACTTAGGCTATTTTTATTTTAGAAAAAAAAAATAGTTTTTGTTAAGTTTCGGAAATTTTATATTCCAATTTAAGTTGACCTCAGATTTATATTATCAATCATATGAAATAGGGTTCAGCTTAGGCTGGACTATGTAAGTTCGAACGCACGTATTCCGGAGGCGCATGACGTAGTTGCATTCGATAACACTGACTGTTTGCATATTTCATTTATTTATATTTTAAGGTTTATAGGGTTTGTAATCCAAAATAAATCGTCAGATATATCCACAAAAAATGCTGCCCAAAGTCACTAATCCACGCGGACGGAGTCGCGGGCACAGCTAGTATATATTAAATGAATTAATTTCAGATTCATGATGAAGCATCCGCATTTCGAAGATAACCAGCCGCCTCTGGATGGGTTATTGTTCTTCCATAAGGGTGCCCATTACACTAGCGGCGAAACACCGTTAGTTGGATGGTTATTCCCTTACATGGTTCCTGAAGTACTCGGAGAAGGTAACATATCATGGTTCTACCAGATAACCTTCACAAAATCCATTTTAGTTTACTTAGAAATATTATAAAAAAAACACCCAGAACAGACCGACTTTACAATCCTGGGGTCCAAAGAGGAAAACGGAGGTAGGTATAAGGAGTGAAAGGTAAAAAAGAGAGATGTGGTTGATTTGGTATTTGGGGTGTTTGCCATATAGTTACCAACCCCCTTTAGGTAAACTTGGTACCTATTAAAAGAAATAAGAAATTTATTTGACAAAATTTTGACTTCTGGGCTCAATTGCTGTCCATCTCTGGTTTATGTATGTGTTTGTTTACAAAAGAAAAGTATATCAATTGTCTAGTATCCATAACACATGTGTTGTCTACTACTACTTAATTTAATGCTAGATGGCAGTGTTTGAATTGTCCCAGTATATTCGACAAAGACTCCCTAGGAAGATGACGCGCCAGCTATGCTAATGTTCCAACAAAATAGTATATTTTCCATATTGTTTATTTACAAATGTAATAGGTAGGCATGTGAGCTTTTTTATTTGCTTTTATATTAATTGTACTTCATTCATCTTAACCTTTGTGTCATTCTTATTAATTTGTTTATATATTGACATATTTACATGTTTATGTTTCACGTCTGTCCATAACATCACTTCATGGACCAAGCGGAAGATTTGAATTGATTTTATGTATAACATGAGCACATGCTAAGTATTGCTAAGCTGGGTCCAATTTAGAATGTGTATATGGACCACCATTAGTGTATAAAATGTTGTATATACGTCTAAAATACTTTGTTGACCTTCCTTCTACGAATCAATCTAATAAACATTGTATATTAATTGATTTCCAACGCAGATATAACAGTACATGAAGAGTATATGCTCCAGAAGCCCAAAGATTATGTAAATCAGGCAGAATTCATTCAACAATTTGAGAAGAAATATGTGAAAAAGAATCGGCGTAGTCGACGATCAAGTGCTATGGATACCACAGAGCAGGTAACAAATGAGGTATGTATTAGTTTTCGATACAGGGTCTATTTTAAAATTTGTGGACGGTTTTTAATCACTATTTCAGGGCCAAATTCTTAGTAAAATGTATAGTGGACTCCTGGGGTAAAGAGGTCGCACCAAAATCTTTGGGATTTAAGTCTAACCTCTCCTATCAGCTGTCGTATCCTGATAAACGACAGGCGAGCGTCACATGCAAGTTTATTTTTGGTATTGTGGTGTTGAATTTTTTTATAGCTGAAAACGGCAAACAGTCAAATGATTCACCTGATAGTAGGTGGAAAGAAGGCGTAAGGAATTAGCGTTTATATCGAAAATAGATATGATTAAATTTGTTTCTTTTTATATAAGCTGTCGCCTGACTCAAATGCCTAAAGGATTATGATAATATGCTCGGCGAAAGGCCGCACGTGTACCACTTAGGAGTGCTCGAAAGGCTCTGGCACAGGTGTCCGCTGATACGTCGCGGATTGGATTTTTTTCATGTAGGCAAAGCTACAAATAAATACTAGATAAATAACTGTCCCGCGTTGCGTCTCACCCGTGCACTATTCGCTGCGGGATAAACTCATCGGCTTAAATATTTGCTATCCTACTTATATAATAACATTTAATTATTCGTGTGAATGTAATTATAATAATGTATAATTATTTTATACAGGTTACAGAAACTCCAACTGAATCCCTAGCTGAAACCATAGCGGAGTCTATAGCCGAATCCATAGTTGAATCTTCATCTGAACCCAAATCTGAGGAGCAGGAGACAACCAATATGGAAGAGGACATTAGCATAACCAAGGAAATCATGGATGCAGAGGCGGCTATTGAGAAGATAATAGGAGACAATTAAAATGTTATTTATAATTTACGTTTTAGATGAGTCTGTGAAACTTGACATCCACTTTTATGTAATGGCAGTATAAATGCCGTTAACTTGTCGAAAATTTACGCTTTTAGTGTATTTTTGTTTTAATGACTTAATATTAAGTATTTTGAGTGTTGAAACACAAGGAAAGGAGTATTATAAAATAAAATGTTAAGCATTTGTTTGGCTGTTTTAGTTCTGATTTTAATTGTATAAAAACTAAATTAAATAATATATAGTATATCCAGAAATTGTTTATTGAAAGGGACAAATTGAATTAATTTGCTTGTATACTCATTCATTAAAAATTTAAGGTATCTAGCAAACGTATCTTTCAATGTACAGCAACGGGGTTTTTCAGGATATTACAAATGAATCGTTTATTAATTTGTTTTCGATTTTTTACAAGGTTTATAAAAACATGCGTATACAAGAATATATTTGGAGCCTCGTAAAACAGAATTTCAGACAAGAATGTTGAACAATTGGAGAGTAAGATCGAATCTTTAACTTTAGAGGCTTTGCAATCAATCACTGCTGAAGATTGGTAAAAGGAGCTAGATCATGTTAAGAGACTGGAAGAAGAATACTGGCGAAAAGATAGATTGGTCGACAAGTTATTTATTATTAACACGGGAAATGATACTGATTCTAACGAGACATCAGACTCGGATACCAATTCTGAGTCTGATGTAGATTATATGAGTGGAGTTGAAGAGTTAAGATTTAAAAAAATGTGAGGAATGATGATGATGATTAAAAGTTAATCATTATTCAAACATTTAGTTTTAATAAAAAAAACATCAAATTTCCTTTATAAACTTTTATTAATAAATGCAAATGTTACGTTTTGTTAACTGTACTTTTTCTTTGCTGATGACGTCCCAAGGGCGTTAATTGTTATAGTGTCAGTTTGCATTACCAATTTGCGTGGCTTATAAATGACTGCATTGCATTACTTATACATATCGACGCTTGAAAGGCAACCTTTACTAAGCGACATTGAGCGAACTTTCCAGCAAAATGATTTGAAGTTCAAATATTTAGAAAACAAATATTATAATTCACTTAGTTGTTGGATTGAATGATTATTTACTTCATGTTGGATCATTTCAATCCAACAATTAGGTGATTTATAATAAATTATATCTAAAAATTTGAACTTCTAATCACTTTCCTGGAAAGTTCACTCCATGTCGCTTATTAAAGATTGCCTTTCAAGCGTCGATATCTATTCGAATTGCGACTTTATTACAATGAAATCCAGTTGAGTTTTTGAAGTGAAAACTTCTTTAGGCGCGTTGAGCACTTTTTGGGTGAACAATTTTTGGTTTGTAAAGAAGTGGAAATGTTTAATATTCTGTTCTATGTATTTTTTTTTAAATGGTTTTCTAACTTTCAAACCCGATGAAAAAGCCGAGAGTGGCAACAGAGACCGCCTGTGTAATGCATCGAGGTATAGGTTAAGGACAGCGGCTAATTCGTCTTAGTAGATTTTATATGCAGAGGCGGTGTAAGAACAGTAACAATTAATAATAAGTAACAAGACATTTTGTAATTAAGCCTAATTAAAGTTCATGCTCGAAATGACTTTCCCTATTGCGTACGCAAAGTCGCACTCTTGAGTTGTGACTTAACTACCGAAGTAGTCAAATTATTCCGCATTGCATTTGCTGCGTTTATAATTCTTGTTTTGAGTTTTCCGCGGATGACACAGGCGAGACGTCGTAAACCAGGGATTTCATGTGACCCCAGACATAGAAATCAACCGGCGTTAAATCCGAACTCCTCGCAGGCCACGGAATGGGTCCTCCTCGCCATTTCCAACGACTAGGAAAATGGCTATCGATCCATCGCCTAGCATTGACACCAAAATGTGCAGGACATCCGTCTTGCTGGTATATCATGTTTTGTTTTGTAGCCAAAGGCACGTCATCGAGGAGGTCAAACACTTCATTTGTCAAAATAATTTTCGTATTCTGCAGCATTTAGATTACTCGGTAAAAATGTGGTCTGATTAAATTGCCGTCAATTATTCCCATCCACACACTGACTGAAAAACGGCGTTGTGTCCCTGGCCCTTGACTTCTTTTTATTAGGATTTTTGTGCACTTTCCACGCTTTCCATTGTGTTACAGAGAGTGTGTTTGTCGAAATTGTTGGTTCATCGATAAATTATTGCAGAATATCCTCTTCGTAATTAACAGTATGGACTGGGGATCTTTCGGCATTAATTTGTCGTCTGAACACTACCAGTTTCTTGGATTCGCCTATACTATCCATTAAAAACTAAAACATGGGGTAACCGACGATTAGGAAACCAACGCGAATAATCTTGACGCGCAGCTTCACTGTTACCGTTGCAAAAGCCATAACAAAACACAATATCGGCGTAATATTCATTTATGTAATTTTGAAACTTCGTAGTTCATTTTGATCAAGCTCTTCCATATTTCAATTCAAATTATAATCATGAGTGTATTTACTTCAAAAACACGACGCCAATTTGTGAAACAAAACCAAATGCACGCGAGAAGTGTTTTTGAAAAAAGAACTCTTTGAAAGCTTTTTTTTTAACCTGCCAGTTTTCTTCCTGCATTGGCTTAGGTACGCATTAAGCCTATTTGCAAAATATTCAAACGGCGATTTTTAGTTTAGTTCGAATACGAATTTCCTCTTGCTTCCTTTGTGATTATTTTTTCAGTTTCTTTGAAATAAGTTCCTAGTTGTTACGCATTGTTGGAGAGCTAAGAAAACGTTTATGTTTTTAAAATAATCTGCAAGCCAAGTTTCAGAACGTTTTTTGTTTTTAAGGCATTTTAGTGGACAGAATCTCAAAAAAATATTGAAATAATATTTAAAATATTGAAATAGCATTTTAAAATTTGGACCAGTAATTATTGTTTTAATATTGATAAATAACTAGTGTTTAATCATTTTTATAAATCAGAAGAAAATGTGAGATTTAAATTAATACTTTTTTTAAATAAATTTTTGATGTTGCATTTTTGACATATCTATTGAAAAAAAAAAAACTAAAAAACACAATATAAGTCAAAACCGGTTCACTTTTGCATAATGGATATGGGGGTTAAAATTATCGCAAATAGTCACCCCTATCACCTCCTAACGGGAATTCGTCAAATAACCAATAACCCTGTAGTAGTATGAAAGAGCAACATTATGAAGCCTAAACTAGTTGATCGTCTCGCTCCGGCCTGCTAACAGACGGCGAATGTCGTCACATCGTACGTCTTCAAGAACGAGCTATAAGGAAAAACTATAAAATCTTAATGACTATAAAATATACGAACAGATACTGAATATTAATAAAAAGAAAGTCGTAAATAAGCAATAACGTTGATACGAATAGCCCTTATCTACTTTCGGTATTTGGGGCACTCTTACTTTGTTTTCCGGTTGCAGAACCGATAGCAAATAACGTTCTTAAAAACGACGAAACCAAGAATTGCACAATTTTGTACTCCGACGATCTCGAAGCAACAGAAAATTAAATAATTGCAGAGGACTCTACTTAGACTCTAATTTGTGGAAAGAAAATTATTTAAATCAACCAGTTGACCCGGCAAACCTTGTTCTGCCATACGAATTTTAAAAACAAGTAGTCTATGTAGCCTATGCCTATGTATTTATGTGTATCTAGTAAGCCATCTCCAAGATCCAATCTATGACTACACTGAAATTCATCAAAATTGGTTCAGCGGTTTACGCGTGAATGCGAAACAAACTCACTTTCGCATTTATAATATTAGTTAGGATTTATAAGTTATTGGTTACTTTATCGTGATATTTGTTTTACAATTGTACTTATTAGTACCTATATTATTAGTTATTGACTGATACAGCGTATGTAATCTGTTGCCCTGTGGCTATCATCCTCGGAATGGTCGGGAGCCAAGTCGTAAGGGACACCATCGCCTCTTTCTGTAAGACAGTCATGTCCGCGAAGGAGATGACGAATAGATTACGCGAACGCGCTAGTCTCCCCCTCCGCTCATGCAGGGCCACTCGTCGACTGACCTGCGTTTGGAGGTCGTTGAACGCCCTCCGGTGCCGTCGACGTGGCCTGCGTTGACGGGACCCCTCCCGTCAGCAAACTCCCCAGTTTGCTGGTTAGCTCCCGCTCCCGCTTAGAAGGAGGCGACAGCCGGCTATCCAAGCTATTTGAAGGACACCGTGCGGTATTCCCGCTGATTGTCGCTTTGCGGCCTGCGTAGCAGCGCTGTCGTTATGGCTGTCAGGCGATTCGCCCATATGGGGTCCCGTAAAGGGCCATCGACCGCACGCTCCACTCGAAGAGCCTGCGCAACACAGCGCCCGGCCCGCCAACGTCGGGCAGCAGGCTGGAGAGTCCCACCGCCACCTAAATTAGTTTCGGCACCAGGCTCTCGAAGTGCACCACAAAATCCCATCGAGTACCAGTCCAAGGTATTTCATGGACCGCCTGACGGCGATGCGGACGCCTCCCACTGTGATACTCAAGCCTGGTGACGGCCGGCCTCTGACGGGGCCCATAGAAGATCAGGGCCTCCGTCTTGTGCAAGGCCACCTCTAGGCCGAGTCACCGGATCCTCGTCACTGTTTGCGCCACCCCAGCTGTGCCCAGAATACATGCCTGGCGGGGGCTTCTCTCGCGCACTTTTACTAGTGTGTCGTTGGCGTAACCGATTGCGCCGACACCGAGGAAGAGCGCCCCTCTCAGGACCCAATCGTATACGAGGTTCCACAGTGGTGGGCCCAAGACCAACCCTTGTGGAACACCGCATACGACGTCTCGTCGACTTTGCCCGCCATGCTGGACCGAGTAGACGACAGCACGTTCTCCTAGATACAACTACTTACCTAGTATACAAACTCCAAGGACTCTCAAATTAACTCACTAACTTGAATGCGACAACAACTACAACCAAGGACTGAATGCTACCAAAACAACCACCTGACAACGACAACAACGACCTCTAAAACCACTAACAAGACGAGCAAAGACACCTTGTGTTTAATTCCCATATGGATTTACAATGTATCACTAGGAAATATTAGCTTGAGCTAATATTGCCATAAGCGCCATCTAGTGGTATAACTGATAATCAACATTGCCTACAATTTAAATTTAGGCGCAAACACCTAGTTTAGGTATTGCAGACCTATCTATGTTCATGGCGGCTTTTTTGTATTTTGTATTGGATAATATTAGTTGTTGTTAATATTTATTTAAATAAATAAATAATAATATTTTTTATTACTGATAATAAAATAAATAATAATTATTAATATAACTCTGTTCAAACAAATTATATAAAATAAAATAAAAGTACCAAAAATTAAGACTTAAATAAAAGATATCTTTTTTATTTACATGTATTGAAATAAAAAACAAAAATTTTCTCTTTAGACTGATATTATATATATATATATATATATATATATATATATATATATATATATATATATATATATATATATATATATATATATATATATATATATATATATATATATATATATATATATATATATATATATAACGAGTACATATTTTAATTAAAGATTAAATCATGTTTTTGTTTGTAAACCATGTTTTTTGGTCATTAACCTCTATATTTTGTAAGACCACATTTCATTTCATTTCAATGAGTCTAGTGATCAACATCTAAGAAAATATAAAAAGGCAACATTCGTTAAACACTTCTCTAGTAACCTTAGAGTAAACATAAGTGCTTATGTATACTCTAAGCTAGTAACGGTCATATGCTCCCCTGAAAAATAGAATTTACGTTTGTCAAATAATCTCCACCTAAATCTTAAGGGCCACATAAATTATGGAAATTCCTACATTTCACTGAAAGAATACAATAGTAAATTGGGAACTGAACCGTGAGAGTTGATAAATCTCAGCACATACATACATAGCTGTGGCAAGATATTGTCTGATGGATAATAGAAACTTATTTTCTAACGATTCAGCAAATTCAAGAGGTCAATGTACTTTTATAAGCTAGTTATAATTCAAATATCCTTATTTTTCTCTGCATGAAAACCATTTATTGCAGTGCATCTTCTAAACACGAATCAAATATTGGACCTTAACCACAAAACCAGAAATTAGCTGGCTAGTTTCGGTTCTAATCCACTACGTTTCGCGAATTAGCTAAATGTTTGGTAAATCGCTTTAAATCTTATTTTTGCCAATACGCGACTGCATGTCTGTCATGAATAATAAACATAATTAATATGCCTAAAGAACTCTTCGCGTAGGGGGGAGTCAACCATAGCTACGTGGCTCCAAGCCCGTCTGGTTGGCAACCAGACGTTCCAGTGTGTTCCGGCGTTAGTGACCCAGGTTCTTGTACTCCTCTTAGACAGCAGCGTGTTTGCGATACTCCTAGCATCACAAACATCCATAAACGGTAACTGCTTACTGTCAGTGGACTTCAGCTTATCTGCTGTTCCTCAGCAAAAAAAGAACAAAACCCTATATGAAGTATGATTACCAACAAGCACCATACTAGAATCATAATTACTTCTAAAAGTTAAAGAACATTATTGTGAAGTTGATAAGCTGAAAGAAAAATCAAATTTATAAGTGAAAAATACCCGCAAAACCAGATTTCCACGCAAAAGCATTTTCTACATATTATAAGAAGGTTTCATGCTTTTTGTGGTCGGAGGCGAATGATATATAGTATCAATCTTTTTTGGTTTACGTATCGAGCTGGCAAACCTATCTTTTAGATATGAGTTTTCTTATTTATAATAGGCATCAAAAGCTCCATCAGAATATTGTAGTGTGATGCATTTTTCGGCTCATTTTTTCTATTAAGTTTAATACTTGTCAGCTATCTTTTGCACTCATAGTTAATGTTTTCTTTCATTTTCATTTGCTCATTATTCTCATTTATTATATATGTTTACATATTTCCTTAATAATTGTTATAATTAGTACCAGCTTATATCGATATTTAATTTATTCAACATTCATCAGCCTCAAAGTCCTATAGAGATTCCAGTTTGACATGCATTAAACGTAACATCCTAACTATTATCCTAAATATTATAAATGGGAAAGTGAGTTTGTTTGTTATGCTTTCACACCTAAACTGCTGAACAAATTTTGATGAATTTCGGTACAGTCATAAACTGGACCTTAGAGAAGGACATTGGCTACTTTTTTTTTATTAAATTCATATGGCAGAACAACGTTTACTGGGTCAACTAGTTTATAATATATATATATATATATATATATATATATATATATATATATATATATATATATATATATATATATATATATATATATATATATATATATATATATATATATATATATATATATATATATACATTTCATTTCAGAGGTCAACCCAAATAATCTCTCCACTACCTGATGGTTGGCCTTCCTTCTTACAATGGAATTTGTGGATGGCGTTAGTAAAGGAATTGGGAAAAGGCCAAGTCATGGATCTGCTGCTATTCAGTATTGATATTGAAATCGCTGAATCATCACAATCGGTCTCGTACGGACGAAAGTTTTATAAGTTTTTTCAATAAAATAGGGGTGAATATTGAATAACTAAGATTGGTAGTGGTATTATCATTATTTGTTACTAACATGAATATTGTCTTACAAATGTATAGTCACACTGCTAGTTCTGAGGTATATAGAAGATATTGACATTATTATTGAGCTTATAGATAACCCGCCGCTTCGAGAGAGTTAAGAACTGTTAGAACAATCTTAACAGTGAACTCAAATTGCAACTTAGCTACATTAGAAGTATGAGATCTTCTGTACACAGCAAACATATTTATATTACGTGTCCTTATCAATATCCACTCGCTAGCAACTATTAGCGGAGAAATCGTAAGTCTCGGTGCAGCTACTTGCATCTCACAAACGCACACATACATTGAAACAGAACAGATTTTAATCATTAAAAATTCAATGCTCCAAATTACATCTATATCTAAAACAACATTAATATTATATTCATACATAACTAAACACAATGAGAACATGAAATTCTGTTTAATGTGGAACAAGAACGTTATTCATGGCTCTTTTCACGTTATTACCATAATAAAGTCTGAAGAAATAAAAGCTGTAATTTGAGACGAGCTTCTTGTAGCGTATTCAGCATTCTGATAAAAAAAATGTTACAATAAAGGTGCTGTAGTTTATATAAAAAAGTTTCGTTATTTAATATTTGTGGAGATTTTTTTATTTTTATACGAGTGAACCGTCGCATTCCGGTTACGATTTAGTCTAGAATAGGTCTACTATATATAGTTTCTGATAATCATCATTTTAAAATTAAATTCATACAACTCAAACTGTCTCTTCAATTCCCAGGGTCCTTTCTCGTCTTCATTTCTAATTCTTGTAGGAATGCGTGTGTTGATATATATATAATGCTTGACAAAATGAACACAATCAATACTGGTAAAAATATTACTTGATAATTTATGAAAACAATGTAGTTAGCACAGCGACATGCATACGGCGCGGGAGTTTGCGTGTACTGGCGCGCGCGGCGCGCCCGGCAACAGGTGACCGGTCGTATGCGGCGAGCGCGCAGTCCGCGCCATCATTTAAAATGTGCCTGTAGGTTCGCCTTCGCCACATTCTTATTCTTTTCAAAATGTAATGCCAATGCACGCATCACGCTTTACGATGTCTAGTACTTTTTGGTTATCCCCCTCTTTCTGGAGCTCAAAAGAGGCTAGAAATTTTTTCCCAGTTTGTCTTCAATGTTACAAACATCAAGGCTGTTATAAATATGTGAGTTCCTAAGATAGTCCTTTTGCGTCACTCGACATATCCACAGCATATTTACTTCAGTGACAAGGGGTGGTGCTACTTTTAATAATTGATACTGTAATCAACCGTGCAAAATGACAGGTCTAATAATGGTCTTATACACCATATATAGATTATAGTCCCTTCACCTTAGTCGATATCTTGAGGTTACTAATGACGCCAGTCAGTACACGCCATTTGGCCCACGCGGTAGCAATGCGTGCTTATCGTCGTAATCGATATCAATAGACTCGTGATTCTAGATACTTGAACTGATCTATGCAATCGAGTCTTGAAAACCGGGGTCTACGTCCGGGGTATTAAATTAAAGAACGCAGATCCCAAGCGATCTCCGTACTCGCCTTCATGGCTCGCATCAGCCTGCATTATTTATCATCTATCTCGTTATAGAAAACGGGGAGAACTATTTGGTTATCTTTAATGGACTGGAACAAAAGGAAAGCGCGCAGAAGTTAAATAAAATCTATGCGGAACCGATTAGAATCCGTAATACGGGCACGTGGAGGTAATACACCTTATTAAAACATAAATAAACCCTTGTATAAAGTTTGTGTCTATTGTTAAAACTAATTTTTTAATTAAACCAATTTACCTTAAATTTCTGTTTTTTCTTCAAAAATGTCATAAGGTCCTTTCCAGTACACAAACTTAAACTTAAGGATATGACCCTACGCTGTTTTAAAGTTCACGAACCAATCTAGAGGTTTCAATTTAGATCTGTATAGAAAGTTTGCATACTTGGTTAAAATATTTATTTCATAGTCGTCTATTACTTTGATGCAGTTTATGAGTCCGTCAGTGTAATATTTTTGAAGTACATAGATTATCTCACAAGCTGGGTAATGACTTGTAGCAGGTTTTACTAAGGTATTGCAATAAGCAGGAAGTTTAGGATACAATCGCTCAACTTTTGTGAACTATACCTTATCCATTTTACCAAAAAATAAAATGTAAACAAATCGTAAAAGGGTTTTTTTGATGTCGATTTTATAATAATCAACATGATATAGAAATTATCTTAACAACTTTTAATTATTTATTAGAAATATCTCCTATATTCTTATTTTTTTATATTACTATTTCTTACTTTAAGAAAAAAAAAAACAAAATAATTTTATTTTTACAATTATTATGAATGATAAAATTAAATATACAATTTACATATTTACAACATTAATTGTAATAACTAACTTACATCACAAAGAACCTAAATAGACAATGTTTCCAAATCACAAGAGTGTTTTATTATTACGGTCGGATTATACCCGTCATGTTGTTTTATCCTAGCTTTGTTTGAGAAACATTGGTTTGTTTGTTTACATTTAATTTTTTGGTAAAGTGTATATAGTGTGCAAAATTGACTCGAATCTACAACATTGTAGATAAATGAAGCTTAATACGGAGAAATCACGAAAATACAAGGTAAATATAAATAAGCAGTCATCATACGTATGTCGTAACGGATAATGTAATTCGCTACGCTTGCGCAGGTTACGGGTTCCGCTTTCTTTCGGATTTCCGTCTCGCTACAAAAAAGTATATATTAGTTATCTAGTACCCACAATACAAGTGCTATGCTACTTAGTTTGGGACTAGATGGCGTTGTGCGATTTGTCCCAGTATATTATTTATTTATACTGAACAATTATTGAAATATGAAGTCTGTTAATCCATTAAAATAAATACAATATATTCTATTTCATAACTTCAGAATAATATATATATAAATATACATATAATAAACGTTTGGATAAATCTTAACCAATAAGTACTTGTCGACACTCAAACGGCCCAGCCATTCGTACGCTGACAACTTTTAATCTCACGTCTACGTTCCATTTTTTCATTTTCCCTGTCGTATTCTTGGCACAATAACGGAAAATACTTTTACTGTTTATATTTTACATTATTTACCAATACTTATTGTTGAAACAACATATTATGTGTAATTACATTAAAAATAGCGGTATTTATAAAAAAAATCACCTTTCTTTTAATGATAATAAAAAGCATCAGGAGCTCGGTTTTTTATTTATTAGTTTTGAAGCCTTATGCAAGAGTTAGAATGTTAGTCACGAGAACTCGATCACTTTTTGGTTCAGTAATCTCAGTTCAATCATAATGTACATACATTCTAATTCTTCATTGAAGGTATTATAAACTACTCAAACTAAATGGTAACTATAGCTCTCAAAAAATGTTCTGGCTAGGAATTTATTTTGAATAAAAAATTTACGTTTGAGTTTACTGAATATGGAAAAAGATTTCTGCTAAATATGATGCATACTCTGAATTGAGACGGAGTGGGCATATGGAACTAACCTTAAACTAATTTTAATCAGTTAAAATAAAACCCTGTCTCATCAGTAAATTTTTAGCGAACTAAAATTTAGTTTCATCCAAAATTCTATTTCTAGATAATAATTTCTGTTACTGAGCAATAGTAAAATATAATTTCCAACTACTTTTAATATTGCTAATATTTAAAAAATATATATTCGATTCGTTAGAAGGAGTTTTCTAATAAGGTTTATTATCCGTATAAGGTTTGGATAGTACGGTATAAGGGTTAGATAATAATCTGAAACTCTATTATATCGCTTCATGGCTTGGCAGCAACTCGGTTAATCAAGCAGGGAATCGTCGTCGCTTTTCTTCCCGCGGGAATTTGATGTTCCACATCCATCTATTGTTTCTTATCGCCAAGATGTTCAATACGTATTAGTTCTTAATCAGTCATGTCAAAGAACTTGATTTATTTGGTGTTAGATGAGTGAATTGAAGATGTTTAGTGGCGAAGCAACTAAGAATAGGATAATCACTATGTTTTGTTTGTTGTTGATAAATCGTCAAACTACTGTAATATTATAAAGTAACAAAATTATAATAGAAACAGCCGACGCAGTAAATGAAGTTCTTATAAAACATAAACACTTATTTATCTGAGCTAGCTACTTAGATACGTATAGAAACTATATAAGCTATATTTAATTTCATTGCTAAGCAATTACTTCACTAGGTCATGCTGCAGACGCTATTATCTAAGAGTATTCTATCTAAAAGTACCTATTAGTAAGTCTACCTATTAGACTTACATATCTGACACACTGGTTTGGAATAATGGTTTATATAATCTGAAAACTAAAAACAAACGTACCTATATTATGACAACTTAATAAAATAAAACTTAACACATTCCTAAATGAGAATAGAAAAAACTATTTTCTACAATACAAATGAGTTCATAGATATTCGTCATAAAATAAAATAAAGTTTTTCTTTTCTATAGAAATAACACAGTAAAGTTATAAATAAAAAATACATTTAATTGAAAGAACTCTGATACCCTCATTAGCATAAACAGTTTACGTTTGAGAGCTTTCATGCGTTTACGTTTGAGATTACTTTTCCATCCAACGTATGAGACCCTGAATACTAATTGTGCAAATACTTTATTCAAAACGTGGCGTCTGTCACCGTGTAACAAATGGGGCAATCGTCTCATGGGCGCGGTCTCTTCAATTCACATTTCTCAGCATCCAAGTTAGCGTGCTTTCGCCAACCCCAAAAGCTCTCCTCATTTACATCAAATTATTAGTGCTCGCGATGAAATGTTCTCATGTGACACACAATATATTCAAGTTGGATGATTAACAATTGTGTTAAGTGAAACTATTCAGGAGAGTTCCGTTTTGAGCTGGGATTAGGCAATAGTAACGAGATTCTTATTGTTTGTCAAGATTAGAACATTAGCAGGAATACAATATGATTGACGGAAAAGTAATAAATTTAATAGACTTTGTTATCATGATAGTTCTAGTGGATAATCCGGTTTGTGACTACAGCTTTCATTTGGCCGAAGTCTACTGTTCAGTAGAGGATGAACTAGAGCATCTTGTTTTGATCGGTTCCCATTTGTGACCTTTTTATGCAGCGATAATCAAAATAAGCAAATAGTCTCATCTGATGTTACTTAGAGTAAAAAAGCTTAGATGAAGTCTGACTGAGCCTTGAAGGTTTTGGTGTGACACCTTACATCCTAATCACGAAAGAGTGTTTCGCGGAAATTTCTTCCGGGTGTTTCCGTTTTATTTGAATCAATTTATTCAAATTAAATTACAACGACAGTAAATCTAAGTCTGTAAAAGGGCCCGCAGTATTTTATTAGCCTTACTCTTCTAAAGAGAGTGTGTTTTGAATATTGAAGAAAATAATTAAAATAAATTTCATTTCCTCTCAGCTCACGGAGAAGTCAATATCACATCGAGCGTAAGAATATGTCCTCGTTAAATGGAATTGGCTTCGAGATTTACAGGTCAGATAAACGATCCAATAAAACCACTGAAGAATGATTTATTAGCCTATGAACGAATTTTAATAGTATAGTAAAAATTTTGCATGGACTCATTCTAATTGGAACAATTAAAACATTTGGTAAAGGAGAAACAAAATTAGTAATCTGTTAAAAATTTGTTTCAAGGTGGCATCAAAATATTGTTTCTTTATGTATAAGTTAGTAAAATTATTACTAGTTCATCATCTTAGCGTTTGTTTAAATCCCGGTTGCAGCCCAAACTCTCGCTTTGGCGCCCGGGGTCCGCTTTCCGACTTTTTCTTGTCCACTTCGCACGATCTTCGGCATTTCTGGTGGTCAGTCCGTTGGCACGCATATCAACCTCTACGACGTCAAGCCAATACTTTTTGGGTCTAACCCTCCTGCCGGGGCCCAGAGGTGGCGGCATGGCCAGACATTTATTCCCCACATAAGTAGCCGATTGCCGTAAAACGTAAAAAAACCCCGCTGTTCTCCTATCGCCTACGCCCGGGCCTACGGATATGTGGCCTGCCGATCTCGTGGCCCGGGCCGGCGCCGGCCCGCCTTTTGTCTCAAGGCGGGCCTCTTCTAAAGTGTTGACGCCAGGGGGTCAGGGTTTCGTCCCCCCGGCGCTCTTATAGAAGAGCGCCGGGGGGACGAAACCCTACAATATAGATTGTAGGAGTTAAGGGGGGCCGCGGAACAGCATGCGGCCCTCTCCCTCGCGGCAATAGTGCGGGCGGCGGATCCTTCCCCGCGACTGCTTTCTACGGCGGCCGGAGGTCATTGCTTGCCCTCCGACGCCGACGACGTGGCCTGCGTTGGCGGGAGAGGAATGTGGTGTGGACTCCTGCTCCCGCTCCGCCGCCTCCTTTGCGGACATGACTGCCTCGCAAAAGGAGACGACGGCCGTCCATCCAGAATCACCCCCGACCATGGACAGAACCAGGGCCGGGAGCGACAGGTCCGCGCCGATTTGGGCGACGAGGGCGCGGTGCTCCTCGCGCCACGCAGGGCACACGACGACAGTATGGTCCATCGTGTCCTCCTCGTCGCCCGCGCCACAATGATGACACCCCGACGTCATCTCCCGCCCTATGCGACACAGGTACCTCCCGAAGCAACCGTGCCCCGAGAGAACCTGCGTCAGGAGGAAGGTCAGGGCGCCGTGGCACCTTTCCACCCATTCGGCCAGGACGGGCCTCACCGCTTCGATGGTGGTGAGGCCCACGCTGGGGTGCGCGAGGCGATCCTTCCACTCCACCATGAGCACCTCGTCGCGCAGCTCCACCCGCTTTACCTCCTCTTCGCGAGGCGTGGGGCAAGAGCCACGCTCGGCCGCATCCCGGTGCCACTGGTACAATAGCGCCAGGACTCAGGCCTCGAGGTCCCACGGTGGGGATCCGGCCAGCAGGGAGGCCGCTTCGAAGGATATCGTGCGGTATCCCCTTATCGCTCTGAAGGCCAGGTCGCACTGCGGCCTGCGGCAGCGCCGTCGTTCTGGGCGTCAGGCGATCCGCCCAGATCGGGGCCCCGTAAAGGGCCATTGACCGCACGGTTCCTTCAAAGAGTCTGCGGCACACAGCGCCCGGCCCGCCGATATTCGGCAGCAGACGGGAGAGTCCTGCCGCCGCCCGAATTAGCCTCGGCGCCAGGCGCTCGAAGTGCGTCGCAAAGTCCCATCGCCCGTCGAACACCAGTCCGAGATAATTCATGGACGGCCCGACGGCGATACGGACGCCTCCTACCGTTATGCTCAGGCCCGGTAGCGGCCTCTGGCGGGGCCCGTAGAACTTAAGGGCCTCCGTCTTGTTTAAGGCCACCTCCAGGCCTAGTAGCCGGATTCTAGCCACCGTTTGCGCCACCCCAGCCGTGCCCAGAAGGCACGCCTGGCGGGGGCTCCTCCCGCGCGCTGTGACGAGCGTGTCGTCGGCGTAGCAGATGACGCCGACGCCGGGGAGGAGCGCCCCCTTCAGTTGCCGTAAAACGTGGCCATACCAGCGAAGGCGACACTCCTAGTTGTTTATTACTAGTTGTTCTTAATTATTCCTTATGTTCTTTTAATATTATATTAATTTTTATATTAGCGATGTCGCAATTCATCACTTCAAGAGTCCTAAAGGATAATCTATGCAGAGTATTGCATTTATGAAATAGTCAAACTTCAAAATAATCTTTTTCTATTTGATAGTTCTATTTTAATTCTAAAAACATGTTTCTTTTCTTTCCTTATATAGAACAGGATGATACAGGGTCAGCCCGATAGATCACGAACGCAATAAATAAACAAAATTGTTCAAACTAGCTGCACAGCATAATTTGGGTGCCTAGATGCTTACGCAGAGCGGACCCCTCGCAGGGAGTAAAATAATAACACGTGTAAAGGAATACAGATTTGTTCAGACACACATATGTGATATAAGTGGACAAAGCAAGCATTGATAATTTTTACACTTAATGTAACGGATTAATCAAACAATATCGCCATGTAATATTGTTCATCGCCATCTAGCGGAGATAAGGTTCTCAAAACTCAAACCTTTGGTTATCTACAATAAATACAAAGTTACATAAAAAATAACAATAAAGAGATTTAGATAGAACTGGTTTTAGAACAGAAACTATAAAGAGTCCAAGAGAGCGAGGATTATTGTTAGAACTGGCGGACTTCTAAAAGTGGGTCGCAATAAAAACTAAACGTTCAATTGAAGCAAGCGAAGGGCGGGGGTGGCTTAGCCCGGAGCAGGCCTTAATCCCGCATTACACTAATAAATCCAGACGCGCTCACACTTCTTGCGAACTTTGAACAAAATTCATAAGGTTTTGTCACGTGCGCAAACTCACGTGGTCAGAATATGCAAACAGCGATGTGATGAGTATCTGTTTGTGGAATATTTTAATGACTGCTCAGTAAACTTTGGTCCATTTGTTAGTGGAATGTAAGACGCATATTTGATGAATGAAACTTTTCATTTAGGACTATTTTATTCTAAGTTTCTGGTGCTGTACGAGTATACATAAAACTCCCAGACCAAAGAAAATGCGGAAAAACCGTTTACGATGCTATAAATGGAATCCAGAACGTCAAGTTTGATTGGCTTAGAGACAATTCTGTAACCAGAATGGTCATCTGCTATCTATATCGGATTATAAGGCATCTGGATTTACCACTTAGTTTTAGAACAAATTAAATTAAAAATAAAATGTGTACGAATAGTCATTTACCAGTTATTTGTCAAAATACGTATCGCACTTTATTGAAAGAAAGAAAAATGTGTATTTAGGTTATAAACCTATATAATTGAACCTAACTCAGCATTTGCGGGTTTAAAAACCGATTAACGCATATAAACAACATAACATTTTCGCGTTTATATTTAATATATCAGCATTATAAGCATCTTTGTCAATCCCGGTTGCATTTCAAACTTGCAGTTTGAAGACAGAAGCCAAATGTAGGGTATCATTTATTATCATTATACGACATATTATTAGTGCGCTTTTTTGATACAATTAGTGTACAAATGGAAACAAAAGTGATTAAATTGGTTTCCCTGTTGTTTTTTTTTAATGACTACCGTCTGCCCCAAGCTACGAGAGGAAAACTAAACGGTGTAATTTATCAAAAAATATTATCAGCTTTAACGGCTCTCTAGCCTTTCATTCTAGCGGGGACTACATTTAACTAGACACAAACCTAGAAAGGACGATTGTAGTTGTAATAAACGTAGTAAGCAATAAATCTTACTCTTAAATAATAGAGTAGAATATATTTCAGAAAATGTCTTATTCATTTCAGATCGTTTACTGCAAGTGAACGGCTTTCAAGCAATAAAGCACAGAGATACGCTTACGTTGATTTTATTGAAGTTTTTTGTACAGAACATTTAAGCGACGCGACGTTCACGCTAGATCCCACAGGGTGGATCAAATTGTCAGTGATAGCTTTTCATACATATTAAATTTTGCATGGATCCGAAAATATTATGAAGGATATTTAGAATCACGATGTACTTTTATATACAGTTGTATTCTATAGTTTATTTCTATACTTGTATTCAGTTTCAAATTATATTATTAACTAGCTGTGCCCGCGACTCCGTCCGCGTGGAATAGTGACTTTGGGCAGCATTTTTTGTGGATATATCTTATGGTTTATTGTGGATTACAAACCCTATAAACCCTAAAATATAAATATATGAAATATGCAAACAGTCAGTGTTATCGAATGCAACTACACCATGCGCCTCCGGAATACGTGCGTTCGAACTTACATAGTCCAGCCTAAGCTGAACCCTATTTCATATCATTGATGATATAAATCTGAGGTCAACTTAAATTGGATTAACAATTTCCGAAACTTATCATTTTTAACAAAAACAATTTTTTTTTCTAAAATAAAAATAGCCTAAGTTACTCCTTGTTACATCAGCTATCTGCCAGTGAAAGTCCCGTCAAAATCAGTGCAGCCATTTCAGAGATTAGTCGGAAGAAACAGATAGACAGACAGACAGACAAAAATTGTAAAAAATGTTGTTTTGGTATATGTACCGTGTATACGTCCGAATGCACTTAGTAAAAAACGGTTATTTTAATATTACAAACAGACCCTCCAATTTTATTTATTTGTATAGATAGTAATAGATAGATAGTAACTAGAAATAAATGGGTTTTAGATAGCTATCAGCTGGTAACGTTTTCAAAATGGTGACTACGAGCATTTTATGGCAACACCAATCACCTGCCCAAAGAACACAATTAAATGAATAGGTCTATAAAGGTATATAATTAATGTTAATTTATTCTACGTGGTAGGGCCCCAAGCCCGTCTGGATGGCAACCACCCTTGGTCAACAAGTATGCCGCCATAATAACCTTGTGTTGTGTTCCGACATCAGTGACCTAGGTTCCTGTACCCACATGGGACAGCAGTGTGTCCGTGGTGCCCCTGGCATCGCATATATATATTGGCAACGGTAACTGCTTAGTATTAAGTGGGTCATCAGCCTGTCTGCAGTTTTTCAGAAATAAAAAAATAGGTCTCAATAAAACCTCTAAATCTTGTTGTGTAATAGATGCACCTTCATAACTCTGTCTGCTAGTTGCGAAGATGAAGAATTGTAATAATAGAAGAAGAATTGTATATATTACTCGCCACTAGTTGTTATTGATAATGAAATATATCTGCCAAAATTGATCAAAAAGTTGGTATCGTTACTGTATAATTTGTGTTTTGTCTCAAGCGACAACTGTTTATAAATGTAGGTTATCTCAAGATATCGTACTAATTATAAAGATTCAAAATGGACGCTTTACAAAGTAATGCTATTATTGTAATGTTAATCAACTTTTAACTAGTATTGATAATATTATCAATACTAGTTAAAGCTTTGTGAGTATATACTCACAAAGCGTTTTTACGACTATGTAAATATTTTTAACTACGTTGAGACGATAATAGATTGCTTACTATTAACAAAATAGGGAAGAGTAGTTTAGCCTAGACTTATTTATCTGATAGAGAAATAAATACTTCTTTATCTGTATGTATTCATACACAGAAATGTGAGTGGATGGATACAAGAGGAGAAGTAGACCAAAGAAAAGATGTATGGATTGTGTAAAAGATGATATGGTTAAAAAGGTGTGAATGTTCAGAAGACGGCTAGTAGACGGAGAGTAGAAGGAGAGAACATGTTGTGCCGACCCCACATAGTTTGGGATAAGGACAGGAAGAAGAAGAAATACAGCAGACAACTTGACGGCCCACTTAATAGTAAGCAGTTACCGTCACCTATGGATGTTGGCGACATTAGGGGCATCACGATCATCTGCTGTCCCCTAGGGAACAGGAATCTGGCTCACTAATGCCGGAACACAACATAACTTTATTATAGTGGCATATTTATAAACCCAAGGGGTTGTCGTCCAGATAGGCTTTTGGCCCTACCACGTAGTTGTGGTTGCTTTGTCGCCTTTTACGACAAGCCGATCCCGGTCGCAGAGATTAGTATTCTTACTTCGCCCCTGCATGGAGAAAAAGATAAGACAATACCAAATAAAACAAATACTGTCTTAATAATAATAACCCCCATTATTCCATGTAATATATACATATTATTTTATATCTTATATACTGTGGTTGCATACGTGATTATCTTGGTTCATTAATTAAAGCTGGCCATGAAAGTTCGCAGTAATGAAGCCGCGATCAAGAGCTGTTTGTTGTTTGGTCTGCGCTAATTGCTGTACAGTTATATAGTTCGCTGCTTATAGATGCATTTCGAAACAATTTATTTTTTAATCTCAGTATAATTCACTGAAATATAAACTGTGAAGATACATAGAATGAAGATGTAGAGATACATAGAATTAAAATATTTAAGCGTACTTCATTGATTGCATCTTTGCAGCTTGAATTTTGTGTCAAAACTTTATACTTCAATATTTAATCGTATATAAAATACTTTTAAACATGAGATTCAGTGATTATTCGCTGATATTGCTCTTAGTAAGATTTTTGGCTGTATAAACCAAAGTCCAGCCTAAAATATCGGGAGTTGTAGAAATAAATAATAACAGCCCATAGCAGTGGGAACGGTTGGGTACGGTTTCCTCTAAAAGTAATGGATAGTTTACCCACCACGCATGTCCGCCTCGTCGGTATAATACTCCAATCCATCTTAAGGATTGGTGTATTATATCAGCGATCTTGTTATGTATTCCTTTCGATCTTTTCCTTCAGCATCGGTACATAGTATTTGAATTGTAATATGCATGTTAGGCGAGAAAAACTACCTAATCGATGCATGTCAACGTTGGAATCTATATCCTGACCAGGTCTTCTTCCTACAATGTGTTGTTGAGGAGGTTTGGGGTCTCCAGTTAGCACTCCTTACCCTGGCGTAAACTCAGGGAGCAACGACCCCCTGGGACGTGATTCAAGCTGCGGAAACGCATGTCCATGTTGGCGTGGCTTCACCGTAGTTCTACGTTGGCCCATCTTAGCTTGGTGATCCAATCTTGGTTATCGGCGGCCATCAGCAGCTTGTGTTGACTTATCTGTGGCTTGGTGATCTCGTGACCTCAATTGACCATCTCCCAGGTTCGACGAGCATACTATTAAGTCTCTGGGGGTCGGTAGCCAAATGCCATGGTGATCCGATAGCGGGGCATGTAGATCCTGACCTTTACTAGGTAGGTGTCTGGGTGTGATATCAATTGTCTTTGTACTTTGAGTTGTAAAAAGATACTAAATAAATTATTAACTCACAAGCAACAAATAAAATACATTTTTTGCTTTAGAAATCGGGAGTCCACTATACAACTTTTAAAATTACAGATTACTGTCTAAAAAATCATAGAATGACAGCTAGATATTTAATCAGAAAAATATACGAATATAGAAGTGGGACGTCAGGTAGACAGGCTGACGTCCCACTCAATAGTTAGTAGTTACCGTTGCCTATGCATGTTTGCGACGTCACGGGCATTACCAACATGGTGTCGTCCACATAGAAAGCTGGAATCTGGGTGAGTCATGCCGGAACACAACACAATATTTATACCTAGTCAGGTCATAAATTCTGTCACATGTTTAATGTAAAATAATTGTAACAAGTTTATTCATTATGTAACCATTCATATACCAAAATGAACTTAACAAAACATAGATTCTTATGACATTAAAGTTTATTCAAAATGACCTCCGTGATTTTGAATACAGGCCTTCAATCTGCGCGGCCAGTCGTCTATCGTAGCACGAACGAGGTCCATGTCAATATCGGCGGCTGCCTTAATCAAGGATGTCTTGAGTGACTCCAAATTGGGATGAGGCTTTGAGCACGCCTTTTCCTCCAAGTGTTGCCATATCTTGTAATCTAACGGATTCAAATCTGGACTGGAGGAGGGCCAGTCTTCGTGCCGGATGAAGTCGATTTCACGCGCCGCCAGCCAGTCTTGTGTGCTCTTCGCTCTA
Source organism: Malacosoma neustria (assembly GCA_963693495.1). Taxonomy (NCBI): domain Eukaryota; kingdom Metazoa; phylum Arthropoda; class Insecta; order Lepidoptera; family Lasiocampidae; genus Malacosoma; species Malacosoma neustria. The sequence goes on along the minus strand of OY856373.1, from coordinate 10,028,682 downwards.
TGAGCTGGCGCCGAATCTTGTTGGAATACCCAGTGCCTGTTATTGAACATGGTATGAGAAACAGGTTCCACAAGGTTCGTCAGGACTGTATTTTAATACACAACAGCATTCGTTTTTACACCTTTCTCACAAAAATGTACCTCTGTTAAGCCCCAATAAGAAACTCCCAACCATACCATGAGCGAGGATGGAAAATGACCTCGTTGGACACGCGGAATACGGTTGCTCGCTTCTTCACTACTGTGTGCGTACACCTTATCATTTTGTTTGTTGTAGCTCTCTTCTACGGTAAACATTTTTTCATCCGAAAAAAGAATTTCCCGATATTTTTTTCCCGCGTACCGCTTCAACAAAGCGCGGCATCTCTTCAGTCTCAGGTCCATTAGACGAGCATTCAAACGATGTCCTGTTTTTCTTCGATATGCCCGAAGCCCTAAGTCTTCATTTAACACCCTTTTCACCGTGGTTCTGCTTAACCCCATCTGAAGGGCCAACAGTTTCTGCTTACGTTTGGGATTTCTTTGAATTCGTGCCTTCACAGCTTTTATCACTGCTGGAGTCCTAACAGACCGAGGGCGACCACTTCTTGACCTGTCATCTACACTAGAGTCTTCATTGTATCGTTTGATGGTACGATAAACGAATCTTTTGGTAATATTCAAATTTTTCAGTATGTTAAAAATTTGAATTGGCGCGTAACCGCAACGATGCAACGCAATAACTGCAACACGGTCTTCTTTAAGCGTCCACTCCATATTTAAAAATGAGTAAAATTCTAAAAGTTATACATTTTTATTTTCATGAACAATTCGAAATTCGAATTCAATAAACTTTTTTGTGGCCAGCATTCTAAAAGAAAAGTTTTTACTGTGTGACAATACTTATGACCTGACTAGGTACAATGGTAAATTTAGACAACCGGAGTGTTTGCCATCCAACTAGCTAGGGTTGTTTTATGGTCTTCTACGAGAGTCCATCCCATTCTTACTCCTCCCCTGCACGGAGTATATGTTATTTATTTGTATATCAATATTTTAATATATATACTTGTGAAGATAAATGATTAATATCTAATGTATTATTAACGGTCTGTGATAATAAGTTTTCATAAATGAATACTTTTTTGTAAACAAACGCCGTCAATTCCCTGTAGACAATATCTCGTTGAAACGTTGAGTTCAAACAAATTTTGTGCTAGATTTAAATTTAGTGGGATGGAGGTCAAGTTAAGCCTGCTACTACGCGGTCTGAATATTTCAAGTAACGAAAAGCTATTCGTAAGCCCAGCCGCGGCCCGCCGACATTCGTTTGTTCGACAAAGGTGTTTCCACATTTACGAAAACATTTTGTATGCTTTCGATATGCCCAATGAACTGTGAGTTTAAATTTGTGTTCAACCTTTTTAGAATTAATGGTTTAGTTGCAGTATTGTTTTAGCTTTATTGCTACTTACAAAAAGTATGTAATGAAATTGTTTAGAATATTTCAAATAATATATTATCTCTAATGAAGTGTCTCTTACGTTAAGTATCTAATAAAATTCGGCAGTAAGGAGCGCACGCCGCGTCTTGTAACAAATTACCTACCGAGCCATAATTATTCTTTATTCCGTTGGGATGCCTCGTGCCTTAATGATTACATTTTAACGAGGGTTTGATGAGAAAACTGTTATTATTGAAAATTTCATAACGTTATTGCTACTGCCTACTTATATTTTTTGTAAATTTGCCGATAATAGATATCTTGTATTTTTATTATGTTGATTTATAAATAGCGGATTGGAGATTTTATTCCCATAAATTTCTATTTAAAAAGTTATTCCACTAAACTTGTGAAGAAAATCAGTTAAATACTTATAAATTAAATATATATAATGTGCACGTTATAACTATACCACGTACCGACGCTGAAGGAAAACATGTTGAGGAAATCTGGCTACTGAAGTCACTGCGTACACATGCAATCCTACAATGCGCTCTGGAGCTCTGGATAAACGTGGCGGGTGTACTGAACGTTCCTCTAGGGGGAGACCCTAACTCAGCAACGGAACTTAATACAACGTGTAACGTGTTTTACAAATGGTCGTTCGGTGGTCGAATTTCGACCATAAAGCAATTATGTTTTAAGCTTGAATGTTATGAACTACTATTGTCAATAATATACTTAGTCAGGTCATAAGTATTGTCACACAGTAAAAACTTTTCTTTTAGAATGCTGGCCACAAAAAAGTTTATTGAATTCGCATTTCGAATTGTTCATGAAAATAAAAATGTATACTTTTAGAATTTTACTCATTTTTAAATATGGAGTGGACGCTTAAAGAAGACCGTGTTGCAGTTATTGCGTTGCATCGTTGCGGTTACGCGCCAATTCAAATTTTTAATATACTGAAAAATTTGAATATAACCAAAAGATACGATAAACGAGTACCATCAAACGATACAATGAAGACTCTAGTGTAGATGACAGGTCAAGAAGTGGTCGCCCTCGGTCTGTTAGGACTCCAGCAGTGATAAAAGCTGTGAAGGCACGAATTCAAAGAAATCCCAAACGTAAGCAGAAACTGTTGGCCCTTCAGATGGGGTTAAGCAGAACCACGGTGAAAAGGGTGTTAAATGAAGACTTAGGGCTTCGGGCATATCGAAGAAAAACAGGACATCGTTTGAATGCTCGTCTAATGGACCTGAGACTGAAGAGATGCCGCGCTTTGTTGAAGCGGTACGCGGGAAAAAAATATCGGGAAATTCTTTTTTCGGATGGAAAAATGTTTACCGTAGAAGAGAGCTACAACAAACAAAATGATAAGGTGTACGCACACAGTAGTGAAGAAGCGAGCAACCGTATTCCGCGTGTCCAACGAGGTCATTTTCCATCCTCGCTCATGGTATGGTTGGGAGTTTCTTATTGGGGCTTAACAGAGGTACATTTTTGTGAGAAAGGTGTAAAAACGAATGCTGTTGTGTATCAAAATACAGTCCTGACGAACCTTGTGGAACCTGTTTCTCATACCATGTTCAATAACAGGCACTGGGTATTCCAACAAGATTCGGCGCCAGCTGGCTGGCGGCGCGTGAAATCGACTTCATCCGGCACGAAGACTGGCCCTCCTCCAGTCCAGATTTGAATCCGTTAGATTAAAAGATATGGCAACACTTGGAGGAAAAGGCGTGCTCAAAGCCTCATCCCAATTTGGAGTCACTCAAGACATCCTTGATTAAGGCAGCCGCCGATATTGACATGGACCTCGTTCGTGCTGCGATAGACGACTGGCCGCGCAGATTGAAGGCTTGTATTCAAAATCACGGAGGTCATTTTGAATAAACTTTAATGTCATAAGAATCTATGTTTTGTTAAGTTCATTTTGGTATATGAATGGTTACATAATGAATAAACTTGTTACAATTATTTTACATTAAACATGTGACAGAATTTATGACCTGACTAGGTATATTCTCTAGTTATAATGACAGATTTCATCAAGCTGCTGTAGTTAACTAGCCTACATTTTACAAAGGGGAGGGATGAACGGTTGTTACATGCTGCGTAGACGTGCATGCTGAGATGGATGTGGCGGAGTTTGAAAATGGATAGAATTAGAAATGAGTATGTAGGTGTAGGAATCAAATCCGCCACCACTAGATGGCGCCTGTGGCAATATTAGCTCACACTAACTTTTCCCAACGACGTATTAGAAACCCATATGGGAATTTAACACAAGAGGGTAGTTAGTTGGTGGTCGTGGGTCATTGTGGTCGTGTGTCGTTTGCGATCGTTGTTGTCGTTGTAATGATTGTAATTATTGTAATCATTATCTGGTGATTCATTTTGATAATATTCAGCACTTGGTTGTGGTAGTTGTGCATTCAAGCTATTGAGTTTGTTTACGAGTCCTTGTAATTCGCATCGCACAAGTCTGTTGTTACATATGTGACATTATATATTTAATTATTAACATCATTTTGATTGCTTTAATAAAAACTGTACAAACAATTAGTAATTTGTATCATTGTTAATACCTTACCAGTTCACTGGTACAGCCACTACAAGTACCTATATTAAAGGAAGTGTGAAAGTTGCGCCAGTTATTGAAAAACTTAAAAGTAATAGACCAACGTGGTATGGCCATATAATTCCAAAGATCGAATATCATATAACAAAGATACTGATGGAAATGAGATTAGATGGATACAGAAGTGGAGGTAGGTAAGTAAAGACGTCCGCCTAGGTCTACCTCTTCCAACACTTCCATTCACACTCGCCTTATACACTTTTTTCGTCAATCGTTCTTCATTCATTCTCTCGACATGGCCAAACCATCAAAAAAACCACCAAACAATAATAACAAATATAATTTTGCAGATAACAGTATTCTCTGGAGGAAGAAATACCTATAGATTCTGAAAGTTTAGTTTGTGTGTTCAGTATGTTGTCAACAATTCAATTATGTGTGCCGTTTGGTTTGTATTGCAGTATAACTTTTAGTTTACAGTTCTTTATTATTTGTTCTTGTTGCTGATATTTGTTTGAATTTTGTCACTGTGTTCATGCATGTTACATTAGAAATAAAGTATACCTACTATTAAATCGTATTTTAAGACGTTGCTGGCACAGGTCATACCTCAGTTCCTGATTTCTGGGTCCTGGTTCAGTTCCTAGTTTATGTGTTCAAAAACAAAATATTTATAAGTTGCAAATAGTTTATTCTGATCGTGGTATTTGTCAGACACGTTGTTTATAAAAACTACAGGGAACTGTTTTAATAATACGGTTTAAATCAATTAATTTTATATTATTGTTACTGTAGTAAAAAAATTAAAAAAAAAAAACTACGACAGCAATGATTCTGTAAACATTACGTAATATTTTAACTGATATAAAATAAGTTTTTATTCTGAAGAATCATATTTGGTGCTATCCTATTTAGTTTATCAAATTCATCCAACAACTTCAAATAAAAATTTCTACCGAAGTGAATTACTACTATAAGTTTTTACTTTAAAAAGGAGTTCTAGTATAATTTATATATCGTCCTGGCTACGAACCTTTAAAAACAATCATTTATATATACTGACGTCTTTATCATTGGTATGGATTTCTATCCATACTAATTTTATAGACGTGAATTCAACATAGAATATATCAACATAGATAGAATTCAGAATATACTCTCGGTAAATTGTTGGCACAAATACAGCTGTTTTGAATTACATTCTACTATCCAAAAACAAACAAGCGCGTCACGGGTCACTGCCAGCAGTGCTATTTTGCAAGTCAATGTACAGAATCACAATCCAAGTTTAGGTTTGTATAGTTTTAGCTTTCGTTCATTGTCCATACAAAAGCGACGAGTGGTTTTCATTATTTCACATCTGAACATGGTAATGATTTCTACTGTAATTTTAAAACTTTAAATTAATATTGATATTGAAGAGCTTTACTCTTTAGCTATCAAAATTTTAACGTAGAATAGCCATTCTGAAGCCTTTTCCTTTTATTCCGCAAATTATGCACCCCTATGGGACAGCAGTATGTATGTTGTAAACTGCGTAAAGTCAAAATACTAATCGCAAAGACCCAAGTCAAAATACTAAGTGTTATCCATGCAGGGGCGGAGAAAGAATTCTGACCTCTGCGACCGGGGTCGGCCTGTCGTAAAAGGTGACATAACAACCCACCCTAGCTACGTGGTAGGGCCCCAAGCCAGTATGGATGGCGACCACCTTTGGTCTTAAGTATGCCGTCATAATAACTTTGTGTTGTGTTCTGGCATTAGTGACCCAAGTTCTTGTACCCTTATGGGACACCAGCGTGTTTACAATGCCACTGGCGTTGCAAACACTGATAGGACACCACCACCACCATTTACAAAACTTAAATCCTTATAAACATATATTTTTAATTCAAATCGATTGTACTAAAATTTCTTTTAAAATTAAGAATTCATAGAAATTTTAATAATGCACAGAAAGTGGAAATACATACATGCTAATTTTAAATCTATTTTGCAAGTCAATGACGTCGTTGAAGAGGTAATTTGTAAATTTTTATTCACATACCTTTTCTATGTTAATTTCTCCATACCTGCAGTCTGTGATATAAACTGATTATGATGAGAAAATGTTCCTATTGCAATCATATATTGGTTTCAGAATGGTTTTTTTAAAGAAGCTTTACAATAAATAAAACAATAAATCTTTCTTGTTAGACACTAATATAATGAATTTATTTATTTATTAAATCATATATAAAGGTACAATTACAAAGATGACAATGCACTGTAATTGGAAACCGTGCTGCAGTAACATCGTCTATTTCCGAACATTACATGACTTAAACAAAGAACAGTGAAGAAAGAAAGTCAGAGAACGTATGTGGATGTCTCTCTCTCTCTCTGTGTCTGTGTGTGTATGTGTGTGCGCGTGTATGTATGTCTTTTTCAGTTTCATAGTATGACAGTGATTTAAGCTACTCATCTGGGGGCACGGCAGTGCCCCCGTCAAGTCAAGCAAATAATAATATGTATATTATAATGTATTACTTGTGAGATACATTGTGTTTTCATGTTTTTTTTCCATTTAATTATTAAATGGAAAAAACTATTCAGTTTTAAAATTATAATATAAAATTGTATGTTTATTTTATTAATCTTTAAGTATTGATTTATTTTTCTTATTAAGTTTCTTATGATCTCAATTTGCCTCAATCAATCTTATTTTTTCTCCGTAAATAATGTTTTTTTGTACTTGTATTTTCTTTTTTCTATATAAAATTTCAAAGTAATATTTCATATGCTTTTTATTATTATTTTTATTAGTTCTTCTTTTTTGCAGTCTACAAAGTAATCCTTTTTGGCCAATGTTCATTATGCATTAGTAATTTTTACATTTGTGTATTGTGATCATTGTTTAAGTAAATAAATAAATAGCATTACTATATACTAACGGCACAGTAAAATAACGAAAGAAACCTGTATTTCGAGATAATCTATCGATATATTTTACGGTCCTTCAGAAGAATTACCAGCCAAGTAATGGGTCGTTTGCAGGCTTTTGCCGTTATTAAATATACAAAAAAAAACAGCTTACAAGAAAGATAAGGAGTGTAATGCTTTTCAAAAGAAGTCTTTTTCGATTCAATTAGAACGCAGGTGTTCATATTAAATTAATGATAGCTATTTAAAAGTAAAATTATGCAAAAGTCTTTTAGGGCTATCGACGGGTAAATTGGCTTTGAGGCGAAAATACAAGTATTTTTCTGTGAAGTTGTGCTTGTAATTTTACCTGCCTATTTGATTAAATTAGTTCATTTTTATTTGGATCCATGAAGGTTCAACACCGTTATAATATTTACTAGTTCATGAGTGAGTAAAATTAATCTCTTTGACAGACAATTCACCATAACATCTTTATCGACAGTAACAGTATTACTATCACGATAAATGTTAGCTAAGTGATATTACAGAAAGAAACCAACCTAAGTGACTTCTAAAGTCACTAGTATAAACTATGAACTAGCACTATGGCAGTTATCAATTATTATTGGTTTGTATACTACACCTTCCCTCTGGGTGAATTTTATAATAAATATCAGCTGGGGTCACGGGTAGCGTTCCTGGTCCAAGTCTGGATGTGATTATATACAGCACGTATTTTATCTATACTACTATTTTATAATAGTAGTATAGATAAAAGGCCTCTTTATAGAGGAAAAATTTGATTGTTTGTTTGTTTGTATTGAATAGGCTCCGAAACTACTGACCCGATTTAAGGAATTCTTTCACTCTTGGGAAGCTGCACTATCCCCGGGTGACATAGGCTATATTATATTTTCAAAAAAATTAGGGATCCTTACTAAAACTCCAATAATGTAACCCAAGGTGTAAAAAAATTACCTAAAATGTTATTTAAATCGCGTGTGCTGCGAAACCTATTGATGATAGAATAAAATAATGTATAACGACTTTGCAGAACATATCATTATTTACAAAAAGTGTCGTGACAGCATATGTCTAACTATTATAGTTATGCTACAATAAGTGTTCTTTTATTTTAAAAATTTAATTGAAATGCCGAAATGCCCTAGAAAAGGCTCTTTATTCGTATCTTGGTATTAATCCTTATCAAAATAAATTACTTCATATTCAAGACTGCTTGAATACATTTATATAACTTTTTGAATTATTCAATTCGGATATTCCATTCGAAAGATATCACGAGTTTAAAAATGTAAGTATTAGAAAAATGTTGCGTGGTAGCCGCTCACCCTGTTCGGCTAGCTAGGCAGCACCTTATGTAATGTAGACGTGCGTCACTAGGGTTTTTACAAAAAATAGAAATAAAAATACTTATTAAAAAATAACGAAAAATAAATAAAAAATAATAACAAAAAAAAATCATTAAAATAAAAGTTCATAGAAATAATAATTTTCAAACTTTCTTTATAATTTTATATTTTTAGTAACCTGACGCAAATAGAAGGGTTTATTTATGTGTGTGTATCTAATTTATAATTTTGAAATTTTTGTTAAATACCCGTGCGAAGCTGGGGCGGGCCACTAGTCTACAATATTTATATTTAAAAAGTATAAGTTTCATATCTGTTGTCCAGCACGAATTAGACAACCGGTTTTGCTGCCTATTTTGGCGCAAGACTGTGTTGTGACATGTCTCAGTATATTTATTGTTATAGTATAATTTTAAAGATTAAACTTCTACTGAAACCTCAGGTTTAAACTTCTTTTCGCGTTTGATTTTTAATTCCACTCATTTTCTAATGTGTACGAGTAATAAACACAACAAATCAATTTAAATCGGTCGTCACCAGAGCGGGTACGTTGATTAACGAGCGACACTCCTGAAGAAACGTTTTGTCAAGACGCTCTGTATGAAGATAAATAGTTTCAGGATCACAAAAAGGAAAAGTTACCCCTAAACGACCAAAGTTGTGTGAAAGTGATGGGTAATCACGAGAACGTTTAAATGAAAGGACTTTATAAAATTCACTTTATATTATAACTTTTACATTTCATCATTTTTTTTATTCCTTGTGTTTAAGCTTTTTAGGTGCAAAATTTCATCAATGTGCGGCTTTACACTTTGTTCAATACAATTTGTTTCTTCTCAAAAAAACTTCAAAGGAACTTTATTTGGCATGAGGACAATGTATTTAACTTTGGCATTATTTTCGCCAATAGTGCTTTCAGGTTGTGATAAATAATATAAACATAATTCTAATCATAATCTGGAAATGTTAGTTGATATCATCATTTAGCGTTAAATCTTCATTGCTAGTCAAAGTTCCTTTTTGAAATCCGGAGTGCGCTTTCCTACTATCTCTTCTCCACATCGTAATGCAGGTTGATCATGACTTTTTCCCAACAAGATAAGACGGACCAATGATTTATGTGGAGAGATCGGAGAATCCCGCTAACACACATGGTATTGATCGATGCATCGATTATAGAACTCCCGCAATCGCGGCGACCTTCACCTCCATAATATTAAAGATAAATTAATTGCAGGAGAGTCGCCTTCGCATGTATGACCACGTTTTGCAGCAATCAGTGACTTAATGGGGAACAAATATCAAAATATTATTAATATTTTTTTTATATTATATTAAACAAATGATTACAACAAAATTAATATACTGTGTTTCCATTTCATGTCCTAATTTTAAATAATAATGAGTAAAATGCACCAAATTTCAGTATTTTTAGGAATTTTATACTTGACCACGTGAGTTTCGGTTTCGGCCGAAACTGAACCCACGGCCGAATATTCGGTTTCGGTTTCGGTCGGACACTAATTTAAACACGGTGTAACGGCGTTGCCAACCATCGAGGTACTAGGGTTAAATTGAACGGACGTGAACACTCAACGCAAGTTTAATGGTAATGGACAGCCTCAGGGAAATCTGAACCGTTTTACTTAAAGATGAGGTTGAACATCATAAATCAAAAATTTACAGATAGAAGAAAAAATATTGTTACAAATTTTTGAAGCTTTGAATAAGCATTTTTTCTTCATACAACTTTTTATTTTTATCTGATTGAATGTAAAGCTTTGTCTTTTGTGTGGGGTTGGCAAATGCTCTACCACTTTATATCGTACACTTGTGTAGCCACGTTCATATATCTTTTCATCGATTCTTTTTTAATATATAAAAATGCCATTATCCACCTTTTTTTTTCGTATAACAGTAAACTAACAGTATAATAGGTATTTTTGTTTGTTTATAGATTAGACGATTTTTTAGTTGAACGACTTATTAGCTACAGGAATGTAGTGTAAGTCCAGAAGAAGACTAAAAACCCATCGTCATTTATCTATTGTGACATTGGTGTAGTCTCTTCACATCTTCTGTTTTGTATTGGGGTAATAAAGAGTTATAAATTTAACCCATAACGTTTTAGTGTACCCGGCGCGTTTGTATAAAGCGGATTGGCGGGTCACATATACCAGACGCTCGGTATGCAAGTTTCTTCATAATCACTCTATGGTTCGTAGCAATTACGTTATTCATATATTTATAGAAATTTGTATAGACAAATGGCTTTAGGCCGATGGTAAAGGAAAACATCGTGAGGAAACCAGCATATCGAGATTACCATCATATACTGTCCCCTCTAAGGGGAAGTCCGAGCCTAGCAATGGGATGATATGGGCTGTTATTATTATGATATAAAAATAATGCGCGAAAAACTTTCTAGACTATGTTGATCTCCTAGTATACTACCCATTTGGCTAGCACGTACCTAAATAGTTCTAAAAATAGTTCTAATTCTCAAAGTATCTGAAAGTATAAAAGATAAAATAATATAAAGGCGTTATAAAATTTATTCGAGGCTGGCAGCGCGTTGGTAATACCTCTGGTGTTGCAGACGTCCATAGGCGACGGTGACCACCTGCCAGGGAGGGCCGTTTGCCTGTCTGCTGAACTCTCGCTATAAAAAAAAAACTATACATCAATAAATACTTTACTATTATTGCAGGACTGAAACGAAATACACGATTCAGACATTATTTTTTCCATTACCCAGTGTTTGGCAAACATTTCAACGTAAAACATAGATATCGAATGATGGAGATAATTTTACGAGTACACTCCGGAAATGTGTTGGCATAAAACGTTTTTATCTATTTGATTTCTATTTTATCTTCTATATTTAAAAGTTTACGTAAAAACAAACTTACCTATTACATTATTATTTAAGTTCCTGAGTCATTAGGATTATCACACTGCACCTACGGCATTGAGATTGACGCAATTATTTTGAATTCGATGACCTTATTATATTTGATGAATATATTAAATTTTCTTCGTGCAGAGGTGGTGTATGAATACTGACCCCTGCCTGGGTGGCCTGTCGTAAAAAGCGACAAAACAACGGTTATTACCTAGTTCAAAGCTTAAAAACTTCTAGCTTATAAATATGCCGCCATATTTCCAAAATATGCTTCTAGCCTTTAAATATGCCACCATAATAGCCTGATGTTGTGTTTTGGCATAATTCACCCAGATTTCATGTTCCCTACGTGGACATCAGCGTATTAGCGGTGCCTCTCGTATTACAAACATCCATCATCATCATCATCCTTGCGTTAAATCCCGGTTGCAACCCAAACTCTCGCTTCGGCGCCCGGGGTCCGCTTTCCGACTTTTTCTTATCCACTTCGCATGGTCTTCAGCATCCCTGGTAGTGAGCCCATTAGCACGCATATCACTCTTTACGACGTCAAGCCAGCACTTTTTGGGTCTACCCCTCCTGCCGGGGCCCGGCGGAGGTGGCATGGCCAGACATTTGTTTCTCATGTAAGCATCCGGTTGCCGTAAAACGTGGCCGTACCAACGGAGCCGACACTCTTGTAATTATCCGCAATATCACGGACATGAAGACTGCCGCGAATGCGGGAGTTCCTAACGCGGTCCTTCCGCGTCACTCCACACATCCACCGCAGCATATTCATCTCCGTAACACGCAGCTCTTGCTTGTGTCGCTCTAACACCGGCCACGCTTCACAGCCGTATAAAAGGACAGGCCTAATGATGGTCTTATAGACCTGTCCCTTCAACTTTACCGGCATCTTGGGGTCTCTCTTTTAATTAAATTTAATTAAAAGAGTTTTTACTGTGTCACAACAAGAGTACACCAGTTTGCTGCGACAGTATCAGGATATCTTCGAAGGTATAGGCTGCCTTCCCGGGGAATATAAGATTCAACTAAAAGAGAATGCTCACCCGGTAGTTCACCCTCCCCGCAAACTGCCTTTGGCTCTTAAAGAACAAGTTAGGAAAAAATTACTAGAAATGCAACAACAAGGCGTGATAGATAGGGTAGAAGGGCCCACGGACTGGGTGAACAGCATGACTGTTGTTAAGAAACCCAGTGGGGACATACGCATTTGTCTGGATCCACGAGATTTAAATAAAGCGATTAGGCGGGAACATTTCAAACTCCCCACTTTCGAGGAGGTCATTACTCAGTTATCTGGTGCTAAAGTATTTAGTACCTTGGATGCCAAACATTCGTTTTGGCAAATAAAGTTGGCCGATACAGATTTGTGTACTTTTAACACAGTGTTTGGTAGATACAAATTTTTACGAATGCCTTTCGGTATTTGTTCTGCTTCCGAGGTTTTCCACAAAAGGTTATTTGATCATCTTCACGACCTCGAAGGAGTCATTCAGTTCGCAGACGATATTTTAGTATATGCTCCTAATAAAAGTATTCACGACCAAAGATTGAAAGCCGTGTTGCAAAGATGTAGGGAAATTAATATTAAATTAAATAAACAAAAATGTAAATTAGGCTTATCCGAAATAAAATATTTAGGTCATAAAATTTCAGAAAAAGGAATCTCGCCTGATGATTCGCGTATAGAGGCGATTAAAAATATTCCGACGCCGAAGAATGTAAAGGATATGGAAAGGTTTCTTGGGGTTGTGACATATGTAAGTGGGTTCATTCCAAACTTTTCCGAGGAAACGGCTTATTTACGGGAGCTATTAAAAAAAGATGTTGAGTGGCACTGGGATCATAGACACGATAAAAGTTTTGAAAGAATAAAAAAGTTTCTCTCAAGACCTCCGGTTTTACAATATTATTCGTTAGGAAAACCTATAACTATATCGGTGGACGCTAGTAAAAACGGTTTAGGCGCTTGTCTGTTACAAAACAATTTACCGGTTTCATACGCATCTAAAGCTTTAAATAAAACAGAGCAGTCGTACGCGCAAATCGAAAAAGAACTATATGCGGTTGTATTTGCTTGTGAAAGATTCTATACTTATATATATGGCAGGTCAGATGTAACAATTGAAACGGATCATAAACCGTTAATTAGTATTATAAATAAACCACTAGTTAGTGCCCCGCCACGTCTCCAAAGAATGTTATTACGTTTACAGCCGTATTCTTTTAAACTTGTGTACAAGCCGGGGAAGTATTTGTTTATAGCGGATACACTATCGCGTGCAGTTGCACCGACCGCTCGCTCAGAGGAGCACGAGCAGCCGCGCGACTATTTGCACATGCAAGCTCAGGTGTGTGCGCTGTCGGCAGGGAACGAATTGACCGACACGCATTTATTAAAAATACAAAAATATACTAGGGACGATGATGAGTTACAAAGTTTAATCAAAATCATTCTGAATGGGTGGCCGAATAGTAAGGAAAATTTAGATGATATCTTAAAGCCACATTGGGATTACAGTGATGATTTGACAGTGTATTTCGGCATGGTTTGGAAGGGTTGCCGGATAGTAATACCGAAATATTTAAGATACGAAATGTTAAAAAATATACATACGGGTCATTAGGTGTAGAAAAATGTAGGCTACGTGCTCGGGAATCGGTTTTTTGGCCAAATATAAATACGCAAATAACAGATTATTTGTCTAATTGTCAAGCTTGTTTGACATACAGGAAACAAAATAATAAGGAGCCGCTGATCAGCCATGAGATTCCTAAGTTACCGTGGCAAAAGCTAGGTGCTGACATTTTTCATTTTAAAAATAAATCATTTATTGCAGTTGTAGATTATTATAGTAAATTTGTAGAAATTGAAGAACTGGATTCTTTAAAATCTATTTCGGTGATTAGCAGATTAAAAAACATATTCTCTCGGCATGGTATTCCAAAATTATTAATGACAGATAATGGCCCAGAATTTTCGTCCTGTGATTTTAAAAAGTTTTCTATTGACTGGAACTTTGAACATAAGACATCTTCCCCGCGATATCCACAATCAAATGGCCAGGTTGAGCGCGCAATTCAAACTGTAAAATACATGATGAAAAAGTCTGCATATGATGGTTCTGAGTTTCGGCTAGCTTTATTAGAATATATTAACACTCCATTGGATAGAAACATGTCGTCTCCAGCCGAGTTGTTGTACAGTAGAAAGCTTCGTAGCACCTTACCAATATTAAACAATCGTTTAAAGCCAAGAGTTGGAAATAGTGATTATTCTCAATTATTATTTCGACAGAAACAACAAAAACAATACTATGATAGATCTTCACGTGTTTTAAAGCCGTTATCTAAGGGGCAAAACGTAAAAGTAAGATGTGGTAATGTATGGGAATCAGGGGTAATAGAAAAAGTATTAAATCCTCGATCTTATTGTGTAAGAATGGACTCCGGCAACTACTTGCGTCGCAATAGAAGGCATATTATTATAGATTCACAAAACAGGAAGCGGCCTCAGTTTAGTTATTCATCGCGTTATGATGATATTTCGGTTCGGGAGTCTTTTAGCAACCCCCACACAAATAACAGCTCCAGTACTCCAGCTGAGGATAATAATTTGGCTAATTATCGTACTCGTTCTGGCAGGGAAGTGATACCTCCTGATCGGTGGACATGTCCAGGAAATGTTCGTACTCGTCGCCGCAGATAGTGAAAGAATGAGTTTTTATATTGTAAATATTGTGGATTATGTTATTTTTTTTTTTTGCTTGAATGATGTTTATGGTAATTTTATTTTAATTTTGTAATATTAAGGAATTTTTATAATAAAATGATGTAAACTATATATATATATAATAAATTCACAATTTAGAATTAAGGAAATTGTAATTTGTTAGTAACAATTCAAAAGACATTATGAAATTGTTTACGATGTATAAATAACAATTAATAATGAAAGTATAACATGAATATAGAAATGAAAAATTTGTTGATCATGTGAGCAAAATACTGATTGTATTATAAATTATTGAATGGAGAAAAGAAATTATTTTGAGAATGAAAATTGTATAAAATAATCAATGTGAATAAAATCAGTAGCTTATCATCTACTAACATGATTTATGTATGTAAGTCCACGTAAAGTTTTAAATTTTTATTGTAAAGAATTTTCTTGTAATTAAGATCATTTCTGTTAAGAATATCTCTTCACCTTATTTTTTTTTTGTTTTTTTTTGGTTGTTTGATAAGGGGATTGTAGATGTCAGTAGATCCTCAGATATTAATATCCACCATTGGTGGGTAGAACAGGAATAAATAGTTATGCCGTACACAGTGGTTTGCTTTGTGTGTCTCTCCAAATAATAATACTTTTACAACCAATGACTCCAGTTACCTCACGCCATTTGGACCACGCGGCAGCAATGCGTGCCTTGACGTCGCAATCAATGTCACTAGACGCATGAAACACAGATCCCAGGTATTTCACTTGGTCCGTGCGCTCGACCGTGTCGCCGCCTATGCGTACGGGTGTGGGATCTGTGGAGTTACAAGCCAAGTACTCGGTTTTCGCCACATTAAGCTTCAGACCACCGTTCTCAAGCGACTCCTTCCACGCCTTCATACGTCGCACCAACCTACCCCTGTCCGAATCTGCCAGCGCGATATCATCAGCATACATTTCCCTCAATGGTCTTATAGACCTATCCCTTCAACTTTACCGGCATCTTGGGATCACAAATGACACCAGTTACCTCACGCCATTTGGCTCACGTGGCAACAATGCGTGCTTTGACGTCGCAGTCGATGTCACCAGATGCATGATACAGATACAATACAGATCCCAGGTATTTGACTTGGTCCGTGCGCTCGACCGGGTTGCCGCCTATGCGTACGGGTGTGGGATGTGTGGAGTTACAGGCCAAGTACTCGGTCTTCGCCACATTGATCTTCAGACCACTCAAGCGACTCCTTTCACGCCTTCACGCGTTGCACCAGCCTACCCCTGTCCGAATCTGCCAGCGCGATATCATCAGCATACATGAGCAACCACGGGGGTTGCTCATGTGAGTTTCTGATGCTGTCTGACAATATGTCTAATACCACGCTAAACAGAAACGGACTAAGGACGGATCCTTGGTACACCCCGACGGTGATGGGGAAAGGTTTTGTGTCGCCAACAGCGGTCCGAACTGCGGAATCGGAGTCACGGTATATGTCTCGGATGATGTCAATATAGGTCTCTGGAATCCCTTTGGACCGCAATGCCCACGCGAGGAATACAGTCGAAGGCCTTCTGCAAGTTGAGAAACAGGCAATGCAGAGGCGTATTCTTCGCCCTGTATTTCTCCGCGACAGTCCTTAGGGCAAAAATAGGGTCCATTGTCCCGTGACCAGGGCGAAACCCATATTGACATTCCCATATTGCACTCCTGTCGAATCCGAGAGTCGATAACCCTTTCGAAGAGCTTCATGGTGTGGGACATGACCTTAACCCCTCGGTAACTACCGCACTCCTGCACCGATCCCTTGCCTTTGAAGACTGGAGTAATGATACTCAGTCTCCATTGGCTCGGGATCGTACCGGTGAGGAGTGACCGGTTGAAAAGGTCGGTTAAGACGTCCACACCACGAGAGCCCATTGCCTTCCAGGCTTCGATGGGGACTCCATCGGATTCAACAGCTTTCCGATTCTTCATGCGACGAAGACAATTCGGGACTTCTGCTGGCGTTATGAGTGGGACTAGTCCTTGATTCGAAGGAAGATCTGCTGATTGGAGGAGGCTGCACCTCTTTGTGCTGC
Source organism: Malacosoma neustria (assembly GCA_963693495.1). Classification (NCBI taxonomy): domain Eukaryota; kingdom Metazoa; phylum Arthropoda; class Insecta; order Lepidoptera; family Lasiocampidae; genus Malacosoma; species Malacosoma neustria. Next base: position 10,011,688 of record OY856373.1, on the reverse strand, counting down.
GTGTTCAGCAGCTCGTGGAAATACGAGCGCCATCTCTCCTTCACCGCGAGGTCCTCGCATAGCAGGTTGCCCACAGGGTCTTTTACACAGCGGCACTTGGAAATGTCCTGTGCCGCTTTGACCCTGGAGCGCGCCAATTTATAGATGAGCTTCTGCCCCTCAGACGATTCCAGCATATCGTAAAGTAGTTGTAAGTGGTATCGTCTGGCTCTGGCAACAGCTCTCTTAGTGGCGCGCTTTGCCAAACGGTATGCGTCGCGATCTTTAGGAGATCTGGACGCTTGCCACTTCTTAAAGAGGGCTTTCTTCGCTCTAGTCTCCCGTGGACTATGTCGTTCCACCACCATGTCTCCCTGTCACACTTGCGACCACCCTTATTACAAATATCTATAGATGATGGTAACTGCTTACTACCAAGTGGGCAGTCAGCCTGACTGCTATCCCACAGCAATAAGAAAATGCCACCCGGAAAGATAGTAGAAATTAAAAGTTATATAAAATGTTATATTTAATTCGAGTATATTTTATTCTTTGTTTATTTTTACATGTCAGTTATTATAAACGAATGCAATCTAGCCGCTCTAGTGTCCAAATTGTTATGGACTTTGAAACATGGTAGCTACTCACCGGTAAGCCGCCTGTCCGTAATTAAATTTTCAGAGCGTACAGCTACAAATAATCATTTTCATTAAATGAAAAGCGTTAATTAACAGGACAGGTCGCGTCAGAAATACCTGGTGGCCTCTGTTACTTCATTAGCAAGCCTTTGTTTTCCTTTAACAGCTGCATGAATCGACCCGCTTGCGGGAAATGTTTATATTTTTAATAGGTCGAAAATACTCAGCTTAATCCAATTATTTGACGGAATTAAATGTTACATGTGGAGTTAATTATGATGGCTGGATGACCGTTGGACAACAATTCAGAAAATGATATCTTTTTTAGTTTGAGACGTCGAAGAGTTAGGAAATATATTTTAAAAGAATAATGTTTATAAATTCTAATTGATGGTTACGTAGATTAAAACAAACTATTTACAAATATTTTCTTCATTAAAATCGAATCTATAGACAGTACAAGTCTACTTATACTTACACAATTCTAGGAAAATACAAGAAAACTATTGAACATTATAGTGTTAAGGAAGAACAAATAAGTGCATAGATATATAACTCTGTCATAGTATCTTAGCAGCGTATATCAGTAGTCAGTCGAGACGATATTAATATAAGAATATGAAATGCGTAACTGTTTTGCGTTGCCTCAAAACAGTCACTTCACACAGTTTCTATCACTAACACAGTAACACAGTTCTTGTTAATCGAGTCTTGAAAATAGTATATTTTTCATATTGATACGAGATAACAATATCTGTATTTAAATAAAAAAAAACCTTAGCTGACAATATATACATCTAAATTACCGGTTTGTTAATTGGCCTCGGATAAACGTGGCGGGTACACTGTCCATTTTCTATGGGAAGATTCTTATCAAGATAGGGTATAATATTTTTATTTTTATGGCCTATGTACTTTCTTGTGGCTTTTTGCTAATTAAAAAAAAAATCATTGACGATGCAGTTACCCGCGCAGAAGTCCAGCTCTGTAAATTTTATGACTTTGCTTATTTTAGAACTTTTGTATATTTTCAAGATATTACTGCTTTATCCAATTTTCATCATCATCATTATCATCGTCACTCTATTGAAGTCCACCGCTGGATGAGGCCTCTCCCAAAGAATGCCACAGAGCCCTATCTCCGGCTCGTTGCATCCAGTCCTTGCCAGCTATTTTACGCAGATCGTCGCCCCACCTCGCCGCTGGGCATCCTACGCGACATTTAATGAGTCGCGGTCTCCACTCAAGAACTCGTTTACCCCATCGGTTATCGGTTCTGCGACAGATATGGCCGACGCACTGCCACTTCCGCTTGCTGATTCTAGAAGGTATATCGGTGATTTTGGTTCTCTGACGGATCACTTCATTACGAATGAATGCGATCCCTCAGAGAAACTTCCAGCATGGCTCTCTCCATAACTCGCTGAGTGACTTTAAATTGGTGGACCAGCCCTACCATGAGTCTACCACCTCAGCTCCGTACGTCATTACTGGTAGGATGCATTAGTTAAAGACTTTTGTCTTAAGGCATTGTGGTATAGGCGACGAGAAGAGTGCTGCCCAATCCAGCTGAATCCTCCACATGGCTTTGCTCTCGAAGTTATTTCTACCGAGGCATAGAATTTGTCCAAGATAACATAGGTATATTCACTAACAACTTCGAGGGGGACTCCGCCGACAATGATTGGCCTCGGGTCGACCAGTCGATTGTACAGAATTTTGGTCTTATTCAAGTTCATGCCAAGACCAATACGTCGGGAGGCCACAGCTAAGTCACCAGCATCGTTGTAGGTCGTTCGCCATAAGGACTATGTCGTCCGCGAATCGCAAGTGTGAGATGTACTTGCCGTTCACGTTTATGCCCAGCCCTTTCCAGTGTAGCGTCTTAAACATGTCCTCCAAGGTGTTTGAGAACGATTTCGGGCAAACAAGGTCCCCCTGTCTCAAACCTCTACGCAGTTGGATAGACTGAGACTAATTCTGTACTCGGACGGACATCGTGACGCCTCATACAGACATCTCAACACTTCAGTTTTATTGATTAAGTATATAATAAGTGCAGTATCTACTATCTCTACTTAATGTTATATTTTTTAACATTCCTTGTTCTACGATGTCCTTTTTTTCTCTGTGCAGGGGCGGAGTAAGAATACTGCAGCCCGGGTCGGCCTGTCAAGGTAGGGTCCCAGGCCCGTCTGGATGACAACCACATTGGGTCTATAAGTATGCCGCCATAAGGACCTTGTTCCGTGTTCCGGCATTAGTGCCCCAGGTTCCTGTACCCTTATGGGACAGCAGCGTGTTCGCGATGCCTCTAGAGTCACAAACATCCATAGGCGATGGTAACTGCTTACTATTAAGCGTGTCGTCAGCTTGTCTGCTGTCCCTCAGACATCCCTCTTCATCACCCGTTGTTTTCCATTTTTTTCTTTCTAAATTAGGCTCTGAAATAATCTATTTATGTGCAATACAAGAGATATTGCAGAAGAATTAATACGAAGTTATTACAAGAATGAGTTGAAAAATAAATGAAAATCTAAATTCAAATTCGTATTACATTATAACATACTTTGTAGCGTGATAGTTAGATTTCAAAACGATATTCCACAGTTGCCTTGTTGCAAGGCGAACAGGAAAGATGGAAACGATGCGTTGATATAATACTAGTATGGGCCTCGACCCGGCACTAATACAATATTGAACACGTCAGTTACAAAATAATATTGAAGCTTTTGGAGGCTTTATGTTTCACTCCTTTCTTAGTTATGATTACATCAAAGGTCTTCCCAAAAAAGGAACAGAATAAAAAAATATATGGAACGTTTTTGTCTTTTATTGTTTTTTAAATTTTAATTCGGTGAGACGTAACTGACATTTTTTAAAGCTGCGTCCTATTTTTATGACAGAGAAGTGGAATGGAATGGAATCCACAAATGGAAACCAATAACATGATTTTTTTAATTATATTTTAGTTAACCAATTAGTTGGAGTTCTATAATTGTACTTAAAATATAAAGAAGCAGTTTTCCTGAAGTAACCAAATAAATAATCAATTATTCGGTCGGTTTCTGAAGCATTATTACTTCTAAATAAAATCTAACAAATATAATCAGAATGTAAAAAAAACATCTTAAATATAAACCCTATAAAAATTAAAAAAATTGTTTTAATCGCGTTACTTTATTCTGACTGGCGGGGTGGGATCGTTAGTGCCTACAGCTGTCAGCTCGTTCAAATGGAAAGCGGTGTGTGAAGGTTGTGATCGCACAGGCGCGGTGCTGGCATCATATAAATCGCTTTCTCGTAACGTATAGCGTGTACATGGAATATGCATCGTAGCACTCGGGTAAAGTGCGCACTTGTGATTTAATAACGGAGATATGCTCTTTGATCCTTTGAACTGTGTCGACACAAAAATTGCTTTAAAATTACTTGTGCTCACGTGATGTTATTTAAATTTCCCTATTCGGTTACATACCGACCAATTGGACATGTAATTTTAGTAAGATATAAGAATACGAGAGCTACTCCATAACTATAGGTATTTAGTATTTCTTGTTTGCACACAGCAAAGGGATCTTTCAGTTTCTCCTTGTGAGGCTGGTGAGACAGACGGCAGTTTTTCGCTCCAAAGGAAGACTTACCAAGACACATCTATCAAGAAGTGCATATTTTTATTTACCCTGTGATAGTATTCAATAATGGACTCTGAATTCAAACTTTGGATGCAATCAGGATTAATCGATTGTGATGAAAATGTACTAAGATATTATAAACCAGATATACTATTAAATAGTGAGCCGTTGGATAGAGTCGGCCATCTTTTCGGTATTACTATGGATTCCAAATTACAGTGGGGTACTCATATTATTCATTGGCGAATAGAGTGAACTCAGCGGCTTATTACGTGAAAATGTTAGATTGTGATACTGCCCGTCTAGTGTATTATAGCTATTTTCGCAACATCATGTCATATGGTATACTCTTATGGGGCAATGCTGCTGACATTCATGTAATCTTATTTTTATCCATGCAGGGGCGGAGAAAGAATACTAACCTCTGCGGCCGAGGTCGGCCTGTCGTAAAAGGCGACTAAACAACCCACCCTAGCTACATGGTAGGGCCTCAAGCCCGTCTGGATGGCGACCACCTTTGGTCTTAAGTATGCCGCCATATTAACCTTGTGTTGTGTTCCGGCATTAGTGACCCAAGTTCCTGTATCTTTATGGGACAGCAGCGTGTTCGCGATACCACTGGTGTTGCAAACATCCATAGGCGATGGTAACTGCTAAATTCTAAGCGGGCCGTCAGCCTGTCTGCTGTCCTACAGCAATAAAAAAAATATTTTGTTCTGCAGAAACGGGATACTCGTGCGATCTATAGGCTGGGACCGCCGGATTCCTTAAGGAATAAATTTAAAGAAATTAATATTTTGACTGTTGTCTCAATAAATTTTAGAAAATGTATTATATTATTATACTAAGAAAAATATCACAGATTTTCCTAAATTCAGTGGTGTTTCAAATCAAAGACACAAGGAACAAAAATAAATTGATTACACCTTCTTGTAGACTCCGAAAAGTGTACAATAGTTTTATTAGGCAAAGTATACTTTTTTACTATAAAATCCCAAAGAGAATTCAAATACTTTCAACAAATAAATTTAAAGAAGCTATTAAGCAACATCTGTGTGGGAAATGATTATTACACACCATTAAAGATTATATTGACGACCGCACAGTCTGGGAATAAAAATAATTGTATTGCCATTATGTTAACTCATACATTTTTTCTCCTCCAATTTTATTTTGTAATTAAAGTTGTACTCAATAAAAGACAAATCTATACTACTATTATAAAGAGGAAAGATTTGATTGTTTGTTTGTTTGTTTGTTTGCTTTGAATAGGCTCCGAAACTACTGACCCGATTTAAAAAATTCTTTCATTGTTGGGAAGCTACACTATCCCCGGGTGACATAGGCTATATTATATTTTCAAAAAATTAGGGATCCTTACTAAAACTCCAATAATGTAACCCAAAGTGTAAAAAAATTACCTAAAATATTATTTAAATCGCGTGCGTTGCGAAAACTATTGATGATAGAATAAAATAATGTACTACAACTTTGCAGAACACATCATTATTTACAAAAAGTGTCGCGACAGCATATGTCTAACTATTATAGTTATGCCACAATAAGTGTTCTTTTATTTTAAAAATTTAATTGAAATGCCGCCCCTAGAAAATACTCTTTATTTGGATCTTGGTATTAATCCTTATATAACCTTTATATAACTTTTTGAATTATTCAATTCGGATATTCCATTCGAAAGATATCACGAGTTTAAAAATGTAAGTATTAGAAAAATGTTGCGTGGTAGCCGCTCACACTGTTCGGCTAGCTAGACAGCACCTTATGCAATGTAGGCGTGCGTCGCTGGGGTTTTTACAAAAATTAGAATAATTATTAAAAAATAACGAAAAATAAATAAAAAGTAATAACAAAAAAATCATTAAAATAAAAGCTCATAGAAATAATAATATTCAAACTTTCTTTATAATTTTATTTTTTTAGGAACCTGACGCAAATAGAAGGGTTTGCCCTCAGGGGCGCTCCTCTGTCCGAGGAGTGCACGGGTGTGCGTACCCGAGGTGCCCGAGCATCCGTCGCTTCACTCCCCTCTCCTTCCAAGGCGACAGAGTCCTACCTTTCTTCCCGTCTATCTCCTACATCTTTTCCAACTTAGCTCTCTGTTCGTGGCGTGGTCCCCGGTGGGATGGTTGCGAATACTGATGGGGTCCCGGGTTCTGCCCTGGGCCCTAATTTGGTAGTCGAAACCATACTTATTTCGACTGCGCCTGCACAGAGTGTTCCCGGGGCGGGAATTGCATCCTCGCTGTCGGTTGGTCTTGCTGGGCCGGCTACGACGTCAGGCGACTCTGCTTTTTCTGGAGTGTCGTCTGGTAGTCGTACCCACGCCTGACTAGCACGCGACGGGGATGCGAGTCCCGTCCGGAATTGGCCGCGGACCTGTTACTCCCGGCCCTGGTTCTGTCCATGGTCGGGGGCGATCCTGGATGGACGGCCGTCACCTCCTTTTGCGAGGCAGTAGTGTCTGCAAGGGAGGCAGCGGAACGGGAGCGGGAGTCCGCCACCGCACTCCCCTCCCGCCAACGTAGGCCGCGTCGTCGGCGCCGGAGGGCGGGCAACGATCTCCGGCCGACGTAGAAAACGGCCGCGGGCGGCCCTTCGGGGGAGGATCCGCCGCCCGCACTATTGCCGCGAGGGAGAAGGCCGCGTGCTGTTCCACAGCCCCCCTCAACTCCTAGAGTTGTTACAAGAGAGCGCCGGGGGGACGAAACCCTGACCCCCTGGCGCCAGCACTTTAGAAGGGGCCCGCTTTAAGACAAAGCGTGGGCCGGCGCCGGCCCGGGCCACGAGATCGGCAGGCCATATATCCGTGGGCCCGGGCGTAGACGATAGGAGAACAGCGGGGTTTTTTAGTGGGTCGAACATCTTTTCCGGAGTCCCTTATATCCCTCGGTGCCCCCGGGCCGGGATAACCCGTCAAGAGAGGTTTTTCCCCGAGACCGAAAAAAATAGAAGGGTTTAATTTTTAATTTTTTGTTAAATACCCGTGCGAAGCTGGGACGGGCTGCTAGTATAAAATAAGATTAAAAAAATACTCGCTGGTGAGTTTGTTGTCGTTTTTTTCTATCCAGCGTTTTGTATTGGAAACGGTCGTAGATTTTTGACATTCAATAAGTGATCTGTAAGATCTTATATAAAAATAAATAATTTTGTTTGATATGGGATTATTTGATTTGATATGGGAACTGAATATATAAGAAGATAATATCGTAGTCAATGTGACAAAAGTCTCTGTTTAAGGACTGATGAAGACTGTTTTGAAATTCCAAAGAAGAAATAGAGAAATGGACAAATTTTCTTATTGCTGTGGATCGGCAGACAGGCTCACTGCACACTTAATACGAAGCAATTATCGTCGCCTACGGATGTTTGCTACGCTAACACGCTACCGTCCACGTAAGAAAACTGGACTTGGGAATTTTATGTCGGGACATAGCTTATTATTAGCATAGTTAGAGAACAAGAGTGGTTATCATTCAGATGAGCTCTTGAAGCCCTATCACCAAGTTAGGGTTATTATTTCGGCTTTTAGGACAGAGCCTCAGGCCATAAGAATTAGTATGGATGGGTGGGTTATGAGGATGGATTTGATGATAGATTATAAAACCTGGCTAAACTTATTCCAGCGCTATAAGTTTGTTTAATCTTCTCTGTATTCCTAATGTATATCTCTGCTATTATTTGCTATACTCCTACACTTTAGTGAAACTTATTGCTTGTTTTATAAGATTTACAACACTGTGAACTCGCAAAAAGTATGATACGATAAACTCAAGATATTGATGTTGTTTAAATCCCCGTCGTATTGTGCAGGATAATGTTGTAATTTATTGAGCTAAATTACTTTGGTCCTGAATAAACAATCAGACTCCAATCGCAAGTAATCTTTACGGAGACGCAGATTTATTAAAATATCGCTTTAATCACATTAAGCTACAAAACCTTTCTAATGTCACATTACGTAAAGAAAGCTTAAAATTATTTAAAAACGAATAATATTTTTTATTGTATTGTTATAGACATACATTTTGTAACCCATTATCCTCATGAGTGTCCTCAGACAACACTCATAATATTTAATAACGATAGACAATGTATTCGTCTTACAATAACCGTTTTTGTATATCCCCAAATTAAATTAATTATGAAAAAAACTTTTTTAAATACAATAATTTATTTTATTCAAGGAATAAAAAAAATTTAAATTTATTATGCAAATTCTCTCATAATATTTTTCTTCTTAATTATGCTATAACCCGCACATTCGACGAGAAGAACTGCCTAAGCGGTGTTGTTATCGTGGAATTCGAACCCATGACCGGATCGGTCTGCAATTTTATTACCACTGAGCTACCAGGTACCCAAATGTCGTGAAAGGCGACTAAACAAGCCAAGCTAGGTGGTAGGGCTCCAAGTTCGTCTAGATGGCAACTACTCCTGGTTTTTAAATATGCAACTTTGTGTTGTGTTCTGGCATAAGTGACCAGATTCCAGTACCACTACGCGGTTAGCAACGTGTTAGCGATGCCCCTGGCATTGCAAACACCCATAGGCAACGGTAACTGCTAAATTTTAAGTGGGCTGTCAGCCTCTCTGCTGTCGTACAGTATTAAAAAAGTTTTCTCAAAAACAAAACAAATAATGGGGGTCAAGAGTAGTTATGTTCAAGTGTCGTAAGTAGTGATAAAGAAAATATAGTGAGGGTCTAAGTTGAGAGGGCGCGTGTTTGAGAATAGGAGCACGTTTTCATTCTAAGCAATAAAATCTATTACCGTAGGCCGTACTTGAACAATGCAATCGACAGAGTGTTTTTTTATAGCTAGAGATCAGCAGACAGGCAGACGGCCCACCCTGGCAGGTGGTAACCGTCGCCTATGGACGTTTGCAGCACCAGAGGCACTACCAACGCACTGCCGGTCTCGAAGAAATTTTATAACGCCTTTTTTGAAGAACCCCATATCATACCGCACTAAGAAAACCTCAGCCGGAAGCTCATTCCAGATCCTGAGAGTATGCAGCATAAACGTTCTAGAGAAACGTTTCGTACAATTTCGTACCGATGGCGGGCAGTGCGGTGGTAGAAAGACGACGAGGGCACCATTCTGAATAGTTCTTCCGAACACTCTCCGTTGTACAGACGGTAGAATACGCAAAGAGACGCAAAGTCTCTCCGAAGTCCAAGCGTATCTAGACCGTCTGTGAGTATGGGATCGCCGACAACACGAACTGCGCGCCATTGGATCGAGTCTAAGGGATTGAGCTGACAGGCAGGTGCTCCAGCCCATAAATGTGAGCAGTACTCCATATGCGGTCTGACCTGTGCTTTGTATAGCACAAGCCGTTGTCTTAAACTGAAGTACTGCTTGGAACAGTTTAGCACACCTAGCTTTATGGAGGCAAGCTTCGCTTTACCCTCCAATTGTCCCCTAAACTGCACATCATTCGTGATGTCGACACTAAGGATCCCAATACTGCTTGCGATGGAAAGAGAGGTTCCTTGGAACTGTGGCGCAGGTGCGAACGGGGTTTTCTTGGTAGAGAATACGCAGACTTGCGTCTTCGAGGGGTTGAACTGGACAAGGTTTTGTCGTCCCCATTCAGAGACTCTTTCTAGAGAGTTCTCTACTTCAGACACAAGTCTGACCCGACTTTCTTCCAACACCGCAGGAGAGAGGTTTACACGATCAGTGTATCGTGCATCGCCGGTGCTATCATTTGCATAGCAATGAATGCCATCTATAGATAACATGTCATTGATATGCAGAATAAATAACAGACTTTTAACATATTGTGGAGTTTAATTTGAAAAAAAAAACCAAATTCTTTCAACTAGTGACCGTTTGGCTTCCAAAAAAAAAAAAAAAAAAATATATATATATATATATATATATATATATATATATATATATATATATATATATATATATATATATATATATATATATATATATATATACATAGTCAGGTCATAAGTATTGTCACACAGTAAAAACTTTTCTTTTAGAATGCTGGCCACAAAAAAGTTTATTGAATTCGAATTTCGAATTGTTCATGAAAATAAAAAAGGTATACTTTTAGAATTTTACTCATTTTTAAATATGGAGTGGACGCTTAAAGAAGACCGTGTTGCAGTTATTGCGTTGCATCGTTGCAGTTACGCGCCAATTCAAATTTTTAACATACTGAAAAATTTGAATATAACCAAAAGATTCGTTTATCGTACCATTAAACGATACAATGAAGACTCTAGTGTAGATGACAGGTCAAGAAGTGGTCGCCCTCGGTCTGTTAGGACTCCGGCAGTGATAAAAGCTGTGAAGGCACGAATTCAAAGAAATCCCAAACGTAAGCAGAAACTGTTGGCCCTTCAGATGGGGTTAAGCAGAACCACGGTGAAAAGGGTGTTAAATGAAGACTTAGGGCTTCGGGCATATCGAAGAAAAACAGGACATCGTTTGAATGCTCGTCTAATGGACCTGAGACTGAAGAGATGCCGCGCTTTGTTGAAGCGGTACGCGAGAAAAAAATATCGGGAAATTCTTTTTTCGGATGAAAAAATGTTTACCGTAGAAGAGAGCTACAACAAACAAAATGATAAGGTGTACGCACACAGTAGTGAAGAAGCGAGCAACCGTATTCCGCGTGTCCAACGAGGTCATTTTCCATCCTCGCTCATGGTATGGTTGGGAGTTTCTTATTGGGGCTTAACAGAGGTACATTTTTGTGAGAAAGGTGTAAAAACGAATGCTGTTGTGTATCAAAATACAGTCCTGACGAACCTTGTGGAACCTGTTTCTCATACCATGTTCAATAACAGGCACTGGGTATTCCAACAAGATTCGGCGCCAGCTCATAGAGCGAAGAGCACACAAGACTGGCTGGCGGCGCGTGAAATCGACTTCATCCGGCACGAAGACTGGCCCTCCTCCAGTCCAGATTTGAATCCGTTAGATTACAAGATATGGCAACACTTGGAGGAAAAGGCGTGCTCAAAGCCTCATCCCAATTTGGAGTCACTCAAGACATCCTTGATTAAGGCAGCCGCCGATATTGACATGGACCTCGTTCGTGCTGCGATAGACGACTGGCCGCGCAGATTGAAGGCCTGTATTCAAAATCACGGAGGTCATTTTGAATAAACTTTAATGTCATAAGAATCTATGTTTTGTTAAGTTCATTTTGGTATATGAATGGTTACATAATGAATAAACTTGTTACAATTATTTTACATTAAACATGTGACAGAATTTATGACCTGACTAGGTATATATATATATATATATATATATATATATATATATATATATATATATATATATATATATATATAAAGACCAGGGCCAGGCCAGGAATCCAAAAGCCGTTGCGCGATCGTCAACTCATTTCCGTCTTCGCTCGAATTAAGAAGGAGGACAAATATTGGCTGACAACAATAACACTCCGTAGTGAAGTAATAGTAAGAGTATTTAAATGAAAAAAATGGTGAAAATGTTTTGTAATCTAACACTCAATTTTTAAAACAATAATATGTATTCAAAGAAGTAAAAATAAATCATAAAATAAAATACATTCTAAAGATAGTAGTGATGTACGTAAGCAAATAATAATATCAAAACAAAAATACTCGGTTAAAATTATAAATGAGCTCCCACGCAAAATCTGCCGGTGACATGGAATTAAATTCACAGCGGAAAAAAGAGAACGTGAACAGAAACTGTTTTAGTACGATCACGTTTACCTGTTACGAGTTGAATTTAATTAAGATTTCCCATTTCCTGTGACAAAAAGATGTATTTTATTGTATATTGTGAAATCCTAATGTCGCTATATCGTGACAAACTGGTTACAAAATGGGTCATGTACTTAATTGATATGTTTCTGATAGCCTCTCAAATTTGCTAATATTATGTGTATATCGCCTGTATGTCACCTTTACCGCTGCAACATCCTGTCGGAAAAGGCTACAAAACAACTCTAGGTAGCTGGTAGGGTTCCAAGTTCTCCTGACTGGCAAGCACCCCTGGCCTCTAAATATGCCAGCATAATAATCTTGTTTTGTGTTCCGGCATAAGTGAGCCAAGTTCCAGTTTCCCCACTCAAACGTCGCTAACACGTTGCCCCTGTGAGCCTCCACCAAAATATATGAAGTTGGACGCATTGTGCGCAAGCTGCCTGTGTTTGCATTCAAGCGCAACTTAATGTAGGATCAAGAGCATTCGAAGGTGCCCGGCACTGCGAGTTTCCTATTTAGAAACCCTCGTGACGTAGTTGTCGAATGTGAATTGTGCACGGACCCCGTAAAAGTCGACGACCCAGCAAAAGTGCCACCCTGAACACTCAAACCGATACGCGGATGTTGTTTACTCAAGAAGAAACCAATAAAAGTGTCGCTTGATTATTGACAACGAAATTTCGTGTCCTACTTTCAATGTGAAACGAGAAAAATAATTTAAGTAAACAGGATGACAGATTTTTCCCCAAAAAGGGATTAACGTCAGGCAGGCGGCTGGTTGTAAAAACTAAGCCACAACTATTATACAACATGTAACATGTTGTACCGACCCCATATAATGTGGGATAAAGACAGGAGGACTAAGATTTTTTATTAATTTTGCCATTTACTTTTTAAAGATTATTTCATATAAAAGTTGGCCAGGACGTTTTAGGTCATCCTTACGAGAAGTCCAACTTTGAGTTACTTTTTAGAGCATATCGGCTGGGATCTCACCGATAACATGTTTCATGTTGTCTTCTAGAGCTTTAATCGATGCTGGTTTATCGGCATAAAGAAGAGATTTGATACGCCCGCAAAAAATAGTCCAACGGCGTCCAATCACTCAATTTAGGCGGCCAATTCCCTGGTCCAAAACGAGATATGAATTGCTCACCTAATTCATTGCGCAATATCGTTCGATGTACTATATGGCATGTTAAAAGCTGATCCTTGGTGTAAACTCACCGCAACATTGAACTTGTCTGTGACGCCAGCTAGGGACCGGAAGTGTGCACTTGCCTTATCGTACATCACACGAATAAGATGCAAGTACTTCACAGGCACTCCTTTTGATTCCATAGCGCATCACAAAACCTTTCTAGGATCCCGATCATATACCTTTTCTAGGTCAAATAATACCATGTGTAGGTTCTTAAGTGCACTTCTGTATTTCTCATACAGTTGGCGAAGTGCGAATATGGCATCCATAGTTCCTCGCCCGGGCATGAAGCCAAATTGGTTCTCCCTTATTTCGCTCTCCTCTCGTAGTCGCCTAGCTATTACTTTCTTCCAAATCTTCATGATGTACGATATGAGCTTTAGTTCTCTATAATTGTTACAAACATGTACATCCCTCTTGATCTAAAAATAGGCACTAGCGTACTATTGTACCATTCATCAAAGATCCCCTCAACAACAAGTTATTAAAGAACAAAGTCAGCCACTTCGACCCATCTGCTTTTAAATACTTCCATAATTTCACAGATTTTCCGTGCAGGGGCGAAGAAAGAATACTAACCTCTGCGGCCGGGGTTGGCCTGTCTGGATGGTGACCACCTTTGGTCTTAAGTATGCCGCCATAATAAACTTGTGTTGTGTTCCGGCATTAATGACCCAAGTTCCTGTACCCTTATGGGACAGCAGCGTGTTCGCCATGCCACTGAAGTTGCAAACACCCATAGGCGACGGTAACTGCTAAATTCTAAGTGGGCCGTCAGCCTGTCTACAACGGGTGCCTTCTCTAACATTCCACTCCAGACATTCTCTTCAATCATCAATACACAGAAATATTTTTTCACCTGCTCTTTATTTCTTTATTGTCTGTTAAGATCTTTCAACTATCATCTTTTATATATTTCATATGGGTTATATCCCTTGCATTCTTTTCTCTATCATTCACCATTCTATAAAGATGTTTCTGACCCCCAGAGAACATATTGTGCCGACCGCACATAGTTTGGGATAAGAGCAAGAAGAAGAAGAAGTGTATGCATATGGCATGTGGCACCATTTTGTTGAAATCACATGTCAACCAGATTCAGCTCATATATTTTAGGCAATAAAAAGTTGGAAATTATTGCACGATAGCGATCACCATTGACAGCATAAGGCAGTCCTCATCGTCATCTTTGAAGAAATACGGGACAATGATTTCCCCGGACCATAAACCGCAACAAACAGTGCATTTTCGGGATAAATTGGCAGCTTTAGTATTTCTTGTTCAGAGTCATTATACATCTTGAGTTCTTTGAATTTAACCAATACCTGTCTTTTGGGATCAGAGCTACTTCCAAGTCGGTGACAACACTGGATATTGGATTTCTATTTTAAGTCACTTCACCTTTTTCAGTACATCAATTATCACTTTTTCGGTGTCTTCATCTTTGGACTCCGGTATGTTTGTTACTCCGTTGAATGTTTATAATGCAATAAAAACAAGAAGATTAAACACCAAAGGATAACACTACATGCAGTTGATAATGCTTATCAAAGACTTTAGTAAAGAAAAATTTTATATTTAACTTATTAAAATAATGAGAAGCACAAAATATTACGTATTCACTTTGCAACTACCCACATTTATATAAAAGTCACTGACAAAAACGTTACGAACATATTTCCCAAATTAATAACAGTGCCATCGTAGAATCGAACCCGTGAATTATAGATTGGTGATCAAGTGATTGGTTATCATCACATCACATTACACACGCATGCACGCACTCGCGATCTCATGCACGCATTATATTCACAAATATAAGTTACAATATTTTATCATGAATAATACAAACTCACAAATATCATTTGTGTGGAGTGCTGCGAGCAGGGTCCTATATATAAAAAAAATCTGTTTTAAATAATGAATGCGATTTTTTGTTCCAAAACAATAGCATTCTGTTTATTGTGTACTATCAGAGAAGGAAGAAGTAATGAAACAATAATGGCTTAACATTATCACTAGAGTACGTGTTCAACACAAGACAACGACGTGGTTAATTTAATGAAACATTGAATGTGTTCTTTGATCTCCCGTTGGTGTCATAAAGGTTAATAATACAAGTCTCAGCGTGATATCGGAAAGGGGCAATAAAGCTATGTATGGGAAAATTAACAGAGTGATCATGAACATTATGCATTAAATAATATGGAGTACTTAAATTTATAATGCAGCTCTAAATCATCATCAAATTCATAATAAACTTACTCGTACATAATTTTTTTTCCATTCTTTCCCAATAAAAATTTACATATTTTAGGTGATATCTATACTACTATTATAAAGAGGAAAGATTTGATTGTTTGTTTGTTTGTTTGTTTGTTTGTTTGCTTTGAATAGGCTCCGAAACTACTGACCCGATTTAAAAAATTCTTTCATTGTTGGGAAGCTACACTATCCCCGGGTGACATAGGCTATATTATATTTTCAAAAAAATTAGGGATCCTTACTAAAACTCCAATAATGTAACCCAAAGTGTAAAAAAATTACCTAAAATATTATTTAAATCGCGTGCGTTGCGAAAACTATTGATGATATAATAAAATAATGTACTACAACTTTGCAGAACACATCATTATTTACAAAAAGTGTCGCGACAGCATATGTCTAACTATTATAGTTATGCCACAATAAGTGTTCTTTTATTTTAAAAATTTAATTGAAATGCTGCCCCTAGAAAAGGCTCTTTATTTGGATCTTGGTATTAATCCTTATCAAAATAAATTACTTCATATTCAAAATGTTTCAATACCTTTATATAACTTTTTGAATTATTCAATTCGGATATTCCATTCGAAAGATATCACGAGTTTAAAAATGTAAGTATTAGAAAAATGTTGCGTGGTAGCCGCTCACCCTGTTCGGCTAGCTAGGCAGCACCTTATGCAATGTAGGCGTGCGTCACTGGGGTTTTTACAAAAATTTGAATACTTATTAAAAAATAACGAAAAATAAATAAAAAGTAATAACAAAAAATCATTAAAATAAAAGCTCATTAAAATAGAAATAATAAAAAATCATTAAAATAGAAATAATAAAAAATCATTAAAATAGAAATAACAATATTCAAACTTTCTTTATAATTTTATTTTTTTAGTAACCTGACGCAAATAGAAGGGTTTGCCCTCAGGGGCGCTCCTCTGTCCGAGGAGTGCACGGGTGTGCGTACCCGAGGTGCCCGAGCATCCGTCGCTTCACTCCCCTCTCCTTCCAAGGCGACAGAGTCCTACCTTTCTTCCCGTCTATCTCCTACATCTTTTCCAACTTAGCTCTCTGTTCGTGGCGTGGTCCCCGGTGGGATGGTTGCGAATACTGATGGGGTCCCGGGTTCTGCCCTGGGCCCTAATTTGGTAGTCGAAACCATACTTATTTCGACTGCGCCTGCACAGAGTGTTCCCGGGGCGGGAATTGCATCCTCGCTGTCGGTTGGTCTTGCTGGGCCGGCTACGACGTCAGGCGACTCTGCTTTTTCTGGAGTGTCGTCTGGTAGTCGTACCCACGCCTGACTAGCACGCGACGGGGATGGTAGTCCCGTCCGGAATTGGCCGCGGACCTGTCGCTCCCGGCCCTGGTTCTGTCCATGATCGGGGGCGATCCTGGATGGACGGCCGTCGCCTCCTTTTGCGAGGCAGTAGTGTCTGCAAGGGAGGTGGCGGAACGGGAGCGGGAGTCCGCCACCGCACTCCCCTCCCGCCAACGTAGGCCGCGTCATCGGCGCCGGAGGGCGGGCAACGATCTCCGGCCGCCGTAGAAAGCGGGGGAGGATCCGCCGCCCGCACTATTGCCGCGAAGGAGAAGGCCGCGTGGTGTTTCGCAGCCCCCCTCAACTCCTAGAGTTGTTACAAGAGAGCGCCGGGGGGACGAAACCCTGACCCCCTGGCGCCAGCGCTTTAGAAGGGGCCCGCTTTAAGACAAAGCGTGGGCCGGCGCCGGCCCAGGCCACGAGATCGGCAGGCCATATATCCGTGGGCCCGGGCGTAGGCGATAGGAGAACAGCGGGGTTTTTTAGTGGGTAGTCGGATGGTCGAACATCTTTTCCGGAGTCCCTTATATCCCTCGGTCCCTCCGGACCGGGGGAACCCGTCAAGAGAGGTTTTTCCCCGAGACCGAAAAAAAATAGAAGGGTTTAATTTAAAAATTTTTGTTAAATACCCGTGCGAAGCTGGGACGGGCTGCTAGTTAGATATAAATATATTACTTAAAGTAGGAAGTGTACATATAACATAATTCATCGTTCTTTTTTTCTTCCTGTAAAATAACAAACGGAGCATCTATTTAAACATGCAAACATTTTAAATAACTAATTGTTAAGACTTGCAATCAGCAATAGTTTTTAAGAATGCTAGATTATATATTGTAACTTTTATTAGCCTAGTTATAAGTCGTACTGAAACAAATAAATAAATTAGTAATTTTCTATTTCTTCAAGACAAATAAGGATATATTATTATTATTGTTATTTCAACATAATAACCGAAAGCAAAAATCTTTAAACATTACTTGTTGAGATTTGCACACTTAGGCCCAGAACAGACGGTGAAACGTAACTGCAACGAAACCCTTTTAAAACTTTTTGGTTTCAAACCAGTTTCAATCGTTTTCCACACACACTGAAACACAATTGTGATTAAATTATCATAATCATTTCGGGTTTATTTGAGAACAGACTGAAGAAGTTGTAGTTATGTATTTGTATTTTCGACAAAGAAGGAGGCGTAAAAGATGAACAATGTTTATACATCCCCACATTGAGAAGAATATAAACTGTCGTATGTTTGTGGCAGCCCAAGAATTACAACAAACTGGTAAAAAAATCATGGATTGTTACCGTATGAGCAAAACTACATACTTTGAGCTTGTTGAAATTGAAATGAACAAAACCGATGAAACGCAAAAACAAGTTTCTAGCAAGCCGGTTTCAATGCAACTGATTTAAAATGCGTTTTAAACCTATTTCAAAAGGGTTGCGTAATATGAACCTCCTTTATGAACAGTCGGAAGGTGTCTAACAAAGCTCGTCTGGCTGTGCATGAGGGGGTGTTGGTTCCGACACTCATGTACGGAAGTGAAAGTTGAGTATGGTAGAAGAAACATGAAAGCAGAATAAATGCAGTTGAGATGAGAGCGTTAAGAAGTATGATAGGAATTAAACTGAGTGACAGGATAAGAAATAGTGAGATAAGGAAACGTTCTGGTCTGAAAGAAGATGTAGTGACAAAAATTGAGAAAGGTATGCTGAGATGGTTTGGCCATGTTGAGAGAATGAATGAAGAACGATTGACGAAAAAAGTGTATAAGGCGAGTGTAATGGAAGTGTTGGAAGGGGTAGACCTAGGCGGATGTTTCGAGACCAGATCAGGGACGTCTTGAAAAAAGGCCAGGTCAAGAGTACCCTAAACCGAAGGGCATGTATGAAGGGAATAATGAAAGTGGACGAAGCGAAACAAGTATGTAAGGATCGTAGCAAGTGGAAAGAAGTGGTCTCTGCCTACTCCTACAAGAAAGAGGGGTGATTATATGTATGTATGTTGCGTGATGTGCGGTCTCTCAAGAGTCTATGGCATAAACTCTAATGAAACTCAAAAGTAACTAGAACTTGCAGTTTCGTTGCACTTGTGTTTCACCGTCTATTCTGGGCCTTACGGTAAAACTGATCCACAAACTAAAAGTCACTTAATGAGCGAGGGGGCTGTGGTTTATATGGGAAGTTGTTCAAAATATGTAATCCTTCAGAGGAACTGAATCATCATCATCGGTTCTCAAGATAACTAGCAAAAGCTGGAGTAGGTCGGCTATATCTGTCATAGAACCAATTCCAACGTTAACGAGTTTTCAAGTAGAAACTAGAGGTTGACACACGTATATACTCTAATACAAAATATTACGTCATATAAAAAGGACTGAAATTGCTTATATTTTACAAATATAGTTTGCGATTATTATAATAATTGTTATTATTTCAGTTGGTTTTCTTTAAGACCGTGTAGGTATAAGTGAAGACCAACTAAATGAAAATACACCAAAATAGGTTATATTTGTTCATAATTCACTGAGTAAAATAAATAATAATAATTGTTAATAAAAATTATATAACGTAGAATTTTATTTTAAAATATAACCGAAAAATACAAAAGAGCAACCTCTAAAAATACTTCCACTCAGATGCTACTCGAACAAATTATGAAACTGCAAACCACTGGGCAGTAATTGAACTACGGAAGTTTGCAAACCGTTTAAATGTTATTTGTTCGGATCTGAATTGCTACCCAGGAACAAAATGGCTGATATTAATGCCATGTTATCCAAACCCCCATTTTTAAACTAGAATAACATATTGCTATTTTTAAAAAGTTTTCTTTTAAGATTTCTGTGCTAAATTATATTCCAGGAACTTGAAAGAGAAAATTTACGTCCGAGTCCCAAACTAAGTTCATCGTCACATCAAAATGTTAATTATATCTTATAAATATAATAATTAGATATCAAAATACTATGTATAAAGTTTTACATATATTTGTTATAAATATATTTAGTATAAAAACAACATCAACTGACAAACACGTAAATTATTGACGAACACAAAAAGATTTAATATACCATTTTATTGACTTATAGTTGCTTTAAGTATCATTATTATATTAGGGGCGCCGCAGAGCAATGACCAAAAGTCGATCGTGCGATCCCCCTATAAAGGCTTTAGGTAGCGACCAGAGTTTTTAATGTATATACCGGCGCGACCATCCTGGTTATTTTTTACTAGCTAGTTGAGTGCTCACAATATGAGGGCGGTGAACCCCACGTTCCCACGTCGGCTTCCCCTCGGCACTAATCTGTCTAATTTCATCGCAGTACTAATCAGGTTTAGTTTTCCCCGGGCACAAAAAGTATAATTATTATAAATACAATACAACATTATTTTAGGGATTTCGCTTACATATTAAGCAACTTGAATGTTCGCGTAGACATTTAATGATATACTGATAAAACAACATTTCACAGCTACCCTACACATTACAATAATTTTGTATGATACCTACAACATAATAATAAACTGATTGTATAGGTATATAAAAATTAAACAGAACTTCATTTAAACGAGACAAATAATATGATTGTGGTAACTATATATTTGTGTCATTTTCTACTTTGGTAGAGTTTTTAAACATTAAAAGTTGGTACGTGCGGTATCCGACTTCTCTTAATCGCTCTCAGTGGTCCGGCACGTCACGTCCCCTAGCTTACTGCACAGATAAGGCCCAAAGAGCCTCATTATAGCATAATTAATGTAAAACATCTCCTCTTTGCAAACTTTGGTTTGTTTTTCTAAAAAGTATAAAAATCAGTAACTTCTAATATTTAAAATAAGCATAAAAATGTGGAATAAGAGATTTTGATTAGGTATATGTGTGTATATGCGCGCGCGCATGGGTGCCTGAAGGTGTTCAATAAAAAGTGATAATGAGTATGACGCAATTATCTTTTATTAAATACTAGCTGACCCGGAAAACTTTGTTTTGCCATATAAATTAAAAAAAAGCAATAATAAAAGTAGCCTATGTCCTTCAAGGTTCACTCTATCTCTATACCAAAATTCATTAAAATTGGTTCAGCCATCGCGGTCTTTTTATCGATATTTTCTAGATATTTTATATTTATATTTTTTATCCGTGCAGGGGCGGACAAAGAATACTAACTTCTGCGGGCGGGGTCAGCCTGTCGTAAAAGGCGACAAAACAACCTACCCTAGCTACGTGGTAGGGCCCCAAGCTCGTCTGGATGGCGACCACCTTTGGTCTAAGTATGCCGCCATAATAACCTTGTGTTGTGTTCCGGCATTTCCGGCATTAGTGACCAAAGTTCCTGTACCCTTATGGAACAGCAGCGTGTTCGCGATGCCACTGGCGTTGCAAACACCTATAAGCGACGGTAACTGCGAAATACCAAGCGGGCCGTCAGTCTGTCTGTTGTCCTCATTAAAAAAATGTATTTCATCCGATCCTACAGACTTGCCATTTTGCATGCTATCTACTGCCAATCTAACCTCAGCCGTACTCACTTCTTTTACAATGCTCATGTTAACGGGTGCCTTCTCTAACATTCCACTCCAGACATTCTCTTCAATCATTAAATCACAGAAATATTTTTGATTTAACTTTTAACAGTTAACTTTAACTTACGTTAAATTTTCGAGGATTTAACGATCTACCGTTTATCGAAGTTAACTTTTTAACTAACGAATTAACGATTAACGATGTGCCCACCTATGGTGATAATTATCACTCAATTAATTCATTCTATATATACAAGTTCAACCGATATATTATTATATATATATATTATTATTCAACCGATTCCCGGTTGCATCCAAGCTTTTACATCGACTAGTGTCGTTCGGTACTGTGATACTGGTTATAAGCTAAGACGACAATATATATAAAATAAATCATATAGGAAAATATATGATATAGGTTTGTTTCCTTAAAAATAAGTTAAAGTCGATCCATTGCTAAGGGTATACCAAATTACAAATGAGGTGACTTAAATTTTCGAGGTCTGGATGAATCTCCTTACATCCTCATATCAACGTGTATGCAGACACATTCTTCTCATCTTTGATATATATCTCATAAAATAACGAGGAATAAACTGTACTGTAAAGCAAATTAACATTTTGATTGGATCGCTAAGTCTTTAGGCAAAGATAATGGACCTAGCGACAGATACCTACTGTCTGCGCCCCTTTTAGCAAAGTACATCAGCTTACGTCAGGACTTTAGTAATGGTTGCGCTATTAATATTATGATATATTATAATAGAAAGATTTCATATGTAAGATAATTTGATCCTTTTTGATGATGCATTTCACGAATTCACTTTGGAGAATAAGGTCAGTGGTGTAGTAGAGTTACAGATTAAACTTTCATAATGCTGTTCTGGTCAAAAGCCATAAAAACAGCTGGATTAGATAAGTCGATATACTGTTTTTTTTTTACAATCGAGATTGCCGTTTTAACCCTCGTGAAGTGGCGCCAAAGCTGCAGAAAAGGGCTACCTGGTGCCACTGGTAAAGACACGACAGCAAGTAAGCATCGAGAATTTCAAGATATGGATTTAGTTGACAGAGAGGCCGCTTCAGAGGACACCTCCCGATATCCTGTGATAGTTTTAACGTGGTTATCACAGCCATAGCAGTAGCGTACGAGCCAGCACGTGCGCTGCTGCTTTTGCAGCCACTTTTTGTATATATATATGTATATATATATATATATATATATATATATATATATATATATATATATATATATATATATATATATATATATATATATATATATATATATATATATATGTATGTATGTATTCAAGAACACGTGCAAATAATAAAATTATTTTATCAAATGAGTGCAACGTACCGCGCGTTTCGCCCATTTTACGGTTGTCATTCGTCGTACCGAGAGGACTATTCGCAATGTGGTGGATAAATTTGAGTCTACTGGTTCAGTAAAGGATCGACCAACACCCGTACGTCAACGAAACGTAAGCTGCTGAAAAAATCACCGCTCTCCGTGAGAGTGTGCAGGAGAATCCGAGGCAGTCGATTTCGCGTCGCTCACAAAAACTTTGCCTTTCGCAGACCACAACTTGGCGAATTTTGGGTCGTGACTTGGGCCTGCACCCGTATAAAATTCAACTGACCCATAAATTGAATGTAAACTACCATAAACAACGACGTGTATTCGCTGAATGGGCTCTCTGGAGCAGTTGGCACCTGACCCTAATTTTCATCAAAACATCATCTTCAGCGATGAGGCCCATTTCTGGATAAATGGGTACGTGAACAAACAAAATTGTCAAATTTCGGACGATACCAATCCACATGAGATCCAAGAGCGTCCAATTCATCCCGAAAAAGTCACTGTTTGGTGTGGATTTTGGGCTGGCGGTCTCATCGGTCCATATTTCTTTGAGAACGACGTTGGCCATCACTATCAACGGCGAGGTCAATGATTACCCACTTCTTTTGACCTGAATTGAATGATCTGGACACCAACGACATGTGGTTTCAATAGGACGGTGCTACGTGCCACACAGCTCATGCCACATTGAATGATATTCTGCACAAACGATTTGAGGGTATGGTCATCTCACGTGGAGGTGATGTGAACTGGCCACCGAGATCGTGCGATTTGACCCCATTAGACTTTTATCTTGTGGGGTTTTCTTAAGTCGCAGGTGTATGCGAATAACCACAGTGCTCCTCAAAGCCAATATAACCCATGCTATCAGTCAAATTCAGCCTGATTTATGCGCTAGAGTCATGGAAAACTGGACGGATGCGCTCCACCCAGAGAAGCCAATGTGGATATTTGAACAATTTATATTCATATCATATCATATCATCATATCATTTATTCATGAACAAAAAAATTTGTGTCTGAAAATTTCTACATATTAATACCATACATTTAACAAATAACATTAGTTAACAATAAATTGAAATAAATAATTAAAATCATTACATTTGTTATATTTCTACATTATACTTATTTATTTTATTACATTTATTAATTTATTAGGTTTTCAAAAATACAAATTATTTATATAAGCTTCACATTGTCAAAATATATACATATATCCATATACACAACGAGTCAACATAAATTATAAGGAAAAGTATTCTTCGATTGAGTATAAACAATTTTTAATAAGAAAAGATCTAATGCTTTTTTTAAATACATTAAAGTGATACACCTTATTTTTTATATCTATTGGTAATTTATTAAACAATTTTACAGCTTGAAATTTATAGCCATGCATTACTACATTTAGGTTTAATTTGATTTTACTTTTTAGATCTTTTCTTCTTGTGGATTCTCTCTGTTTCCTTTCTTCTAGAGTTTCAAAATCAAATATATTTTTTGCAAGGTTAGTTAGCGTTACCAGTATATAAAGAGACGGGACCGTAAGTATATCCAATTTTCTAAAATGTTCTCTGCATGACTCCATTTGTGATATACGAAGCATTATCCTGACACACCTTTTTTGCAAAACAAAAGCTTTCTCACAGTTGTATTTATAGCTATTTCCCCAACATTGAATGCTGTACCTTAGCTTAGATTCAACTAGAGCATAATATACCATTTTTAAATGTTTCAGACCAACTTCATCGCGCAAAGTTCGCAATGCATAGCAAGCTTTACTGATAGAACCTTCAATTGCATACAGCTCTTCTTTCCAATTTAAATTAGAATCTATATATATCCCTAAGAATTTAGCCACACCCACAGAAGTAATATTATCATTTTTTAAGGTTACAATAACTTCGTCATTATTCCTTGATGTAGTTTTGAATAATAAGATATTTGTTTTTTTAATATTAATATCAAGATTGTTATCAGTAAACCATGTATAAAATAATGTAATGACTTTGCTCAGTTTATCATTTAATAATTCTAAATTAGCAGCACTTATTACTGCATTAGTGTCGTCAGCAAAAACTACAAGGTTGACATCAGGAATTTGATTTTTAATGAAAGGTACGACATCATTTACAAACAATAGAAATAGTATTGGGCCAAGTATGGATACTTGTGGAACACCCGAAATGATATTTTGTAATTTGGAATTATGTGTAGTTTCAGTATTATTTGTGATGTATTTTATCTGAACATACATTTGTCGATTTCTAAAGTAAGATTCGAATAATTTAAGAGCAGTTCCCCGTATACCGTAATGTTCCAATTTAAATAGTAATAGCTCATGATGAATTGAATCAAAAGCCGAACTTAAGTCCAAAAATAGACCTGCTACTTTCATTTTATCATTCAATTTTTGTAAAACATCATTAATCAAAGTGTTTATCGCATCAGTTGTGCTAACATGCTTTTGATAACCGAATTGTCTTAGATTTAGAATTTTTTTTGTATTTAAATGGTCAACTAACCTTGTTTTTATTACGCTTTCTAATAATTTTGACAACGTTGGTAGCAGTGAAATAGGTCTATAGTTTAAAGCATCATTTTTAGAGTCCTTTTTATGGATGGGGATAATTTTTGCGATCTTCAGTTGGTCTGGAAAGGTCCCCACAACGAAACATTTATTACAAAAATTCGCTAGAGGCGCAGC
This sequence comes from Malacosoma neustria, assembly GCA_963693495.1. NCBI lineage: Eukaryota > Metazoa > Arthropoda > Insecta > Lepidoptera > Lasiocampidae > Malacosoma > Malacosoma neustria. The sequence continues at coordinate 9,986,302 of OY856373.1, read as the reverse complement.
CATAATGTTTATATTCTCTTTAATTACGGTGATCGGTATTTCATCATAACCGCAAGACTTTTTGTTTTTCATTTTTTTAACAACATCTATTATTCTCTTTCAGTAACCGTGTTCAATATCATGTCTGACATTATCCTTTGAGTATTTTCTTCTAAATATTTTTTCGAATTCATATTTTTTTCTGCACCTAAAGCGCATTTCTCACTAAAACATTTGGCAAAAATGGACGCTACTTCATTTGGTTCAGTAATTAAATTATTTCCAATTTTCAGTTTATAATTTTCGTTAGCTACTATTTTTAATTTATTAGTGTGCCTCCGTACTACAGACCAAATAGATTTGCTAATGTTTTTGGCTTTAAAAATTTCAGCATTGATAGCTAATTTCTTTGCGCATCTAATTACTTTTCTATAAAGTTTGATGTATTTTTCTCGATAATTTAAGATACTTATATCATTACATAATTTTTGAGAAGTGCATAAGGCTCGCTTTGTTTTACTCGAAATCTTTATTCCTCTTGTCACCCAATTTATTCGACATCTTTTTATTAATCTAGTCTTCTTTTTCATTGTGATAAAACTTTTAAGAAAACAATCATCTAATTTTAAAATAAACCCATTTATACCTAAGCTATTCCATTTGATGTTATTAATTTTCTCTTGAAAAATGTTCTGATTACTTTGGTTAAATACTCTACGTGTGACTGATAGAAAAGGGATATGCGTTGTTTTATCTATGGATTTTTGTATCGACAAATTACATAATAATGCACCATGGCCATCAGCAAGACCATTATGGTCTACTTCACATTGTTTTATTATTTCATCTGACACATTTGTTAATATGTTGTCAATACAGGATTGTGACAAGTTACGTTTGAATGTGATGTCAGAAAACAAACATCTAAAATTATAACAAGTTAACAAATTAGTAAAATCTAAACATTTTCTATTTTTAACTAGTAAGTCAATATTAAAATCGCCGCATATTAAACATTTCTTTTTAAAAACATAGTCAAGCAACTTCTCTAATCTTTCAAAAAAACATTCAATATTCTTATCGTCCGGACATCGATAACAACAACAAATAATTAAATCAGTCTCAATATCTCTAACTCCACATACTTCGAAGCTTCCAATCTTATATAATTTATTTACTTGGGGCAGTTGTTCAAACTGTCGATTTAAATCTGCTAGAATTAAGGTGCCACCTCTTTTTTTATTTTCCCTAACATTATATGCCGCCAACTTGTAGCCCGTTATGTTTAGTAAATTTATTGAAAATTTATCTAGAAAATGCTCACTAATACAAAGATAAGTGAGAACTTTTCCTATAGTGTATATTTCTAATTCATCTTTTTTATTTGTTATGCCGCACAAATTTTGATGTAATAATTTAAAATTACATTTTTTATTACATTTCTGTACGAAAAAAAGGTAGGTTATCACTTTTACAAACACTAACTATATCATTAGCATTGTTTAGATTGTCATATCTTCCACTAAAAGTACTCATAGTATTTTTTAAATTAATAGTGTAACATTTTTGTACATAAGTTTTAATATCATTAAAAATTATTTTAATTCCTAATTTTGTAACTGCCCCCGTCCATTTGTCAAACATATTATAATCACATTTCAAATTTCTATTCGAATCCAAACAATAGGCATATTCATGAGATAAGACATCCAAAAATAACAAGTTATTGAACATTTCAACTCTGCTATTGTACATATTTGCATAATGTAGACATTTATAAGTAGGTACACAAATTACAATATTAGTGTTTTTTATTTTTAACAATTCTTTTCTTATAAAATAAACAAGTTCGAGATAGTTACTTGTATGCTGAAAATCTTCCTCTCCTATTAGTATAAAACAGAAGTCCTCCCTTGTCAGGTGTTTCAGTTTAGTGTCAATGTTATTAAACATTTGCCTGATGCCAGCGTTGGGCATAAGATAATGACACAACTCATACTCCTTTTCGAATGTATCCTCAGCTATCGATAATAATTTGTTTGATTTACTACTGCTTAAAAAAGTAATTTTCTTCTTAAGTTTTTGTTCTTTCAAACTTTTATTACTTAATATTTTTTCTTGAATGACTTTTACTTGTTTTGGAGTTAAATTTACCGCTGTTTGAGGCAGTAATATAGTAGGATCCTGAGTATGTTTTTTATTCAGCTCATTTTGCTTGAGATTTTGGTTTTCTATCTTTAGGTTATTTATTTCCATGGATAGTGCGTCAATTGTTTTGTGAGCACATGTAAGATCATTTTCAAGTTATTTCACTCGTTCACTTAAGTATAAAATTACATGGTTTTCATCATCACTAATTTCAGGCATACTGTTTGAGGTGCAGTCTAAAAAGTCAGCTTGTAATATAGCCTGGTCTTCATCTTGCGTGTAGGAACGCGTACGTACCCGCCTTGTAATGTTGTCTGGGAACTCCATTTATATTCGTTTTATTGAATGTATGTGTGAGACGTAAAAAGTTTTCGTTAATAATGTTATTTTGATCCCAACTTTATATAAAGATAATTATTTTATTACAATTTATAGCCACCAGCAATAGAGGTTAAATTGTTAAAACTGGATTTACTTCGCACGCAAACCAAGTAGTTGTAAAATTGATTTGTTTATTATTACTGTCACTGTTTCACTACAATAACTATGCCTATTGATATCAAAAAACACCAAAACTTGTATTTATTATCTTTAAAAACACGGAGCAGATATTCTTTTCAGTTTTTTACAATTTACCTTTACAAAAACACACATAATGGCATCAATAGGTCTTTCAAACGAATAAAAAATTTCGATGATATCTCATACACTTGGTTTATTTAAATTTGAAGATAGGAAGCGCTTAATGAAAGACCCGGCACTTAGAAATCAACCCCGACATCACAACTTTCAATTCCACAATGATAAGTTCTGCTTATAGTAAACGTTGTGTTGTTAAAAAACATTGTGAGGAAACCTGCATACAAAAACCATATATAAACCGGTATATTTGCCAATTTGCCTTGGATAAACGTGGCAGGTATATTATCCATTCCTTCTAAAGGAAGGGCAAAGTCCAGCAGTGGGTCGCTATGGGTTATTATTATTTATTAATACAGACATTATTTTAACATTTTTAACGCGCAATTTTATTTGATTTGTTTATCTTCATTTGTAATAACGGGTATGTAACTGTTATCATTGGCATTTTAATATTTTTTATGATATAGATATTTTATCTAATACAATAAAATTAAAAAGAAACAAACGAAAATCCATAATATTATTAATATTGACGCAACCTCATTATATCGAATAAATAATCATCGATCAAGCTTGACAACAAATTCGTATAATAAACTGTTTGAGTTATGGAACTTATTCTCATAGTCGGTTTATTACATCATTGTCGTTAAATAAAAAACAATGATGAACACATAATAAAGCAGAATATTTTATTATTCATGATCGATATATATAAAATACACAGAGGAATAAATCAATTGTATCGAATACAATGAGAAAAGTGTGTATATTTCTGAATCTTCTTCTTTCTGCTCTTATCCCATTATATGGGGTCGGCACAACATATTCTCTTCTTCCACTCTCCTCTGTTAGCAATCATTCACAGCCTTTTTTGCCATATCATCTTTTATGCAATCTATTCATTTTTTTAATCTACCTCTACTCCTGTATCCGTCCACTCTTATTTCTATAAATTTCCTTGTTATATGGCATTCTTCCCTACTTATTACATGACCAAACCACGCTAGTCTATCACTTTTAAGTTTTTCAATAACTGGCGCTACTTTCACACTTCCTCTAATATACTCATTTCAAATTTTATCCATTTTCATAACTCCACACATCCATCTCAACATTCTCATCACCACAGCATATAACACCCTTTCGTCCCTCCCCTTTGTGGCTCAGCATTCCGATCCATACAATACCTTATAAATTTTACCTTTAAGTCTAAACGGCGCTCGTGGATCGTAAATTGTTGCTGAGACCTGTTGCTATTTCATCCATCCTGCATTCACTCCGTTTTTCACATCTTGGCCTCTCATCGTCATCCTAGATTAATGATTCGAGGTACCGGAAGTTGGAGCAAGTTCGCAGAGACACGCCTCCTAAGGTAATCGGGGTGAAGGCGGAATTTCCACCAAAGTCGCAAAATAGATGTTCAGTTTTGGTTCTACTTATCTTCAACCCAACACTCTCCAATCTTTCTTGCTATTTAGCCAATCTGCTCTGAACCTCGTGAACATTTTCACCAACCAGCACAATGTCATTGGCAAAGAGCATACACCAAGATGCCTCCTCCTGTATTGCTGATGTTACTGCATCTACCACCAGGAGAGAGATAAGAGTTAAAAGCCGATCCCTGGTGTAAACTCACCGCAACATTGAATTTGTCTGTGAGGCCAGCTAGGGACCGGGCATGTGTACTTGCCTTATCGTACATCACACGAATAAGATGCAAGTACTTCACAGTCACTCCTTTTGCTTTCATAGCCCACAACAAAACCTTTCTAGGAACCCGATCATATGGCTTTTCGAGGTCAATGAATACCATATGCAGGTTCTTATGTGCACTTGTGTATTTTTCGCACAGTTGGCGAAGTGCGAATGTGGCATCCGTAGCCCTTCGCCCGGACATGAAACAAATAGGTTCTCCCTTATTTCACTCTCCTCTCGTAGTCGCCTAGCTTTTTCTTTGTCCCAAATCTTCATGATGAGCGACATGAGCTTTATTTCTCTATAATTTTTACAAACCTGTATGTCCCCCTTGATCTTAAAAATGGGCACTAGCGTACTATTGCACCATTCATCAGAGATTGCCGCGTCTTGCAACAACTTATTGAAGAATAAAGTCAGCCACTTCCACCCATCTGCTTTCAAGAACTTTCATATTTCCACAGGTATTTCACCCGGTCGTGCAGACTTGCCATTTTGCATACTATCTACAGCCAATCTAACCTCAGCCGTACTCACTTCTTTACAACGCCCATGTTAATGGGTACCTCTAACATTCCCCTCCAGACATTCTCTTCATTATTCACAGAAATATTTTGTCATCTGCTCTTTATTTCTTCATTGTCTGTTAAGACCCTTCCACTATCATATTTTATACATTTCATATGGGTTATATCCCTTGCATTCTTTTCTCTATCATTCACCATTCTATAAAGAAGTTTCTGACTACCAGAGCTTCCCAAAAACTCACACAGCTTGGTATGTTCCCTGGCCATAAGGACAGCAACAGCTCTTTTTGGTCTCTTTTTACATTCTAAATATTCTTTCCTCTTATTTTCCTTTATCATAACATTCTCTTCATCCACACTTTTCCATTCTTTAAAAGCATTTTTATTTTCTTTCAGAATCACCTGTACTTCTCATTTCACCTCCAACATTCTTTCTCAATTTTACCTTTCCCTTTCGTTTCTCCAAAAACGTCCTTTACCACACCTCTGATGCATTTCGCTATTTCATTCCAACATTCATTTACATACTTTTCAACCATATCATCCATCCGTTCATCATCCATCATCCATCCACTCTTTGCTTTAATTTACTCACATACTCTTTTTCCAAAAAATGCCACTTAATTATGGGGGTGTCTTTGTTTTGTGTTTTATAATTTTTTGTGTGATAGTTATGTCTAACACGAGGAGTCGGTGTTGAGAAACCACACTTTCACCAGAGATCACTTTATAATCTCTGGTAGACTTGATTCCTTCGAATAAGGAAATAATCTGTTTGAGTGTTTTGGCTTCCACTGCTATATTTTATCATTTCTTTTTTAGAAAAATGTATTAACTATAGCCAAATCAAACGCGGATGCAGCTTATAACAAAACTTCCCCGGGTTAATTTCTGTTTCTGAATTTCCTTCCACCATGCACTCTTTCATATTCCCCATTCATTCTTCCCACATGTCCATTAAAATCACCTCCCACATATATGTCCTCCTTATCTGGTATATTGATTATAACTGAATCAAAGTCCCCCCAGAATCTTTCTTTCTCTCTGTCGTCACTTCCAGCTTGCGGGGCATATACACTCACTATTTAAAATGTACGTTCAACTACCAATAACTTGACTACTATCATTTATCCTCTCAATATCCGTCACACATTTTTCAACCCGCTTTTCTAACACCACACCCACACCGTGTTTCTACCATCACTTCTGCAATAATAAAATTTATACAACGCCCCAATCTCTCGAGCTCTCGAACCCTTCCACTTCGTCTCTTGCAGGCAAGCTATATTTATCCGTCTCCTTTTCCCCCCTTCCAATCATCGAAGAATTGAAGTGCATGTTGTACTAATAGTTGTCGCTTACTTTTTACAACCGCCCGCCTGTCTGACGTTAACCCCTTTTTGGGGATTTATTTCTAAATATTGTTATAATGTTGTTTTAATATTTTAAACTAATTATTTATTTCTTTTGAATTGACCGTTGTGTTATAAAGTGGAAAAAAGAATAGAGAGAATATTGGAAAAGTGAATTAATTTGGTGTATAATATTTCAGTTGTGTATAACAATTTCTTTTCAGTTAAATCCATTTGATGTATAATATTCTAATATTCAGTTATTAAATACATTTGACATTATACGTGGCGTAACGAATAAAACATTTGGTATGCTTGAGGTCACAGGTTCGACTTACGCCTCGCGTCTGTTTATGAATAATATTTATTTATTTATTTACTAAAGAAAAGTACATTTATTTTGTAGTATAATAATTATTTTGTACCCATAACGCTGGTGTTATGCTGCTTACTTTGGGACTAAATGACGTTGTATGAATTTTCCCTGTATATTTATTTGCTTATATTTTTATCTTACTTTATTTACATAAAATCTAACACATAATTTAACTCAATTTACTTTCTGATTTGAGATACTTCTCAATAGTAATTGGGATTTAACGTAAATATGATTTTACATATATAAGCGTAATTTAGAATCCCAATAATATTCACACCACAAATTAGATAAAATTGAAACACTAAAATTATTAATACTCCCCGTGTTAACAATTTTGTTTGATAAATTCTACTTAACTTCTTATGATAATAAGAAAAAATGTCATAAAAATAGTTTAGAACACAAAACATTTACTTTCAAAACAAAATTACCATATTTAATTTCTTTTCTCCTTCATTAATTGAGGATCCCCGAAAATGTCACATACCGTGACATCCTGGAGTCGAAGGCTTCATGGCCACATCCATTACTAAAACAAAGGCAAAAAATGAGTATGTTTCAGGGACAAAATACTTGTTCCCATTATACTTAATTGTTTTTTTATGCTCTGAATTTCATATTTCAAATTTCTATATTATATGTATTCAGCAAATTATATGTATTTCCTTAAAGAATTTGAAATTGTAATAAACAATTTCAATAACCAATTTTATTTCCATATAAAAATATTTTAGGAATGTTAGAGATGCACATTAAATTCTTTTGGACATTATGCTTATAAATTTGTATATAAATCTTTATCAATTCATATCTTAGGAACAACAAGGGTTTCTCATATTATCTAACAGAACATCTACGTAGGAGATAAATTGACTAGGGACAGATCCTTGGTGTGCTCCGATGGTGGTGGGGACAGGTTTCGTGTCACACTATTAAAAATATAATCTCGATATGGTATGGCTTCATGTCGCAGCAATGTCTACGTTGTGCCATGTTCAGTTTTACTATTTGTTTTAGGTATAATATATACCTAAATATAGAGTGATCAAATGAAAAACAAGTTATATATTAAAATAATAATATATAATATCATAATTAACGAAAGCAAGAAGCATTTTCGAGGTTATCGAAACTCAAGTTAAACTCTACATGCATTTTTAGATCAAATTTACTAATTTATTAACAAAATATACCTATAATGCATTTTCACTATACACTAACATTAGCAGCGCACTGTTGCTGCAATAGTATCAGTCATTCAAATTATTATACAAAATTCCGTTCCTCCTCCTCTCTCTTCAATCGGTCCCTCATTGCTGAGGATCGTGATTCCGATTGATTCCGTCAACTAGTTGTCTCCATCGATCCCATTCTGCAGCTTGGTGGAGTGCGTCACTGACAGGTATTTTCAGTTCCTCCGCTATTTGGTCCGACCATCGTTTGGGACTTCCGTTACTTAGATAAGTCATATTAATATAAAGCGTGTAAAAAGGTCCAAGTTTTATTAATAGAAAAAAAGATAGGAAACTCTTTACTGTACAAAAAAAAAACAGGTAAATATAATAAATATATCAGTTCAGTAAATTTTAAAAGTTAGTGTATTTAATACGTAAATAAATAATAATAAAAAACTAAAAAACACGCTTTTATAATCCAACTAAAAAATAGAAAATAAATTTTAATAAATTTGAATTAAAAATAGTGTAAATAAGAGGAAAAAAATTTATTGTAACAAATGCGTGTGGTGCATGGTATCAATAGTTATAAATATTTTATTGACAGATATGAGTAGAAGAATTATAAATTAGATAATATCTTATAAAGCAAAAAAAAAATATTCCGATACTTGCATATAAACATACCAACATACGTATGAAGCTAATAAAAGCGTGTTAAAAAGTACCTATTGATTTGTACATATAGAATTTATTACCGTGTTATATCTCATTCACGAGGCATAACACCAAAATCTAATATTCAACTGATCTTTCATGCTCGATTGGCAAGGGCAATGGTCGTCGGGGGAGCCATGGCCGAAACGACGGCCGCGCAATGAGGTGTACAGGAACGCGGCCCTCCACGCACTCGCAAATACCGCTGCGGCTCTTGATTAATTGTCTGCGGGCCCATTTCTATATAATGTATATTGTGCGAAATACACAATTAAATACAATTCTTAGGATATATAATTTTATTTATATTCAACGATTAAAATGTGAAATATTTTAGATACACAAGTACTTCTATTTATAAAAATATAAAATTTATAATAAGGTAACATAATTTTTTTATAAAAGGTGTAACAGCATAATATAACCAAACTATCGTTTTTAATTTCAACTGGCACTTTAAGACACAGTGGCATGCCTAGAGGAGAATTTTTTTTTATTGCGTAGGACAGCAGACAGGCTGACAGCCCGCTTAGAATTTAGCAGTTGCCGTCGCCTATAGGTATTTGCAACGCCAGTGGTATCGCGAACACGCTGCTGTCCCATAAGGATACAGGAACTTAGGTCACTAATGCCGGAACACAACACAAGGTTATTATGGCGGCATACTTAAGACCAAAGGTGGTCGACATCCAGATGGGCTTGAAGCCCTACCACGTAGCTAGCTACGTGGGTGGTGGGTTGTTTTGTCGCCTTTTACGACAGGCCGACCCCGACCACAGAGGTTAGTATTCTTTCACCGCCCCTGCACGGGTAGAATAGAATAGCTGCCAAGATGAAGTAGCACACGCATTTAGTATCCTACATCAACAGTCAACTAATGCTAGTTCACGTGTATGTGTCGCGTACAGGTTTAGAAAGAGACGCTTGAGTATACTGCTCAAGAAATAATATTTCCTAGTCAGGTCTCACCACATAATCAATGAGTTTGCTCAGGCCAAAGCTTACCTCGTCTATATACTAAAATTGTATTATAAGTGAGATATGACATAGATTTTTTTATAGCGAGAGTTCAGCAAACAGGCAAACGGCCCACCCTGGCAGGGAGTCACCGTCGCCTATGGACGTCTGCAACACCAGAGGTATTACCAACGCGCTGCCGGCCTTGAAGAAATTTTATAACGCCTTTTTGAAGAACCCCATATCGTACCGCGCTGAGAAAACCTCTGCCTATAATGGAGACCTGGAGATAATTATCTTTAAATTAGGAATGCATAATATTTGAAATAATTTCAAGACCAGAATTAATAGTGTAAAACTTGTTTATATAGTTAGTTTACCGGGTAACAAATTTGACACAATTATCCAACAACTCGTGTTAAAAAAGTCCCGCATAATAACAACACATAGGGCATCTCTTGGGCTACTTATATCTCAGACACAAAGTAAGTAAAAAAACTGTAAGAAAATGTTGCTGTTAACGTCAACATATGCCAAGTTATGACTAAGTTTTATCAAAACTTACTAATCATGTAAAAGACCCAAGAAATAGATCTTACGGTGGTATAAAGGGGGCAGTTGTTAGTGTCCCAATCTAATCTGCACCATTATGTGCAATAGGTCAGAGTAGCTGATATAAGAATAAAAAACGGATTTCGTATTCTAAAACAAAAGCTAAAAATAAAATATTAAATAATAGTAATAAAACACTATTTTGAGACTTCTTGCACCCTTGTAATTTGAAAATAAAATATAATGAAAAGGCGATACTAAAAAGAGACAAACATATTCATAAATAGGGTTTAACCTACGAGAGAATGAGATAAAATACAAGTGTATAGTGTTTCCATAATCTTAGTCTCCTCTTTGTTCGAGATTTGGTAGCTTTTATACTATAATATATGAAATGTAATCTACTTATCTGAAGTTTCACTTTTGCCGTATGTGAATTACACACACACACACACTTTTTATGTAAAAAAAGCCTCAGCATTAGTTCATAGCACTAACTCAGATGTTGCAATGTTGATGTAAGTAAACGCTTTAGATACTATAACATACAGAACAAACATTGTATGATTGATGAGAACATCTCCTTTTGTCACATGTAAATATAATATTCCGAAGAAGCCTCTTGAGATGTTTGCGACTGTATCAATATTATCTTTCTTTCAAAAGATGTGATACGATTCGGTAGATTTTAAAAGAAGAAAGATTTGTTTTAGTAGTGAAACGGGTTTTTAGCTTTGGATGGTATGTGTTGCTATGGGTGCTTTACTGGCTTGACAATATCTACGTATAACGCTCGCTGAAGTATGTCTGTATGTCATCTATTTTGCCAACCTCACTCGTGGTTTGACAGTAACAGTGACATCTTCAGACAGACACATTAGACAGCGTAGGTATGCTTTAGATGCATACCGTTGATTAAATCGCTGACACTACTGATGGTATGACGTAAGGTTAAAGTGCATCCCACTTAGCGTTACATTTTATTATACGTTTATACTCACTATTATCTCTACTAGACGATTACAAGATATGGCAGAGCGGTAAAATAAAGGTACACTATTTAATATTTATAAGTAGCACACAAGTAGACGATAGATTTGTTGCATAGTGTTTTAAAACTATTGTCTCTACCATCACTACTACTCTCGTAGCGACAAATGCCTAACTTTATGAATGTCCAGTTATTCATTGGCCAAATACAAATAAAATATTTGGCGATTGTACTCAAATATTGTGGAGCAAAAAATTTAAGACGTACTCGGGCTAGGTAATAAATGTCATAACAACTATTATTTAAATCCGTGCAGGAGTAGAGTAAGAATATTGACCTCTGCGGCCTGGGGTCGGCCTGCCGTAAAAGGTAACAAAATAACCCTAAGTGGTGGTTGGTAGGCTCCAATCTGGTTTGCATGGCAACTACCCCTGGTCTCTAAATATTTTTCCATAATAACCTAGTGTTGTGTTGCGACATAAGTGACACAGGTTGCTATTCCCCCGCGTGGACGGTAGCATGCTTGTGGTGTACCTAGCGGTGCAAGGATCTATAGGCGATGATAACTGCTTATTATTAAGTAGACCGCCAACCTATCTGCTGTTCCACAGCAATATAAAAATGCCAATGCTGATCGCATTATTCAAAGAAAAAGAATTATTTTCTTATTAATTGTTTTAGGGCCAAGTAACTTAATTTCAACTAGTTATAAGTTCCATTTCAATACACCACACCCTTGATTCAAATGAATCGGCTAAAAGTAGGAGGCGTAGAGTCATTCGAATTTCTCGACTGACTAGTTCCTCCAATGGATTCAATTACATTTATACTGCAGTATGAATTTCAAATCACCCAACAAACTTTCCTGTTTGATTTAGAATATTTTTCGATTTTTATGTTATGAAATGATACCATAACATCATTTTTTGCATTTTAATATTTATTGATACCATAGTTCAATACTGAACGGTCTATAGCTTGTCTCTACACGTCTGCGAAGTGTCCGCTCTCTCAAGACATGAGAACAAGAATATAGCTCCGGCAGTAAAATATTACAAAACATGTCGACAGTACATCAGTTACGTTGTTTTGTATTGTAAGTCTTCTTAGGGAACATTAATAAAAGTACAATCATTAAAGTATAATTAATGTTAAAATTATGAAATATGCATTTACGTCGAAATTCACGAATATATTTACGTGATACCCAGCCACAAAGCAATGTATTATTCAATTACAAAGATATGATGTGAATTTTTTCAGCGCACAATGCTTTTGAACGTTGCGTGGAAACATTTTATTGAATTTTTACTCTGCTTTATTAACTATAGCTACAGCGCAGTAGGTATGATAATAGTCTTGTGACAACATGTTTGTCTGTTCGATGCTCACTTGGGTTATTTAGATATACAAATAATATGTTTACGATTAGATACTCTGTTTGTCATATCTATTTTTCGCAATAATATAAATTAACTACGGTATAAAATAGACCAAATTAAGCCGTAACTTATTTTAGTTACGTTCAGTACAACAATGCATTTAGAGTGCTTATGGGGTTGCCACGCCATTGCAGTGCATCGGCCATGTTTGTAAATGCCCGGGTTGATGGTTTTAAGGCATTAATCAGGAAAAAAGCGGCCTCAATGCTACTGCGATTGCGTGGCAGCGCCAACAGCATTCTTAAAATGATTTCAGCCCGCTACGATTGTGCTATTCAGAAGCATTGGATAGCTATTGTAACGGGGAAAATATAGTGTTGATTAATTTAGAATCGCCTACTAACAATTCTAACTTACTGTTAAGAATTTTATTATATAACTAACCCACTAATAACTTATGGATAAAAAAAAATGTCTGAAATAAATGATTATTATTATTATTATTATTATTAACTAAGTAACAGGAACCGTTAGATAAGTAGAACATTTCTAATGCTTTTGCGACTCAAATACTGCTTTTATTTATAAGTAGTAAAGACTATAAATAAATTGGCAAGTTTCAAGGCCTCTAACTTGCCAAGAAGAAGATTGCTGTGAGCCACCACCAAATATGTAGATGGACGCATTATGCGCAAGCTGCCTGTGTCTGCATTCAAGCGCAACGGAATGCGGAACTAAGAGCATTCGAAGAGGCTCGGCACTGCGAATTTCTTATTTAGAAGCCCTTGTGACATTGTCGAATTTGAATTGTGTACGGATCCCGTAAAAGTCGGCGACCCGGCAAAAGCGCCACCCTGAACACCCAAATTGACACGCGGATATTGTTTACTCAAGACGAAACCAATAAAAGTGTCGCTTGAGGATTGACAACGAAATTTCGTGTCCTACTTTCAATGTGAAACGAGAAAAATAATTTAAGTAAAAAGGATGATAGATTTTTCCCCAAAAAGGAATTAACGTCAGGCAGGCGGCTGGTTGTAAAAAATAAGCCACAACTATTACAACATGTAACATGTTGGCCGACCCCATATAATGTAGGATAAGGGCATGAAGAAGAAGACTACTTATGTATAATTATTTCCCAATGAACAATTCTATGTAAATTTTTACACTCACGCTAGTCCATTCTGTCACAGATATGTTTTATGCAAAAAAGCAATGAGATGGTGGCCTTATTATAATTTTAATAATATGAAGAAAATTCGTTGTGCACTAGAGAGGATACAATGGTGGTAAATATTAAATAAACATGTTCTAATTAAAAGTTCAAGAGTAACTTTGTCCCTTATGGACACATTTCAACGTACGTAAAAAGAAGATTATATTTTGCTTGTTATAAATAGGTAAACTCGAAAAAGAGTGACTTTTAATATTTCATTAGACGTGTAGAATTTGATCTTGTTCCACTAGATCTATTTTGGTTTATTTTGCTTCAAGTTATTTTAAGTGCCTTTAAATTTCTAGCATCATTGAAAACACGCCATATATCAACCAAAGACAAGGTCTTCCTAGAGTCTAACACTCTAATTGAATCTGACAGGGATGTTACGGCTATCGCAATCCCAATTAAGCCCAAATCTATAAAAGCGACTAAACAGCATCATTATGTCTTTTTTTACACGTCTATGAATAGTGACTGGCGATAAAACGATGCTGAATATGCATTTCTAATAAAATCTGTGGCATTACAATCAAATTACTGGAGTATCATTTTCGATGGTAGTCATATGCGTAAGCTATGCCACTTACGATAGAGTCCAGCAAAAGGCTCAAACTCATTACTGACTACTAGTTATGACTAAAACCAAAATTTTTCTTATAAATATTGATATTTTAACCCTAATGTTTTTCATCATAACAATCATAAACAAATACAATATTATTATAATCTCTACAAACTCTAAAATATTAACAAGTACAATAACTAAAATTCTGATTAAAAGCAATAAAAACATTTTGAGACGTGATTTGAAATTATTTAAATGAAAGCATTGTCCCTGTATATCGTTACTACTGTGTATAAACTAAAAGCAACTTTGTTTACAAACTCTAAAGATGTATTCTACGAAGACTTTTTGTTTATTTCACTTGCAATTCATCAAGTTTGCACTTTGTTACTGCTACTGTAACAATACAGTTAAGTGATCCAAGAAACTGAAAGGAAAAGTTAGTTCTTAAGCTATGAGAGTTCTCTTTTATTCAACGCGTTCAAATTGAAATAATACTGAGAACGAAAGATAAAATTTCTATTTTTATGAAAGCTATAGTTTCTAAAATAAAAAGTAAAATTTATAAATTGACATTTTGTGTTATATAAGAATTACGTAAGTACTATCTGAATTAAGTATAGCCTATTTTTCTACTTAAATTTTATAATAAATATGAACAATGTTGTTATTTAACTATTATAAACTTTGAGATCTACCTCCTTATACAAAAGTAACTGCTTGAGTAAAACACAAATCAAATATCATTTATTGCCACACAATCACAATAAATACGAGTATACAGACTTAATACACAACATGTTCTAATGTGTGACAGGGATACCAACTCAGCGTTTAATTGGGTTATATAAAGAAATTTAGGTAAAATACCATTTTGACAACATCATATAAGCAACACTTTCGATAAAGAAAATTACG
The DNA here is from genome assembly GCA_963693495.1 of Malacosoma neustria. Taxonomy (NCBI): domain Eukaryota; kingdom Metazoa; phylum Arthropoda; class Insecta; order Lepidoptera; family Lasiocampidae; genus Malacosoma; species Malacosoma neustria. Next base: position 9,971,098 of record OY856373.1, on the reverse strand, counting down.
TTCAAAAAATTCAAATTAATTTCAGTGCTTTAATTTTTATTGAAATAAAAAAAAGTAATAACAAAAAAAAAGTAAAGCGCTACAAAAACGGCTGCAAATACGGAATCGATAAAACTTTTATCCTTTACTTAAAATGGTCGATAAGTATAGCTTCCTAGTTGTAACCACAATTGGGTTTACAAGTTTATTGCTCAATCACATAGCTCTCAATGGAATAACGTCATTCGGCTTGACAATAATACTGTACGTCAATCTTGTAGGACGTAGTCCGTAGCACGTAGTTCGTAGTCGGCAGTCAGCGAGCGGGGACAGTGTGAGGTGGCCGTCGTAGCCCCGCCGCCGGGCGTCTCTATCATCCCAACTTCGTAGTCGATGTTTTATAGTTTAAATTCGAATCAAGTGGCAACTGACTATTAAACTAATCATTTAATAAGGCATTTAGTGGTAGTGACAGCTTTAATTGTAAGTATTTTGATTTTAATATTAGCATGGCCAAATGAAATAATTTTAGTGTTTTATTTAATATTAATAAAAAAATTATTAGCAAAATTACACATGACCTGCAATAATTTTAACATGATTTATATTTTTTGTAATGATTCCCGGTATTTACAAATTTTATATGATAAGATAGAAAAACTTCGTTTTCTATTTGTTTGAAAAGTTGATTATAAATTACTTTAATCGAAAAACTATTTTATTAAGAATAATCATAAAAAGGTAATAACCTAAAAAATATTAAATATATTTTAAATTAGAGATTGCATGTTATGATAACTAACTTCGTATGTTAAATACCAAAGTTGTATCCAAAACTATTTGACCAAGAAACTTAGCTTATATTGCTATAATTGACTAAATGGATTTATATGATATTCTCGTCTATGATCTTTGTCGCCACTAGATGGCACTTACAGTCTATATGAGTCACAGCCATAGACGTATATGATACACGACATCGCAAACGACGAAAACGCACGTCGGCATTAGGAGTTTACGGGTTCGATTACCACCCCCCGGTCTGGGTGTTTATGAACAATATGTATTTATTAATACAAATATGTTAGTAGTATATCAATTGCCTAGTACCCATAACACAAATGCTTTGCAACTTACTTTGGACATACACTTTGGGACATATCATAAATTTAGAATTTACAATAGAAGGTTTATGACAGAATAGAAAGTATGACTGTCTAGAATAATAAATATATTATTTTCAGTAAAGTTATCTTGGTATTAATTTTTTGTTACCAATGTATTTATTTTCATTTAATGTATAATGTACTACAATGTACAATTCTAGAGGTAGAAAACCAACAAATTTTAAATTTTAGCTAGTACAATAAAACTATTTATGTTTTGAGCTTTCCCTTTTTGTATTGAAGTTTAATATATTACATAATATAATTTTGAAAGAACAATCCTTACAGTACTTTTTGCTATAATCAGAGTTAGAAACGATCACTAAGATTTGTGTCATCTCTCTCAATTTCCTGCTAGCTTTTTCTACCTTTCCTGCAAAATTATAATCCTTGAATGATCGAGTGATATTAATTATCGTTATTTGCAGCGATTTGTATAAAATCCTATAATACATATAAACTACGTTGTTAATTTTACAATGTTAAAACGAACGGTTTTACTATTAAGAATATCACTACTATTAACAATACATTTGTATTCTTCGAAATCTAATTTTTTATTGGTGTCGAACAGCAGGGAGGCCCACGCGACGGTCGAATTAATAATAAGCAGTTATCGTCGCTTACGGGTGATTGCGATGCTAGATTCGCCGCTAACCCTAAGTGCAAATATTAAAAATAATCACAATAAATAATATATTATTTTTCGCTATAACAAAAATATATGAAGTGGCAGGATATTGATTGAAGTTTTAAATATTTAAAATTCGTTCTAAAGTTGAGTTCACAAATATCAGAAGTTTTAACTTGTGTTATATTTATGGCTCGACTATTTTATTATTTTACTAGCCGATCACGCCCGCTCCTCTGGGCTATTAACAGGCAAAATTAAATCGGAAAGCAGCGATTTCCGATAAGTTGTCTTATTACCTCTATGTAGATGATTTACATATTTATACTCACGCTCCTTTGCATAAAATCCACAATGCTATTGAAAGAATTAATTCTGACCTAAATTGTATAGTTAAATGGAGTGCAATGTTTGGTCTTACAGTTAACCCTCAAAAAATCCAACTGATTACCATAAGTAGCTAAAATTAAATGGGCCTCTTTGCCACAGGTTACTTTCGATGGTAAGGTTATTCCTTTCAACGATACAGTCAAATACCTTGGCATAGTATTCGATAGTGAATTGTCTTGGTGGCCCTACATATCTGAGGTAAGTCGTAAGATATTTCTATCTTCAAGATCTCTGAGAAGAATAAGAAACTTTCTGCCCACTGCTACCAAAATTAGGCTAGCAGAGTCTCTACTGCTCCCTATAGTGGACTATACTGACGAATAATTTATGACCTGCTATCTGAATTTAACCTTAGAACAGTTAAATAAACTTGAACGCATTCAAAAATTTTTTACAATATTCATTTATGTTTACGCAAATTTGACCATATCTCTGATTATCGTAAAAAACTCAAGTGGCTTCCAATCACTTTTCGCAAAAATCATCTCCTCACTCTCCTTTATAATATATTATACTTACCCACTAGCCTCCATATTACCTAAAGGAACGTTTCGATTTCTTACACCTTTGTACTTCCCTTAATTTGCGCACTAGTACGTATCGTAAGCTCAAGACGCCTGCACACTCTTCGTCTTGCTGTCCAACTTTGGAATGCTCTGCCTCTCAATGTTAGGCAAGCTAAATCACTGTCAAGTTTCAGGAAATTACTTCGTTATCACTTCTTCAAGCTCAATAACTACGTATCGTGATGTAACCTTTTGTTAAAAATTATTTTATATATTTTTAGTATATAATAAAAATTATGTATATAAATAAGTAAATAGTAAGCATAGATACTTAAACTCATAACGCTACCTACATCCACAGACTCTTTATAATAATAAAATATCTCCAGATAAAAGGTTGCCTGGAAGAGACCGCTTTAAGCGATTAGACCGCTTATTGTATTAGTTGTAAGAATTTTTATGTTTGTAGATAAATTGAGTATACAATAAAGAGTTATCTGTATATGTAACTGTGAACTAAAATTTTAAAATAGTATATTTTTAATTTATAAGTTGATAAATACGCTGACTAAAATCAGAACATGTTAGTAATCCTAATTCAAATAAATTATTTCGTATTCAAGACTTCTATAACACCTGTAGATTATTTTTTGAATAATTTAAATCAGACAATCCATTAAAAAATATTACGAATTTAAAAATATAAAGGAAATAAAAATAGAAAAATAAACACCGTTGCGCTTCATGAAGTCACACCGGCCACACGTTTCTTTTATAAGAAAACTATACATAGTAATAAAAAAAATACTAATTATGCCCTGCATTAAGATACATTTTATCTACGTTTATGCCAAAACGTTTAAAAAATAAATGTCCACTCGTACGAAGATGGGATGGACTGTTAGTATTTATGTCTAGACACATTTATAGTAACGAGTATTGCTTAGTATTCGCATCTGAGTGTGACATTGACAATCTCTCCAATATTTCTTCTAAAATATGAATGGATCGTGAACCTCCCTTAATACCCGAGACTCAATATCCGTCAGGGAATATTCGCGTCGGTGACTCGACACTCGACGGATGCTGATGTAATTTATCAAGCTCCCTACTAATACGGCTATGTATGCAGTACACAGATTGTGCGCTAAAGTAAATGTATTAATGTGTTTAATGGATTCAATAACGATTGCAAAATGTCAAGTTACAATTTTACCCCTAACATCTTACTGCAGAGCTCTCCGTTCACCAGAGGGAACGAAATGTATACTCGCCACGTTTTTTTATCTTGGATTCACGGGCTATGCTCACCGATACATGGTGTGGTATAATCTTGGTATGCTAGGAAAGTTTGAAAGTAGCGCCAGTGATTGAAAAGCTGAAAAGTAATAGGTTAGCCTGGTATGGCCATATAATGCGAAGATAGGGGCGTCATGTAACAAGGAGGATGCTAGAAATCAAAGTGGATGAATACAAGAGCAGAGGTAGACCAAAGAAAATATAGATGGATTGTGTAAAAGATGATATGGTTAAAAACGGTGTGAATGTTCAGATGACGGCTAATAGAGGAGAATGGAAGAAGAGAACATGTTGTGCCGACCCCACATAGTTTGGAGTAAGGGCAGGAAGAAGAAAAAAAGCTAGTTTCCTCACGAGATTTCCTATTACCGTCTGTACATGTCAATTATGATATCGTACGCATATTAGGCGAGAAAAACTGCTTTAATGCAAGTATTTGCAGCAATCAAACCGATTACTTTGCAATCGGCGTCCGACTGTAATGCTACTTTAAGATATCGCTGTCTACTGCTGGACTTAGATATTCACAAGTTCATCATTATCATCCCAGCGTTATATCCCGGTTGCAACCCGAACTTTCGTTTCGATGCCCGGGGTCCGCTTTCCGACTTTTTCTTCTCCACTTCGCACGGTCTTCAGTATCCCTGGTAGTGAGCCCATTTTGTATCACTTTAGCCTAGCTATGATGTTTCTTGCTCTTTATCGAAAATTTAATAGACAAATGGATAAGATCGAAGGCCATGAATATACTCCTTAAACTAGAAAACCTTATTTAACTTTTAACGGAATTCCTTATATAGTACTTCTGTGATATGATAAATCATTAAATATGATCTTATGTTACTCTTAATTATTTTAACTTCATAAAAGTAAATAAGAGCACTTTTTAGAAAATATAAGATAGCTTGAGTCTTTCGCTACAAACAAGTACGGATAACTAAAATGGATACTAGTATTATTTGATTCCTCGAAAGAATAGTTTGTACATTCGTAAAATATCTGAGATAACTTCAGCATACGTATCATTCACAATATATTTTGATATTCCATTCTTTCGGTTCACTGTTTGTAAAAATAACATTTTTGAGAATTTTTATATATATATTATAAGTTACAAGTTTCCAGGATGTATTGAGGATGTCGACCGATAGGAAATGCTCGAGATTTTATTCGTCCCCGAGTGACCGTATACCGTATACCGACCGTAGCAATCACGATCTTCAGTCATGAATGACCGACCAGAGAGAGAGAGATAGTATTAACCGAAGAGTTTCCTATAACTATTGCAGTCCATTATCGTCATTGCAACTACCTTTTTATAGGATTTAATAGATAAATAAAATTAAATCAATCAGATATACATAAAAAGTCAATATAATTTCGAATTCAATCGTTGATATTTATTTGACTTTATTAATAACAATTGTTTTTTACTAAGATGTTGATTTCATTCTTTTACTATTAAATAAAAATTACTCAAGTTTAGAAACACGATTTTATTTTATAGCATTAAAAACATAATGGAATGGGCTGATTGAAATTGAGTGAATGCAAGAGAAATATAATTTTAAACATATGTTTCACCGGGATCCAACTAATATGTATCCACATGACCAGTGTCAAATATGCCATTTTATTACATATACAAAAATCCCGCATATATATATATATATATATATATATATATATATATATATATATATATATATATATATATATATATATATATATATATATATATATATATATATATATATATATATATATACATATTGATATTGATTGATATTAATTCTCCATTTTTGGAGCCACATATATATCTTATCCAGTTGGGTCTGCAGTTTGGAGGATGCCTTGACTGGGTCAGTATCACTTGAGAGACACGCAGTGTCATCAGCATAGGTCGCCGTAACTACATCTGGTGTTTCAGGCAGGTCTGCCGTATATATGGAGTACAGTACAGGTCCCAGCACAGAGCCTTGTGGTACTGAGGCCTTGATTTCATGTAGCTTTGAGTATTCTTCTTCATATCTTACTTGGAATCTTCTTTGTTCAAGGTAGGATTTTATTATCATGTAGATGGAATTCGGTAGTAGAGTTTTGAGTTTGTAAAGTAGCCCTTTATGCCAAACTCTATTAAATGCTTGCTGTATGTCTATGAATACTGCAGAGCAGTACTCTTTCCTCTCGAGAGATTGTCTGATTTTTTGGGCTACTCTGTGTACTTGCTCAATGGTAGCATGTTTCTCCAATTATATAAGTATATATATACAAGAATTGCTCGCTTAAAGATATAGGATAATATTCCCTTCATCATCGTTTTCTTCTATGTTTAGCACAAACCTATTTGAAACTTCAAATGAAAACAAATGCCATATATTGGTAGGACAGATTTGGATTTAACACGTGTGTGTGTAATTAATATACACGACCACGGATACCAAATCTGGATATGAAGACCGTATAATTGGTAAGCAAACCTCAGGCACTGAAGTGGTAGTTTGGACTAGAAAGAGAGAAATATTTTATTTCAGAACAAGCTATACAATTACTAAAATAATTTCTTAAGAAATGAACAACAATCAATTAGGATAAAGAAAAAAAAACAATAAAAATATGTGCGACCCAAAAAGTGCTTGTCCTAAATTAGGGTCAAGCTCAGCATTTGTTGGTCAATAAGGCCAGCGCCAATCATCCGCTTGAACTTAATTTAAATGAATACGATTAGGATTAACCTGTAAAAGTCTTGGTTTGACATATACACTATAGGTATAGCAACTAAAGAAATATTATCGCTGAAGTAGCGATGAGCTGGACACGTGAGTTACATGAACGACAACCGTTGAAGTAAGCTAAATAATTCTAATGTAGAGACTGCATCTTGGCAAACATAGTTTAAAAAACCATGTAAGTTAGTTAACTTGATTATATAATTGATACTTTGATACTTGGATGAACTTGATTGATAAGCTAGTTAGCTTATAGTACCTGATTGTGAAATGTGGAAGATCAGGTATTATGGACCTGATCTTATAGATGTCTATTTTCAGCAGTAGGTAAAGTAAGGCAGTGCACTAATCATACTAATGTTAAAATAAAGACTTTCAAGCAAAATCATACACACAAAACTTATTAATTTAATAACAAACCAGTATTACCAAATATACACTGCCAATAACATATGCATGAGTAAATATGAAGCAGTGTCGGTCCGTAAGAAGCTTAGCGAAGCGCAGTGAGGCTTGCAAGTTATGAGCACCGCACTTTCCGACCGTAACATTCATCACCTTGAATCCACCCACACTGTTTGAGAATTATTCTTCATAATAAGTATATACACAAAAGACTGTATTATATATTAGTATTAAGGGTTTTAATACTCGTACCTTGTCTTTAGCCTTGAATTTTTGTATAAGTAAGTTTTATTTAAAAAATTCAAAACAATAGAAAAAATCCTTAAAACCATATCCATCCAGTCAAAAACTTATTATTTTAACTAATCAGTGGGCTAACTTGAAGGCACGGGTTCGATTTGAATGTTCACTGTGCATATTATAATAATAATGAAAATGGACGAAGCGAAACAAGTATGTAAGGATCGTAGCAAGTGGAAAGAAGTGGTCTCTGCCTACCCGTACGGGAAAGAAGCGTGATTATATGTATGTATGTAGTATGAGTTTTGTTATCAAAGTAAAAGACTGTGGGAAAACTTATCTGTTTAACCCGCAAATCTGCTAATTTGCACAAATCACAGTATATTTAATTAGATTTTAACCCTAGAGATTGCATTACGGGCTGGTTCAACTAAGTTTTAACTTTAACATTTTTTTACTGCTGAGGAACAGCAGATAGGCTGATTATTACTTTGAAGGCCCACTTATTAATAAGCAGTTATCGTTGCCTATGAATATTTGCGACTCCAGATACACCGCAAACATGCTGCTGTCCCATAGAGGTACTGAAACCTGGGTCACATACCAGAACACAACACAAGGTTATTATGGCGGTATACTTATAGATTTAGGGTGGTTACCATCCACACGGGCTAGGGGGTCCCTACAACGTAGCTAGGGTTGTTTTGTGGCCTTTTACGACAAGCCAACCCCGGTCGCAGAGGTTAGTATTCTTACTCCGCCCTTGCATGGAAAAAAATACTGCACATACTAAAATTCAGAAAATCTCATAGTTGATAAATAACAGCAATACTACAAAAACAATTTTCTTCCCCGTTTTAAAATGTACAAAACAAGGAAATAAATTGTTTGTAGCCAGATGGATACGACACGTTGTTAAAATGTACATAACTCACTTAAAAAATTGTCAGAAATAATTTCATATGGTCAGAGTATTGTTTATTGTAGTGAAATAAGTAAATAAAAATATTTTATGTAATATAAACTTAGAAGTAAGTGTTTATTTTTGTTGCTTTCAAGTCTCAGAAACACGCCGTGTTAGATAATAGTTGTCTTTAGAATCCTTTATAGGTATTAGATGGAATCTATGATAATATTTATAACAGATATACATTTATGATAAATATTATACTCGTAGTTATGGCAGTTGTTGGCCATAATTATAATTTTGATTCAATGGTTGTGCTGAGGGCCTTACGTACGGTCCATTAATATCTCACGTCAAGGTCACACAGTGCTAAGATTGATTGTGCTAGTCTTACTGCAAATATTATTATACGTATCAGTTATAAGTTGTATATTTTATGTTCTATACCTTTAAATTTTATGTTCACATTAAATGTAGCAGTGTATTTAGCCACAGCCGTACCTGAAGATGAGTATGACGTTTGAATATTTTATCAAGTATCCCATATTGCTGTACTAAAAATAAACCATTACTTTTACATACCAGCATTGAGTTGATACAGTTTCTCTCCAATACTTCCTCGTATATCTTATATTATACAATATATTACAACTTACATCATTTTATTTACTTATAGTATCTTAGAGTTGAAAAATATTATTAAGCAGTTCTTTTTCCTTTCTATCTTTCTTCTAGGATCTGTGGCATAACATAATATAAAAATAACTGGATTAACTTTTTTAATGAAATAAAAAATGTCATATATGACAGATCTAGGAAACCTAGAAATTCTTCAGTTTTCTGAGAGCTAAAGTGATATCTTCGTTGCTTAATAGGAGACCGCAGGTATAATATTAGCTGTCCTTTGGAAGGTAGACATGATGATGATGAATCACCCATCTCATATAATGGAGGAATTCAAAAAGTATCCGCTATAAATTATAGTTAAAAAGTCCCACAGAATGACGCTAATGCAGATACAGTTTATGATATGAATGTAACTTGTAGACTAATTGAAGTATGTTGAGTAAAAAAAATTATGTCCTACTCTAATAAGTTTTTAATTTTCACGTTGGTCACGGCCGCAAAACTATTATGATTAGAATACATTAACTTAGTTTACATTTTAAACGATCCGATAAGTTGTAAAATCTGTGATACAAATTTGAAATAGCCCAGATTCCATTATTCGCGACGGTTCACCAAGTATTGGAAAACTGGAAAACAAATTGAGTTATTGTTGTTTATGATCCAACTTTTAAAAGCAGAAACGTAAATGTTTCAAATTTCTAGTAATTCTTTCCTAGAAATGGATTTACGATTCAACGAACTTATAAAATTAAATCGTAACTGTTAAATATTTACAACTAGTTAGTATTAATAAAGAGTGCTAAATCAAGAATCAAGACTGAAGAACAGCTAAAGTCAATACTTTATAAAATTTCTTAGAATACGAAGGTAAATTTTTGATAGTGATTGACTAAAACTACTTTCAGATCGCCGAAATATGATATATGGTTTTTTATACATCCCCATTTATTATTGTATATTTATAAACATTTTTTTATTCTTCTTTCCTTAACTCTACATATTCACCGTTACTTGATCGATAACATGGGTTTTAATAATATCTGGGTTTCACGCATCTAGTAATATTATTTACGTTAACTGTATTTCTGTATGTATTTTAACAGTATTTCTGCCACGTATGCCAGGCTATGATAAACTATTTTTTTCAAAATGCTAGTCAAGTTGAAGGGAAAGCCATAAAACCATCATTAGACTTATTTTTTGCGGCTGTGAAGGGCGTTGTTAGAGCAACACAAGCAAGAACTACGTAACGTGGAAATATAGCGTTAGAAAATTATATCTACAGCAACCTACATGCCTGCATTAATAGATGCAACATAATACAGCATCGCAACATAATTATCGCTAGTCTCCAACAGAAAGGGTTAAAATACACTGAATATTGACTGACACTGATGCAATTAACATATAAAAAAGATATTTCAAAAATTTTACGTGGAGGAAAAGATTTATAAGCAATGATAAATAATTTGATACTCTTGTTTTCAAAAGTATAATTTTTTGAATAATTTTTCGACTCTGGCGTCAAATTGGATATTTCGAGATACGACATTTCCGCTTTCTGTTGTTGATTATAATAGTAATGATTTTCCTCTTTATTGTATATATCTCTTACCAATGAATATCAAAATGATAGCAATATGTGGAGCAATACAGTAAAAAGAACATACTCTTAACCGATAAATGGTTATTTAGTAAAATTAAATTAAAAATCTACTTAAATACAATAAACATTTCTGATCTAAATCTAGTTGGCCATGATAAACATATTCGCAATACAAAGAAAGAAGTTTTTATGCAAGCATACTAAACTTTGTCGATACATCCATAAATGTCAATAGATAATTGAGCTTTACCAATGTTTACATGCATAAACGTATTACAATGTGAAATAATAATAAAAAATAGGCAGAACTGCCATAATGAAACCTCAGTAAGAAATGACAGAGCAACAAGGTCTGATTGATGGAATTAAAAGGAGATTTCTTTAGGATGGTTCCTTTGAGGTAAGAAAAATAATTATTTATTTAATTTGAACGGATTTTTTTATAGAATACAATTTTTTTGATCTTTATGTATTACAATTAAAGTTTAAATAAAATGAGAAGCCATCAGTAGCATAGAAAAATTCTTGTAAAAAACAAATAAAAGCAGTATAACATTGGAATTTAGATATTTTTGTATATATAATTTATTTTCAAAGTCATTACTGTTTTACAAACAAGAACAAAACGTCTTAGAATAAATGATTACACATATCAGTGATGAAGACTGTCATAGGAATACATACCATGGTGGGATATGCAGGTTTCCTTACGTTGTTTTCTGCACCGTCGCGCGTCGGTACATGGCAATTATGCTATAAATATGAATACGGGAAAAACTGCCTAACCGGTGCATGCCACAGTAGGATAAATATAAAATATACCATAACAATTAAGCAATAATAAAACAATAAACAAGTAAGCAGCAGAGTGGTTGTATTATGCCTTCTAAAAACTGACATAGTGTGATATGTATTCATAATTGCCACCTACCAGCAGCGAGCGCAAACAACGTGATGAAACTTGCTCACTGAAATTACCAATGTGTTTAAGCCGGCATTTCGCTTTGGACAAACGTGTAGGGTATATTGTTTCTTCCCTATCGATAGAAATCTAAGCCTAGCTTGAATGCTATGGGCTGTTATTATATGTGGATAAAGGCCAGTCCATGTTAAACTTTAATATAAAAACAGATCCCAAAACTTATCGATCGAACCAAATGATTTTAATATAGCAGAATCTTCAAATTAATAAAGAAAGAAAAAAAGGCGACCAACTACCACTTCAATCACATCAAGATTTACTCAACTGTAGGAGAAGAGATTTGTGATTGAATGAAAAACTCTTTGTGCAGACAGATACTTAACACTAACTTAAAATATATAGAAATATAATGGGCGGCCTTATTGCTTAAAGCGATCTCCAGGAAATCTGACTGTGTATCTTTATAGGAAATTCTGTGTAATTATTTTTGACAACCTTTCTAGTCATGTAATATGGCTCATTCCATTCAAACTTGAATATATAGTTGAAATTTCTGCGGTGTTAGCTCTAAAAAGATGTTTATTGTCTTCAGCTCCAGGGGTTTTTTTATCATTGATTTTTTATAACTACTTATTGTATAATACAAATATAAATTACTCGATTGATATAAATGCCTTATGAAGACACAAATTAAGCCACATAACTATTTAAAAAAAGTTTACACGTTTTTACTTCTACCTGTATAGGTTAGGGCTATCAGAAACATTAATTTTATAAGCATCACAAAGGTGACTGACCATTAGTTAATGGCCATTGATTACACCCCTGACAAAGAAAACACGACTTTGCGCTGGAATAATTAACCCATTCGTGCGCCAGTCGTGCGTTTGCATCATTGTTGACATGCATGCCCACTGTATTTACATATTAGCGTTATTGCTCATGTGCATACAATGAAAATTAAAATTCCAATAAGTCGTTATTTTGTTGATCTGACTCAATGTAACATTTAGGAAAAGGATGTTTGTAAGTACTACAACTTACCACACGTAGACACGTAAGTAATTAGGAATAAAAAATATTTCATTTCGAATAAAGAAAGAGCAATGCTTGTGACCATATTATATTCTATATAAATAAAGCATCGAAATAGGTTATTTCTATTAATAATTTTATAGCCCTATTTTACAAATGAAAAGCGATTTATTTTTCCACGAAATTAATCAAGCTTGTCAAATTAAAACATAGAAACATTATATGATTGATAACAAGTTAATATAATAATAACTAGAACATATTTTCTTTAACGGTAAAAAGAAAATAATATGCTTTCTGTCATAATGCCACTCAATATAATAATAGAGAAATTAAACATCGCGAAGAAATCTCAACGAGAATAGAGGTAGGATACCGGTCAATCTGTCATGGATAAACGTGACGGATACGCTGTTTGTTTCTTTTGGTGGAAGGCTTTAGCCAAAGGGCAGAACAACAACAAGTAACATATGCTCTTTCGAAGACAAGTTAACCTAGACAATACTAGACATGGATGTTGACGTTAGTACTGGGACACAAACATTCAGTTACTCATCGAGCTATGGAAAGATCTATATTGGGTCTCTATCTCTTAAGGACAAAATCTGAAATGGGGACATCTGTAAGAGAATCCTATGATCACCCCAATCACTATTGATTGGGGTGGCTCGCAAATAATCCATGTTGAAATGGCAAGAGGACGGATGTCTACGCAGGACCGATGGGCGATGGAGCAAACGGGGCAAAGACACCGTCTTTCTCAGTGATCGTAGTATAAGATGCCCCCACGTACAAAACCAGATGTGTGTTCCAAACTTGGGAAGGCGCTTATATGTAGCGTCATCATTAGCTTGGCCTTGTCCCAATCATTTGGGGTCGGCACAATATGTCTGTTCCTTTCATTTTATTCTACCTAGTCATCCTCCATTTGTCACTTCACAAACCATCATATGCATCACATATTCTTTCCATCGCTTTTTAGGCCTACCTGCGCCCATGTACATACCTACCCATCTATTTGCAGGTTCAACATTCATCTAGTAATATGGTCGGCCTCTTATTATATGCCATTTAAGTAATGTTTCTTTATTATTATTATTGAATACATTATATTAAGCCTTCAACGCGGTAATCTGAATGCACTAAGACTAGCTGAAAGGTATTTAATATTCGAAGCGTTTCGCCGTATCGCAGCTAAACAGCTAGCATCCATTATTAGCCGGAAAATCGTCAGTTCCAATTAATATCGGCTTTGATAATCCTGAATAGGCACATTGACAATCATTGCCCCTATACCATCCCTATAGGTAGGTTTGTATATAATACAATATAAACTTGTTATTAAATAACGTTTGCTTGAAATATTATTTGTAAAAACCTCTAAAACAAAGAAAAACAACTTGAAGTTTGCATATACTTTATGAATAAATTTTCCAGATTAATTTTAAAATGAGTATGTTACATGTTGTAAAAACATTAAAACTCATATCTGCACATATTAGGTATATAGTTTAATAGCCAAATGTGGTATAGTTAATTGAAATTTTATATATAATTAGATTCAAAATCAAATATTTACTACTTATTAAGTAATGCATATGTATTTTGTTATATATTAATATATAAGCAATAATAGCATCCCATGCTGGGCTCGGCTTTTTTTTTACTTTCAGTACGTGGCAATTAAGTTACAATAGTCACTTTAAGCGAAAAACGTGTCTGTGTAATAGAATTCTTAGAGTGGGTATCACTAAGATATCAGATCCTTTACAAATAATATAAATATGGCCGAAGGGTTGTATACAGATGAAATCTTTCATGGACACGGCAAGTTTTGTGAGGAGGTTCCTTAATCTGTCGCCTTGACCACCAGTTTAAACCGCAGACTCGCTGCTGATGGAAGACGATTTTTAAAGACAAATTATTCATTTTTTTTAAATAAAAATGTATAAAGAAATATCCAAAACCAACTTAAAAAATATTTACTAATTTTGGTCCCATTTATCTTTATTATGGCAACAAAGCAAGGACAGCGGATTAAGCCGTGGATGGACTGGAAACCCTAATCAAGTTAGGCTTTGTCTAGCTTCGTGAAATACAATATTTATCCATGGGATTTTGTACTGAGCAATATTGTTGAAAAATAAACATATAGTAACATAAAATTCGTTTACGGACCGATGTTTTATTTTAGTATGATAACACGCTTTAATGGTTACATAAATAAATAGCATTATATAGTCGTGTCTATTCAATTTCCATGTAAGTCTAAAATATTTTTACATAATGTAGGGAATCAAAAAGTTGTATTTCAACAATCCCACAAATTAATCTTATCGAGCATTAATTAACTTTTTTTCATCAGACATAACCAAAGACCATCGTTTAAGAATCAGCTTTAAAAATATTCCTCCATTTTTCAAATCCATAGAGCCACGCTAAAATGAAATTTCAGCCAGAATACGAGTAAGCTGATTTCATCACGGATTATCTGCATAAAATAGTTTGCTTTTAGCTAAGCTAGCTGTATATCGAAAGAGCAATTTATATTAGAACAAACATTTTTAAATAAATTATGTTATTAATGATATTTTGTTATTGCTGAGGAACAGCAGCAAGGCTGACGGCCCATTTAATAGTAGTAGTTAGCGCCGCCTATAGATGTTTGCGGCGCCAGAGCTACCGCGAACACGCCGCTGGAACCTGATCTCTCATTTCGGAACACAAGGTTATTATGACGACTTATTTAGAAACTAAGGGTGGTTGCCAACAAGACGGGATTGGAGGGACTATTCTGCTCCAGCACAGAGAAAAAATTTAAGGAGATAATTACTTGTAACTAGAAAAAAATAATTTAGCGAAATCTAATTTGTAAGCCTGAAATATACTCGTATATGTATGTTATTTGTTTTATAAAAATTATTTATTTCAGTTTGACTGTAACTTGTACTAATACCAAACTTAGTTCAGTTTTACGTCACTCAGTGCGTAACACATACTTGATTTCTGTCAGTCATAGTTAATTAATCTGTCAAACTGGATTAAGAGATACTCATTAAATAGAAATATTTTAATTGGATTTCATGGTTTTGCTATTTTTGTTCATAGCTTGTGTTATGAGTAGTAGACATTTGATATACCACTTGTTCATTTTTATTTTTACAAAATACACAAGCGGCCAGAACTGGGCCGAGAATCGAAACCGAGACCGTGAAGGTCGCTGCGGCATGGAGGTCGTTTGTTTGAATACCTGTAAATAAAATCATTCACAGTGAATAATTTGAAGTAATGTCTGATTCGGACCTAGTAATATGTGTAGTACAAAATAATGTATTTATCAGGCTCGTAAATTTTATATCTTGTGTGTTATACATCTTTCTGTAAAATATTTTTATTGTTATACAATATAACCACGATATGTATATTTTTATTTTCTCATCACGTATTTGTTATTTAACGCTGAAATAAAATTTACTATTGTTACTTTTTCTCGTGGCCATAAATTTACAAAGATCTTCATTCTCTATTACATTGCAATGTTCATTTACGATAAACATATCAAAAAAATCCAGGCTTTGATTTTATTGACTGAGGCGCCATACCGTTTTATGGAATAAATCAGACTTTATGACTGCCCTTAAGCCTTTCACGGTGCGCTATTTAGATGAAATTTATAGGGCACACTCTGTTATAAATGTGTGTATGAGAGTTCATTTTGCTAGCATTGGTGCCGCATCTCGTTAAGAACTGACGGAAAATTAGAGGGCCAAGCGACCTGTGACGCAGAGTAAGCGCGTTCTCATTACCCATTTACCTCTTAATAGGTTAAATATGCTAAGAAGCTCGCATTCACGAATAATAGTGGTGGTGAGAAACCTATTCAAACTTTCCCAATGGTGTATGAGAAGCGGGCGTGTCTTCATATGTTTACCTTATTAATTAAAGGCCATTAGTTTCATATGACATCCAGTGCTTCAATAAAAACAAATACTTGCTATATAAATTATAGTTTACGCTTACCAAATATACTTTAGCTAATTTTTTTATCAAGGTCAATTTAATTAAAATGTGTTGCAGACTATTAAAATTAATCGATTTAAGCGACGAGGGTAGGGTCCATTTAGTGAAATTTTTGCTACAATAGTTTATAATGTAAATTGCTTGAATAATGTATTTTTCAGTCGACTTTTAAAGTTGTCTACATAAATGAACTAGTATTTGTTTATTCGTTATTAGTTGTAAATTTATTATAATACTAGCTGACCCGGCAAACGTTGTTCTGCCATAAAAATAATAAAATGTCAAAAAATAAAAAAAATTTAGGGGTGGACTACCCCTAACATTTAGGGGGATGAAAAATAGATGTTGGCCGATTCTCATAGATACCGGATAAGCATAAAAAATTTCATCAAAATCGGTCAAGCCGTTTCGGAGGAGTATGGCAACGAAAACTGTGACACGAGAATTTTATATATTAGATATCTGACTGGCATTGGGATGTTGTCATCATCATTCAACATCATCATCATCATCATCATCTCAGCGTTCATCCCGGTTGCAACCCAAACTTGCGTTTCGGTGCCCGGGGTCCGCTTTCCGACTTTTTCTACTTCACTTCGCACGGTCTTCAGCATCCCTGGCGGTGAACCCATTGGCACGCATATATCACCCTTTACGACGTCAAGCCAGCCGCCTCCTGCTGAGGCCCAGCGGAGGCAGCATGGCCAGACATTTATTTCCCACGTAAGCACCCGGTTGCCGTAAAACGTGGCCGTACCAACGGAGCCGACACTCCTGCAGTTTATCCGCAATGTCACGAACATGAAGACTACCGCGAATGCGGGAGTTCCTAACGCGGTCCTTCTGCGTTACTCCACATATCCACCGCAGTATATTCATCTCCGTGACACGCGGCTCCTGCTTGTGTCGCTCCAACACCGGCCACGTTTCACAGCCGTATAAAAGGACAGGCCTAATGATGGTCTTATAGACCTGTCCCTTCAACTTTACCGGCATCTTGGGGTCACCAATGACAACAGTTACCTCACGCCATTTGGCCCACGCGGCAGCAATGCGTGCCTTGACGTCGCAATCGATGTCACCAGACGCATGAAAAACAGATCCCAGGTATTTTACTTGGTCCGTGCGCTTGACCATGTCGCCGCTTATGCGTACCGGTGTGGGATCTGTGGAGTTACAGGCCAAGTACTCGGTCTTCGCCACATTGAGCTTCAGACCACCGTTCTCAAGCGACTCCTTCCACGCCTTCACGCGTTGCACCAGCCTACCTCTGTCCGAATCTGCCAGCGCGATATCATCAGCATACATGAGCAGCCACGGGGGCTGCTCATGTGAGTTTCTGATGCTGTCTGACAATTACGTCTAATACCACGCTAAACAGATACGGACTAAGGACGGATCCTTGGTGCACCCCGACGAGGAAAGGTTTTGTGTCGCCAACAGCGGTCCGAACTACGGAATCGGAGTCACGGTACATATCTTGGATGATGTTAATATATGCCTTCGGAACCCTTTTAGATCGCAATGCCCACCAGATTATCACGCGAGGAATACAGTCGAAGGCCTTCTGCAAGTCAAGAAACAGGCAATGGAGAGGCGTATTCTTCATCCTGTATTTCTCCGCGACAGTCCTTAGGGCAAAAACCGGATCCATGGTCCCATGACCAGGACGAAACCCATACTGACATCCCGAGACAGTGCACTCCTGCCGAACCCGAGAGTCGATAACCCTCTCGAAGAGCTTCATGGCGTGGGACATGACCTTAATACCTCGGTAATTACCGCACTCCTGCACCGACCCCTTGCCTTTGAAGACTGGAGTAATGATACTCAGTCTCCATTGGTTCGGGATCGTACCGGTGAGGTGTGTTCGGTTAAAAAGGTCGGTTAAGATGCCCACACCATGAGAGCCCATCGCCTTCCAGGCTTCGATGGGGGACTCCATCGGATCCAACAGCTTTCCAATTCTTCATGCGGCGAAGACAATTCTGGACCCTCTGCAGGCGTTACCAGTGGCACTAGTCCTTGATTCGGAGGAAGATCTGGCGGCTGCGCCTCTTTGTGCTGCGTGTTCAGCAGCTCGTTGAAATATGAGCGCCATATTTCCTTTACCGCGAGGTCCTCGCATAGCAGGTTGTCCACAGGGTCTTTTAGAGCCTCTGCCCCTCAGACGATTCCAACTTGTCGTATAGTAGTTGTAAGTGGTCTCGTCTGGCTCTGTGCGAAGCCGGTGCGGGCCGCTAGTATATCATAAAAATGTTAAATACACTATAATAGACAACAGTGTGCCATTAATATAAAACAATCCAGTATATTGCATAATAAATTAACCTGTATAATTGATTATTTCAATGTACGGGCAATATTTTCACAACTTATTTACATGCTTCCTTTCACTTACGATTCCCAAAAGTTTAACTTCCCTATTACGCAAGTAATTTAATGAATAATAATAACAGCGCATAAAGCCCCGCTATTGGTTTCGTGCTTCCCCCTAGAATCACACTTATCTAAGGCGGATAGGTTACTTTTATCGGTGATCTAAGTATATTAGTTTACTCACAAAATAAATAAAATAAATATTTTGTGACAATTCACAGAGCGCTATCTAGTCCAAAGTAGCACTTGTGTTACGGGTACTAGACAACTGATATACTTATATACTTTTTTCTTGTAAATAAATACGTATTATACATAAACACCCAGACACAAGGCGGGAATCGAACCCGTGACCTTCGTAAACGTACCGAAGTGAGTTAGTTGTTACAACACAGATGTCGTCAAAGTTTCCATTCACTGTCGGTATATAGACACATTAGTTATAAGACACATTAGGCAAGAAAAACTAGAATGAAGTTTGTACCGGTGACCCCTAAACTGACCTAAGAGCGTGATATCACGTTTGTTATAATTTAATTTAAACTTATTATATACTAGTCGTTCCCGCCCGCTTCGCTATTTGAAAACAGAAAAAAGTAAATCGAAAAAATATGAGAAGTTTTTTACGCACGCACGCTACTACATCACTAAATAAGATAAATATTATATGGGTACATTTCACAGAACGCTATCTAGTCATACATATTATACATAAATACCTAGGCGTTGAACTCGTAACCTCCGCAAGCGTACTGATGTGGGTAGGCCGCTACGCCAGGAGGTCTTCAAATGTAGTGCTTGTAAAAATTCACTGAACATAAGTCACTGAACACGTAGTGCTTATAAAAATCGTTGTTTCTTAAAACTTTAATAATTTTCTATTAAATGAAGCTATCGCAATATTTTTTTAGATAAGGGCCAAGTGTCCAACAAATAAAAGGTAGAAAATTTAATTTAAATCTATCCAGTGATTCTGCCGTGATGCGCGCAACTAGATACCTTTATCATTTTATTTATATACATTCTTGATTAAGTAACATCCGATTCAACATTGTAAAGCTTCCACTTCATTTAAAAGCCTGGATTTTATCGCAATAATCTTGATTGAATTTAGGTATAACCGTAATGCATTTAAATTGTCTAGCTGACCCGTACACTTCACATCACTCTGGGGATGTTATTGTTTGACCTACTTCCCACATTCGCCAAGTGCCAGGAGATGGATTGAAGATTAACTTAAATTGTGCACTAATATTATTGTTTTTCTACTTCAATAATACTTTTTAGTTTTAGCATTAATAAAAATTATTAAATGATTGTGGATGGTATGGTAATAAAAAATTATTACCCTACAAGTTTGACTATATTGAAGTTTGACCATATAAGTTTTAAGTTTTTAATATTATGCGTATCAATAGCTAAATGTCTTATTGGTATATCCAAAAACTTACGAAATTAAACTTAGAAAATGGTATCCGTTTTGTGAAGTGAAAATTTACCATACAGTTAATAATTAAATGATAAAATATCGGCTAATATGGACAAATATATAGATTTTTAATGCTGAGAGACAGCAGACAGGCTGGTGGCCTACTTAATAGTAAGTAGTTACCGTCGTCTATAGATGTTTGCGACGTTAAGGGCGCCGCGATGATGCTGCTGTCCCATAGAGATACAAGAACCTATGAGTCAGTAATGCCGGAACGCAACACATGGTTATTATGGCGGCATACTTGTAGACCATCCAGACGGACTTGAACCCCTACCACGTAGCTAGATTTTATTTGTCGCCTTTTACGACAAAGCTGACCCCAGACGCAGAGGTTAGTATTCTAACTACGCCCTTGCATGGAGAGAATATCTTTAAAGTATAAAAAAATTTACAACATTTAAAATATGTAAAACATTTTAATTTTCAAAACTTGGCCATCAGGGGCACGTTGCTCGAAATCAAATCTCCAGAAAAAGCTGTCAGATTAAAAAGTTAAGCAAATTAAACATAGATTGTGGAGGCGCATCGAAGAGTTAAAAGGTCATGGTCGTTTCACTCGGCTTGGGGTCCCGTTTAAAATAACA
Source organism: Malacosoma neustria (assembly GCA_963693495.1). Lineage (NCBI taxonomy): Eukaryota > Metazoa > Arthropoda > Insecta > Lepidoptera > Lasiocampidae > Malacosoma > Malacosoma neustria. The sequence continues at coordinate 9,950,178 of OY856373.1, read as the reverse complement.
ATAGTAATCACTTTACCTACTTGGTATAGCGCAGATTGTAATTGACAATAATAATCACCAGTTAACAGGCAACCAGTTAAGGTCAGATGAAAACGAAATATAGCAAAGTGAAAGCAAAATACACTTTTCCGACGTGTATCTATCTCTATGACGCAACAATTCTCACTCATCGAACTACTGCGGGGTTCGAATTTTGATATATATAAACACAACATACTACACTAAATGTATCGTAATTAATTAAATCATTATGCTATCAATGCAATCAACATCACGTCTGTCTTAATTTTGTGGGCCCCCGTGCTCAAGGAGTGGATTTGACGGCTAATCACGAACCCCTTAAACTTTATTCTCTTTAATCAATTCAGATGGCTTCTTGTTTAAGGAAGTTATTTAAAGAAACGAACATATAATTTACACGAACAATCTGCTTACGTCATTAAACGCCTAATGTGACTGTGCAGATAAGTATAATTTTTTACAACGCAAATTGTATAGAAAAAATCTATCTTCAATTCTATCTGGGTGCCATTACTGGGCTCGAGACTCTTTCGGGAACGGACAGATATGAGACGGATTATTGGGTTCTTTAACGCAGGTATATATTAATAAATAATAATAATAAATAAACCCTTATTCAACAACATTTTTTAACAGAAAAAAGATGAAGTCCTTGTCTTACTTATAATAAACCTGTGTTTTGGAAATCAATGCCCCCGCTCATACATATTTAAAAGTTTATCTACTTTACTAACTAGATACATATTTTACACATATCTCTCGTCGAATGCACGCGTGTGTTTGTGTGCGTGTGTGTGTGTGTGCGTGCGCGCGCGCATCATTTTATGTTTATATTTAGATAGTATTTAGGATATTAGTTCTTCAGTATTTGAATAGTCAAGAGTTAGTAACCAATTCCTTAACTTGAATTTTAACTCATGTGAAGACATTGAATGTATCTTAATTTTTTTATTTATCTTATTGTACAGAGTGATTGACTTATATGTAGCATTATTGCCTTTTAAAAAAATGTTGTATGTGGTACACTAGAATGGGAAAAACAATGATGTTTTAACTATGAAGTTAGGCTCACGCAGGTGTTTCTTTAGTATGATGTTAAATATGTTAAGCTGTCTAACACTTAGAAGATTACATTGTCATATAGGATTTTTATGGAGAAGCGATAAGGGCGGAAGGTCATACTTTTAAGTAGAGAACGCTGTACCTTTTCTAAACGAATTATATGTATTTTAAAGGCACTATCCCACACTTGCATACTCTATCTGTGCAGGGGCGGAGAAAGAATACTAACCTCTGCGGCCGGGGTCGGCCTGTCCAAAAAGGCGACAAAACAACCCACCCTAGCTACGTGGTAGGGCCTCAAAGCCCGTTTGGATGGCGACCATCTTTAATCTTAAGTATGCCGCCATAATAACCTTGTGTTATGTTCCGGCATTAGTGACCCAAGTTCCTGTACTCTTATGGGACAGCAGCGTGTTCGCCATGCCACTGGCATTGCAAACACCCATAGGCGACAGTAACTGTTAAATTTTAAATAAACTCGGGCCGTCAGCCTGTCTGCTGTCCTACAGCAATAAAAAAAACTTAGATACAATAACTAAGAACAGATTGGACTAAAGCATAATAAATGGAACGTAAAGTATTAAAACATGCTGAGCATCTTAATTTCTTAAAAATCCAAACTAATTTTCTAACTCATGAAATGATATGGTCAATGTGGGTGCACCAGTTTAGATTTTTATCAAAGAACACCCCAAGATACTTTAAAATATCTGTTTTGCTAATGTAATGAAGAAGAATGTATTAGTACAAGAATGTATTAGTAGATTTAAATAAATTTATTTTAGTACGTCCACATAAAAATCTCTAATCTTAATCGGTTGTTTAATTAAAAATTATTTACGAAATAAACTTTTTTTAATCGATTATCTTGTTAATTATAGTAATAATACTGAAATCTATTTTTTCGTAAATATAGCGCATGTCCCGTTACCATGCTCTTTAAAATTTATATTGCAAAGTGCCCCGTTTCCGCTGTTCACATGAAGCTTTTTTATTACTTACCTATTCATGTTGGTAGTTTAAAGTACATATATCCATAGATATATGTACTTTAAGACTATACGTTTTTTATGAAATAATATTTTTCTTTATTAAAATTTGGGACCTGTAATTAACCTGTAATATTACAAAAGCTTCTACACATTTTCCACCATTTTAACCAAGCCATAAACTTATGTATATACAACCATAATTTAGACATAATACCGATAAGCTTTGTGATCCATAAAAAAATGTACTCCCAATTACTTCGAAGGAAAGCTTCACACAAAGCTAAGCCTTGGAGAATACATTACTTAATTTAAGATTGTATTGAGAAGAAAATTGACATCTCTTCTTACTGTAAATTAAACCTAAAAGAGCCACATGTTACGCACGTATTAACGTCGCAGGCAGAAGGATGACGAGGGTCACAAAAAAGCGAGTGTTATATACAATATCGGTCATTATAACTAAGCCAGAATATGACGGAACCATAAATATTTTCTAAAAAGAAAAAATAATTGTTGTCAAATACATAAGTAATTTTACTTAATTTTCTGTGTGGAGGGGCAGACTAAGAATACTGACTCTTACGGCCGGGTATACCCTATCACATAATTCAAAAAAAGCAACTCTACCTAGGTGGCAGGGCTTTAAACCTGACTGGATAGCATCCGCTGGTTTTGAAACTTGCCATCATAATGAATTTGTGTTGTGTTTCGTAAACCAAGTTTCAGTTCCTCTTCTAGGCCGGCAGCGCGATGGCAATGCTTCTTGTGTTGCAAACGTCTAGATGCGACGGTGACTACCTACTATCTGGTGGTGCCTATCTGCCAAACTAGCTATAAAAGAAGTATTAAGTTTAATATAGACGGTGTTATAATATGCAGAATCTTGTACTGTTGGGCTTCTTCGATAACCTTCGGTACTGATCAAAGTAGGATTGTTTGCTTTCAGCTAATTACTAATGAAACAACAAAAATTCTTCAATCAATCAAGTCATATTCTCGATAATTGTTTATGAAATGTTTATGTCCAGCCTTTTCTTCATGGCCACCCACTGCCGCCTACTTGTGGTTGCAGTGGTAGAAAGTTCCACGTGAGCACTTGCAAACAAGGGAGTTTGGTTGATGTACATGGAAGTGGGTGGTAAAAATATGTAATGAGATAATCCTATCCTTTTCTACCATATCGAGCTTATAGCTCAGGAGTGTGCTGACTAGCGTTATTGCGTGAAAAGTGTGGTGAAATGTGACAATAGAAATTCCTAGTTCATTTTAATATAGCACCAACCATTCAATGTTTTAAAATAATTCATATATAACTCTCTATCTCTTAACCTTAATTCTGGAAAAAAACTTTGTTTTATGGTTTACTTTGTGTCAAAGATGTTATTGTCACTAAAACTACATATTAAGCCCAATTGTGTTTTAAATTACATGTTTAATACAATGGTCACTTATTTAAAATGAAACACGATTATTTTCTATCCAAACAAGCATTGAATGTATAATATTTTTGTAATAACAAAAAAAAATTGCTAATAAAAATAACTACATATAACTAGATTTTCATAAAACAAGTTATTTTCGTACAAATAGTTTCTTTGTGTAATAAGAAAGTGGACAGTGTGCGAAGACGCTGAAAGAACCTCGTGTATTTGCACGTGTTTAATTCACAGCTGTCCAGGCCAAGCGGGACTAAAGAGGCAACGACTCCATTTGGACACACTGTCACAGATAGCATTTTGTACTCGTATCATATTTCTTTGTCAAAGTTATGCAATGCATCAAGAATAACCTTATTTAAATTTCACTCGCGTGCAATGAATGATTTATAGTTAGATTGGTAAAGAATAAGTTTTATCATCGATACAATTGCAATAAACCTTTTATATTTTCGTTGCTCTGTAGTAATTATTCCTACCAGGAATGGTAACAAGCTTCTTTAAGTTATATTTCCACTATATTTTATTAATACCTTGAAGTATACGTAGACATCATAAGAAAACATTGTCCAGTGAATAAGGAAGTGAAACAAATACTCGTCTTTAAGTAAACGTATAAAATGCAATGCTATTCTCTTTAAATTAATGCATATCGTCGGCTTGATTATCAAAATACGTAACTCCATTTGGATAAACTTTACAGGAGCAAGTAAAAACTTTGTTTTTGCTATACACGGAAATTATTTTACTCATATACTGTCACTCATAACAAATTAGCCATATTTTTGTAGAACATACGAAGGAATCCAATAGATAGGCTTCAAAATACTCCACTAGCCATCTAATTAAATTAAAATACTAATTTCAATATTTTACATCCATTACGCATTCTGATATAATTAATTAAGTCGACGATATGCCTAACATTTTTGTACTCTTTGCTTTTGTGAATAATGTAATTGAACGTATACTCGTATGGTAATATTAGTATAATAATACTAATTTAATAATAATTAAATTAGTAAGTCCATCGTGAAAAATGCCACTTACATTATTTATGTATTTGGTATTGAACCGTGAAAATAAATGGTTATACCTGTTCCATATATATATATATATATATATATATATATATATATATATATATATATATATATATATATATATATATATATATATATATATATATATGTAAAGAGAATATCATCTCTTTAATGTTATTGTATTATGGTTAGGTTGTGTAACCAGGACATAATCCCTTTTGATTTAACGCGCTTAATGTCATGTGTCATAGAAGTGTGACACATGACATTTGCCTACAAAAAAGTAAACAATATTTACGTTATTACGTTACAGATTTGATTTAAATAATTTAATTAATAGATAGAAAAGCAAGAGTTATGAGAGACGAGTAATCAACTTTAATTGTCGTTTCTGTTATTTTTACAGGTAACGTATAATTATACGTATAAATATAACATATAATTAGTATAAAGGAATTGTAATATATGACTGTTATTTTTACAGAAACAAATTTGTTTGATTTATTCGGACCATCCAGACTGAAACAAATAAATAATATTATAAAACGACAATTTTCGTCACAAAATGAAATTGCAATTCGAGTTTAGAGCTGTGGCTTCTCCAAAGGACTGTAAAACTACAGTAGTAGCTGTAACCTCAATTGTCACAGAACAAGGGGAAAAATATGTTATACCAGATGACCTCATGTATGCAGATTATCATGAAGAGTTGACAAAGACGGAGACTTTCAAAAAGGTAAAAAATTCATTAGGAAAAAGGCATGATGAGTTAAAAATATGGATAAAAATTTCAAAAGAATTAGAAAAGATATATTTAGATGATGAAGGAAATATCCAGTTTGGAGGGAAATATTTAAAACAAACACTTCAAGAGAATATTAAAGAAAACTCGAGCTTGGAAAAAATATTAGAAAAATTAATTGAAAAATCAGAAAAACACGAAGAAGAAAAAAACTTAAAACATATTGTAGATAAATTTGTATTAGAAAAATTTAATTATAAAACATCTAATGTTAGACAATGGTTACATATATTCGAAAAAGAGTGTGGAAGATTTAAAATAGAAAAAGATAAAACTAAAATAGAATTATTAAGAATATTTTTAGATGCAACTTGCCAAGATTGGTATACTTCTACTGTAATAAAAGGAGAACATGAAAACAATTGGAATACGTGGAAACAGATATTAATAGAAACCTTTTCAGGTAAGGGATGGAGTAGCAGGACATATGCTCATTATTTTAAATACAAAGAAGGTTCAATAGTACAATATGCAATAAAGAAAGAACGATTATTATTAGAAATAAATAAGGACATGGACGCTGATACAATGATAGATAGAATTGCATTTGGGTTGCCAGAATTTATTAGAGAGAAGATCGCCAGAGATGAAATAGAAAATACAAAAGATTTAATAAATGAATTACAGAAGCTTGAAGGGATAATAAATAAAAAGAAAACATTTAAAAAAGAAGGTAAACCAGAACATAAATTCAGAAATGAAGAAAAGAAACCATGTATGACATGTGAAAACATGGGTAAAGGTATAAGATATCATCCAGAAGAAAAATGCTGGTTTAAACTAGAGAAAAAAGAGAAACCTAAAGCTATAGGAAGCAATTCAGTAATAGAAGTAAATTTAAATACAGAGAAAAAAAACTAATAGTCACACCATTGATCAGACTTAAGCTACTAGTTGAGAATCAGATAGAGATAATGGGAACATATGATCCAGGTTCTCAAGTATCCTTGATAAACTCGAAATGGATAAAAATAAAAGAGAATAGAGAAGATTTAAACAAGATATTCTTGAGGTCTGTCAATGGTGTGAATCAGACAAATGGATTGGTAAGAATAAGAATAAAAATATTTGATATAGAAAAAATAGTAGATATATATGTAGTTGAAAGAGAGGATTTTGAAGATTTTATAATAGGATTAGACTTAATTCCTATGTTTAAGTTGAGGTTGAATGAAAATTTAGAAATCTCACAGAAAATAGAGAAAAAGTTAGAAAAACCAGAGATAACATTAAGTGAAGTTACAAATTGTTCAATTAATTTTAATGAACACGTGGAAACAGAAGAATTTCAAACAAATATAGAACATTTAGATAAAGATAAAAAAATGAAGATAGAAAAATTGATAGATAAAAACAAATCAGTGTTTGCGAAAGACAAGTATGATATTGGGACTGTTAACGAATATGAAGCTAGAATTGACTTAATAGTGGAGAAATACTGCAGTAAAAGACCCTATAGATGTAATATAAAAGACAAAAAAGAAATAGAGAAACAAATAGCCAACTTACTAGAGAAGAATTTAATCGAAGAATCTTATAGTCCTTTTGCTGCACCCGTCACACTAGCATATAAGAAAAATGAAGGAAAGACACGTCTGTGCATAGACTTTAGAGATTTAAATAAAAACATTGTCCCTCAGGCACAACCATTCCCTTTAATAGATGATATAATAATAAGAGCCAGAAATTGTAAATACTTTACGACACTGGACATTAACTCAGCTTTTTGGTCAATACCACTAAGAATTGAGGATAGGAGGAAGACGGGATTTGTAACACAAGATGGTCACTATCAATGGACATGTCTACCGTTTGGCTTAAAAACGTCTCCAGCTATATTTCAACGAATTCTGAGTAGCATATTAAGAAAATATGGACTAACTGAATTTTCAGTGAACTATATAGACGATATCTTAATACACTCACCGACGTTTGAAGAACATCTAAATCATATTGAAAAATTATTAAATGCAATAAAAAAAGAAGGACTCAGGTTAAAATTTAAAAAGTGTACATTCGCTGCTAGTTCGGTTAGATATTTAGGACATGTAATAGGAGAAAATACGGTTAAACCGTTGAAAGACAACATAACGTCAATAAAAAATTTCCCAATTCCTACTACACAAAAGCAAATTAGACAATTTCTGGGGAAAATAAATTTTTACCATGAATATATAGAAAAGAGCTCAATATTACTAGATCCATTACATCAACTATTAAAAAAAAAATGTAAAATTTATATGGACAGAGGATTGTGAAAAATCTTTCAGAAAGATAAAAGAAATGCTATGTTCCCAACCAGTGTTGGAGATATTCGACAAAGACCTTCCAATCAAGATATATACAGATGCATCACTTGAAGGTATAGGCGCAATACTAAAACAAACACAAGAGGATGGAAAAGAAAAACCTGTGGCCTACTTCTCAAAGAAACTTAATGAAACGCAAAAAAGAAAAAAAGCTATTTATCTTGAATGCTTAGCTATAAAAGAGGCAATAAAGTACTGGCAACACTGGCTGATAGGGAGATACTTCGAAATATACTCTGACCACAAACCACTGGAAAATATGAATATAAAAGCACGAACAGACGAAGAATTGGGCGATCTAAGTCACTATCTATCTCAATACGATTTTAAAATTATATACGTCCCAGGTAAAGATAATAAAGAAGCGGACTGCTTGAGTAGAAACCCTGTTCTAGAATCAAATACAGAAGAAGAGGATTTATTAAAAACGGTAAATTTTATTGAAATAGATGAAATAAAATTAGATCAGATGAATAATATACTATTACAGAATAAAAAAGAAAAATTAATAGAGAAAAACGGAATATATTATAAAAAAGTGAAGAAAAGAGAGAAAATCATATTATCAGAAAAATTCAGTATTGATTTAATTAATAAAATACACAAGGAATGGTGTCACACAGGAATAACACAAACACAAATGAAAATATGTCCATATTATACTGCTAAAAATTTAGTGAAGAATATAAAAAAAATTTGTAAAGAATGTTATATATGTATTAAGAATAAGTCAAGAGGGCAACATAAATTCGGCTCAATGTCACAATTAGGACCAGCGACCAAAGCTTTCGAAATTATGTCCATAGATACAATTGGAGGATTTGGAAGCACTAGATCAACAAAAAAATATATTCATTTACTTGTTGATCATTTCACGAGATATGCGTTCATTTCAACATCAAGAACTCAAAACGCCGCTGATTTTATAAAACTAATTCAAACTGTGTTAGACATAGAAAACATCGGAACAATCTTAACGGACCAATATCCTGGAATAAATTCGAAAGAATTTAAAGATTATTTAAAAAATAAAGGAGTGCAATTAATTTTTACTGCAATAAATGCACCATTTTCTAATGGTCTGAATGAAAGACTGAATCAGACATTAGTAAATAAAATAAGATGTAAAATAAACGAAGAGAAAAAGAATAGAGCATGGACATCGATAGCGAGAGAATGTGTGAATAAGTATAATATACTAGAACATACAATAACGGGATTTACACCAGAGTATCTATTATATGGCACAGACACCAGTAACATACCAGAAGAGTTAAAAAGAAAGAAAAACGGAGAAGACTGGATAAGAGATAAGAAATTAGCATTAGAAAGAACACAGAGATCACATAAGTATAACGAAAGTTTATTTAATAGAAACAGAAGACACCATGAATTCAACGAAGGAGATATGGTATTCATAGAGAATGGAAACAAACTCAATAGGAAAAAGCTAGAAGAACTAAGAATCGGCCCATATATAATAGAAGAAAAAATTTCAAACTCAATTTATAAAATAAAAACTGGAAAAAGAAATCAAGACACGAGTCTATTCCACGTGACAAAACTAATTCCAATGTTTGAAGTTGAAGCTGATTGAAAAATTATGCAATTTTCATATCGTGGAGGGGAGATGTAAAGAGAATATCATCTCTTTAATGTTATTGTATTATGGTTAGGTTGTGTAACCAGGACATAATCCCTTTTGATTTAACGCGCTTAATGTCATGTGTCATAGAAGTGTGACACATGACATTTGCCTACAAAAAAGTAAACAATATTTACGTTATTACGTTACAGATTTGATTTAAATAATTTAATTAATAGATAGAAAAGCAAGAGTTATGAGAGACGAGTAATCAACTTTAATTGTCGTTTCTGTTATTTTTACAGGTAACGTATAATTATACGTATAAATATAACATATAATTAGTATAAAGGAATTGTAATATATGACTGTTATTTTTACAGAAACAAATTTGTTTGATTTATTCGGACCATCCAGACTGAAACAAATAAATAATATTATATATATATATATATATATATATATATATATATATATATATATATATATATATATATATATATATATATATATATATATATATACCTAGTCAGGTCATAAGTATTGTCACACAGTAAAAACTTTTCTTTTAGAATGCTGGCCACAAAAAAGTTTATTGAATTCGAATTTCGAATTGTTCATGAAAATAAAAATGTATAACTTTTAGAATTTTACTCATTTTTAAATATGGAGTGGACGCTTAAAGAAGACCGTGTTGCAGTTATTGCGTTGCATCGTTACAGTTACGCGCCAATTCAAATTTTTAACATACTGAAAAATTTTAATATAACCAAAAGATTCGTTTATCGTACCATCAAACGATACAATGAAGACTCTAGTGTAGATGACAGGTCAAGAAGTGGTCGCCCACGGTCTGTTAGGACTCCAGCAGTGATAAAAGCTGTGAAGGCACGAATTCAAAGAAATCCCAAACGTAAGCAGAAACTGTTGGCCCTTCAGATGGGGTTAAGCAGAACCACGGTGAAAAAGGTGTTAAATGAAGACTTAGGGCTTCGGGCATATCGAAGAAAAACAGGACATCGTTTGAATGCTCGTCTAATGGACCTGAGACTGAAGAGATGCCGCGCTTTGTTGAAGCGGTACGCGGGAAAAAAATATCGGGAAATTCTTTTTTCGGATGAAAAAATGTTTACCGTAGAAGAGAGCTACAACAAACAAAATGATAAGGTGTACGCACACAGTAGTGAAGAAGCGAGCAACCGTATTCCGCGTGTCCAACGAGGTCATTTTCCATCCTCGCTCATGGTATGGTTGGGAGTTTCTTATTGGGGCTTAACAGAGGTACATTTTTGTGAGAAAGGTGTAAAAACGAATGCTGTTGTGTATCAAAATACAGTCCTGACGAACCTTGTGGAACCTGTTTCTCATACCATGTTCAATAACAGGCACTGGGTATTCCAACAAGATTCGGCGCCAGCTCATAGAGCGAAGAGCACACAAGACTGGCTGGCGGCGCGTGAAATCGACTTCATCCGGCACGAAGACTGGCCCTCCTCCAGTCCAGATTTGAATCCGTTAGATTACAAGATATGGCAACACTTGGAGGAAAAGGCGTGCTCAAAGCCTCATCCCAATTTGGAGTCACTCAAGACATCCTTGATTAAGGCAGCCGCCGATATTGACATGGACCTCGTTCGTGCTGCGATAGACAACTGGCCGCGCAGATTGAAGGCTTGTATTCAAAATCACGGAGGTCATTTTGAATAAACTTTAATGTCATAAGAATCTATGTTTTGTTAAGTTCATTTTGGTATATGAATGGTTACCTAATTAATAAACTTGTTACAATTATTTTACATTAAACATGTGACAGAATTTATGACCTGACTAGGTATATATATGCATGCTAGGCAGACATTTTGAATTTTTGACTCATATCTTCCGATATAATCAATAAAACGATCATGATATCTTCTGCAGTATTCACATGCTATAATCGCTTGGAAGCGGCTTCATTCGGCTTATTTTATAAAGGTTAGATGGTGGCCATTCACGCAAAATAAAGTTTATGATGGCGCTGTGTGACACAGTCTATTAATATTTATTTATTTCATCTTTCTTACATAATTAACAAGGACAATTTAATGAAGAAAAACGACAAACATATATTTTTTGAAAATATAGGTTATACCCTAATACCGCTAAATATAGTATTTGAATCAAGCGAGTCGTTACTTTTGTCTCTAGTATGATTAATGCCGAAAAATAATACCGAGCAATAAAGTTGTACGCAATGAATCTTCGTAGCTCGATGATGAAACATTAGACGAGACGTTTAGTGCCGAATAATTTCGGATACCCTCACGATATCGAATAGTAGGTATTCTTATACTCATAAAACCATTTGCGACCCTCGCAAATACTAGAAAACATTTTCACATAGTAACTACTTGCGCAAATATTAAATTGACGTAACGCCTAACTCACTTCGGCAAGCTTGCAAAGATCACGTGACGATTCCCATCTCGTGTCCGAATGTGTATGTATAATATGTATTTGTTTACAAAAGAAAATAATATATTTAGTATATTAGTTATCAATTACCCATAACATAAATGCTGTGCTACTTACTTACTTTGGTACTAGATGGCACTGTATGAATCGTGCTGACGGCCCACTTAGAATTTAGCAGTTACCGTCGCCTATAAGTGTTTTCAACGCTAGTGGCATCGCGAACACGCTGCTGTCCCATAAGGGTACAGGAACTTGGGTCACTAATGCCGGAACACAACATAAGGTTATTATGGCGGCATACTTAAGACCAAAGGTGGTCGCCATCCCGACGGGCTTGAGGCCCTACCACGTAGCTAGTGTGGGTTGTTTTGTCGCCTTTTACGACAGGCCGACCCCGGCCGCAGAGGTTAGTATTCTTCCTCCGCCCCTGTACGGATAAATGTTTAAACACGGATCGTGTTTCTTTATACAGGAAAAGGGAGTACTATAGGAAGAGCACAGATGAAAAAGATGTAGCAAGTTTTGTTCCAAGCAACTTTTACCACCAGATCTCGAACTATTAGCTTTGGAAGTAATCGAGATAAATTTTGTAGAAAAGTAGAAAAATAGTGTTAAACAAATAAAAGGTCTGAAAGTACATGACATAATTTCTATCGCTTAAGGAAAATGAAAATTTTAAAACGAATATTAAATTATGTATATTATTTGATAAACTGGAACGTACCAAATGGAACGGTAGTAAAAATACATTTCACTTAAATGTATTATAGAATTCATGACACTTAAAATAACAGGAATATAGCCGAACCATCTATTTGCCTTATAAGTCCCAAAGCGAATTTATTTTTGTAGAAACGCGGCGTTCAATTTGACTGAGTCCCAAGCCGCCGTCTGTAATAAACAGTCAAAGAAAACACGATTACAACCAATAAATATTGATATTAAAGTTATGTTGATGAAATGATAAGTGAAGTGTGGAAATGATAAGGATGAAATATAGTTTTTATATTTAATATTGTAAGGGATGGGAATCCATATCACTCGAGCATGTTAGTGGCAGGAAAAAGACGTTTGCTTCTAATGACCCTTGTCATTTGTCTGTATATTTTCACGCTATTGCAACTAAATATCTTTAATATTATTTATTATGACAACTTCCATGACGCGTCCACATGTTGAACCATTTGCGGGGTCATGGTTTTGAGTCCCTTTCAATGTATCAGCAGTGTCTAGTACTCATAACACAAGTGCTTTACTACTTTGGTGGCGCTGTGTTAATTGTAACACCATCATCATCTAAGCGTTGTATCCCGGTTGCAACCTAAACTTCCGTTTCGGTGCCTGGGGTCCGCTTTCCGACTTTTTCTACTCCACTTCGCATGGTCTTCATCCCTGGTGGTGAACTCATTGGCACGCATATCACCCTTTACGATGTCAAGCCAGCCGCCAGACATGGCCAGACATTTGTTTCCCACGTAAGCATCCGGTTGCCATAAAACGTGGCCGTACCAACGTATCCGACACTCCTGCAATTTATCCGCAATGTCACGGACATGAAGACCGCCGCGAATACGGGAGTTCTTAATGCAGTCCTTCCGCGTCACTCCACACATCCACCGCAGCATATTCATCTCCGTGACACGCAGTTCTTGCTTGTGTCGCTCTTACACCGGCCACGCTTCATAGCCGTATAAAAGAGCAGGCCTAATAATGGTCTTATAGACCTGTCCCTTCAACTTTACTGGCATCTTGGGGTCACAAATGACACCAGTTACCTTACGTCATTCAGCCCACGCGGAAGCAATGCATGCCTTGACGTCGCAATCGATATTACCAGACGCGTGAAATACAGATCCCAGGTATTTCACTTGATCCGTGCACTCGACCATGTCACCGCCTATGCGTACGGGTGGGATCTGTGGAGTTACAGGCCAAGTACTCGGTCTTCGCCACATTGAGCTTCAGACCACCGTTCTCAAGCGACTCCTTCCACGCCTTCACGCGTTGCACTAGCCTAACCCTGTCCGAATCTGCCAGCGCGATATAATGAGCATACATGAGCAGTCACGGGGGCTGCTCGTGTGAGTTTCTGATACTGTCTGACAATACGTCTATTACCGCGCTAAACAGAAACGCACTAAGGACAGATCCTTGGTGCACCCCGACGGTGATGGGGAAAGGTTTTGTGTCGCCAACAGCGGTCCGAACTACGGGATCGAAATCACAGTACATATATTTGATGATGTCAATATAGGCCTCTGGAACGCTTTTGGATCGCAATGCCCACCAGATTACCGCGCGAGCAACACAGTCAAAGGCCTTCGGAAGTCGAGAAACAAGCAATGCGGAGGCGTATTCTTCGCCCTGTATTTCTCCGCGACAGTCCTTAGGGCAAAAACAGGTTCCATGGTCCCATGACCAGGGCGAAACCCATACTGACATCCCGAGACAGTGCACTCCTGCCGAACCCGAGAGTCGATAACCCTCTCGAAGAGCTTCATGGCGTGGGACATGATTTTAATACCTCAGTAATTACCGCACTCCTGCGCCGACCCCTTGCCTTTGAAGACTGGAGTAATGATACTCAGTCTCTATTGGTTCGGGATCGTACCGGTAAGGTGTGTTCGATTAAAAAGGTCGGTTAAGATGCCCACACCATGAGAGCCCATTGCCTTCCAGGCTTCGGTGGGGACTCCAAGGGATCCAACAGCTTTCCAATTCTTCATGCGGTGAAGATAATTCTGGACCTCTGCAGGCGTTACCAGTGGCACTAGTCCTTGATTCGGAGGAAGATCTGGCGGCTGCACCTCTTTTTGCTGCGTGTTCAGCAGTTCGGTGAAATATGAGCACCATCTTTCCTTCACCGCGAGGTCCTCGCATAGCGGGTTGCCCACAGGGTCTTTTACACAGCTTTGACCCTGCAAGCTTTGACCCTGGAGCGCGCCAACTTATAAATGAGCTTCTGCCCCTCAGACGATTCCAACTTATCGTAAAGTAGTTGTAAGTAGTTAAGTGTAACACCATATTTATTGTTATATATTTTATATAAAATTATAAACAATCGAAACTGCTATGCATATATGCCGATCTAGTAGTTGCCGACATATTTATAGAGCATAATCAATGGAACCTTTATAGAGTTAAATGTAAGATAAGCCCAAAATGTAAAAAAAAAACTTTAGACATAAACTTGATATCAGTTTAGGCAATAAAGCTATTAAGTTTTAAAAGTACCCCGGCCATACAGCTCAGTATTCATATTCCGTATCACATGGAAAAAATCCTTCCCTCTCTTTTTATTTTCAACAGACAACACCTGGTTCATTGTGTAAGTTTCCTAATTATGTCTTCCTTTACCGTCGATACCAGGTTTATATCCGTGCAGGGGCGGAGAAAGAATGCGGCCAAGGTCGGCCTGTCGTAAAAGGCGACAAAGGTCCCCAAGCCCGTCTGGATGCGACCACCTTTGGTCTCAAGTATGCCGCCATAATAACCTTGTGTTGTGTTCCGGCATTAAAGACCCAAGTTACTGTACCCTTATGGGATAGCAGCGTTAATATTCTTAATTCACTCCTGCACTGAGACAATGATATTATGTAAAATTTTATAACATATGCTTCTTTTTGTTTCAGATTCAACACCATTAGCATCTAAAGGCTTTTTAGATATTTAAATTAGAACGTATATCATAACTTAATAAGTAAAACAAAAAAAATCTTTCTTATTCAATTTAATAAACTCCAGACTCGACAAAGTATAAAAAAGTGTGCCTCTCAAAAGAAAAATTTGAACAACAATTTCATCGAGTTAAGAAAATTAATTTTAAATGAAACTTTACAGTGTTTAGGACTATAACTCGATAAGGTAGAATTTTATGAATGAACTCAGTATAATATATAATTAAATTGTTAGGTATTTGAGAGTATAGTGAAAAGCTTTACAATGTTACCGGTGCCGCAAGATCGCATGTCGGGCCGTCGAAGCAGCTCTATTGTAAGTCGGACGTTGCTCGGGCGACGAGCTTCCGTGTACGTGTCCAGCAATCAACAGGATCCCGCTAAGGTATAACAGATATTCATAATATTATATATGCAACATATAATTTATATAAACATCTGTGTGATAGCGGTCTTTTGTATGAATACGAGCGGAATGACGAGCGGATAAGCATCTATTCAATATTATTATATTCATGGAGAATAATTTACTTTTATTATTTTATTTGAATACAATTGTATGCAGGCTAGGTGGTAGAGCTCTCAGCTTGTCTGGATTATGTATGGGATATCTTTACATTTATATATATTACTAGCAGCCCGTCCCAGCTTCGCATGGGTATTTAACAAAAAAATAAAAATTAAACCCTTCTATTTTTTTCGGTCTCGGGGAAAAACCTCTCTTGACGGGTTATCCCGGCCCGGGGGGACCGAGGGATATAAGGGACTCCGGAAAAGAGGTTCGACCATCCGACTACCCACTAAAAAACCCCGCTGTTCTCCTATCGCCTACGCCCGGGCCCACGGATATATGGCCTGCCGATCTCGTGGCCCGGGCCGGCGCCGGCCCACGCTTTGTCTTAAAGCGGGCCCCTTCTAAAGTGCTGGCGCCAGGGAGTCAGGGTTTCGTCCCCCCAGCGCTCTCTTGTAACAACTCTAGGAGTTGAGGGGGGCTGCGGAACAGCACGCGGCCTTCTCCCTCGCGGCAATAGTGCGGGCGGTGGATCCTCCCCCGAGGGGCCGCCCGCGGCCGCTTTCTACGGCGGCCGGAGATCGTTGCCCGCCCTCCGGCGCCGACGACGCGGCCTACGTTGGCGAGAGGGGAGTGCGGTGGCGGACTCCCGCTCCCGTTCCGCCGCCTCCCTTGCAGACACTACTGCCTCGCAAAAGGAGGCAACGGCCGTCCATCCAGGATCGCCCCCGACCATGGACAGAACCAGGGCCGGGAGCGACAGGTCCGCGGCCAATTCCGGACGGGACTCGCATCCCCGTCGCGTGCTAGTCAGGCGTGAGTACGACTACCAGACGACACTCCAAAAAAAGCAGAGTCGCCTGACGTCGTAGTCGGCCCAGCAAGACCAACCGACAGCGAGGATGGAATTCCCGCCCCGGGAACACTCTCTGTGCAGGCGCAGTCGAAATAGGCATGGTTTCGACTACCAAATCAGGTCCCAGGGTAGAACCCGGGACCCCAATCAGTATTCGCAACCATCCCACCGGGGACCACGCCACGAACAGAGAACTAAGTTGGAAAGGATGTAAGAGGTAGACGGAAAGAAAGGTAGGTCTCTGTCGCCTCGAACGGAGAGGGGAGTGAAGCGACGGATGCTCGGGCACCTCGGGTACGCACACCTGTGCACTCCTCGGACAGAGGAGCGCCCCTGAGGGCAAACCCTTCTATTTGCGTCAGGTTACTAAAAAAATTAAATTATAAAGAAAGTTTGAATATTATTATTTCTATGAGTTTTTATTTTAATGATTTTTTTGTTATTACTTTTTATTTATTTTCGTTATTTTTTAATAAGTATTCTAATTTTTGTAAAAACCCCAGTGACGCACGCCTACATTGCATAAGGTGATGCCTAGCTAGCCGAACAGGGTGAGCGGCTACCACGCAACATTTTTCTAATACTTACATTTTTAAACTCGTGATATCTTTCGAATGGAATATCCGAATTGAATAATTCAAAAAGTTATATAAAGGTATTGAAACAGTTTTGAATATGAAGTAATTTATTTTGATAAGGATTAATACCAAGATCCAATTAAAGAGCCTTTTGTAGGGGCGGCATTTTAATTAAATTTTTAAAATAAAAGAATACTTATTGTGGCATAACTATAATAGTTAGACATATGCTGTCGCGACACTTTTTGTAAATAATGATGTGTTCTGCAAAGTTGTAGTACATTATTTTATTCTATCATCAATAGTTTTCGCAACGCACGCGATTTAAATAATATTTTAGGTAATTTTTTTACACTTTGAGTTACATTATTGGAGTTTTAGTAAGGATCCCTAATTTTTTTGAAAATATAATATAGCCTATGTCACCCGGGGATAGTGTAGCTTCCCAACAATGAAATAATTTTTTTAATCGGGTCAGTAGTTTCGGAGCCTATTCAAAGCAAACAAACAAACAAACAAACAAACAAACAAACAATCAAATCTTTCCTCTTTATAATAGTAGTATAGATATATACATTCTTTTTAAATTTAAAAAAATAACCGAATACGATTTTTGGATAAACTACTCTTATGATAGGAAATTGTAAAATCCGTCATTTTATAATATACCATTATCGAAGCGAGTTAGTTTTATTTGATTAGATAATTTAATAAATCAAGTAATTTATCTTATATATAAAAATCTTGTGTTACGATGTGTTTGCGAGATAAATTCTGAAACTATTAAACTAATTTTAAACAAAATATCCTAACTCTATAATTTTTTTTATTGCTGTAGGTCAACAGACAGGCTGACGGCCCGCTTAGAATTTAGCAGTTACCGTCGCCTGTGGGTGTTTGCAACGCCAGTGGCATCGCGAACATGCTGCTGTCCCATAAGAGTACAGCAACTTGGGTCACTAACGCCGGAACACAGCTCAAGGTTATTATGGCGGCATACTTAAGACCAAAGTTGGTCGCCATCCAGACGGGCTTGAGGCCCTACCACGCAGCTAGGGTTGTTTTGTCGCATTTTACGACAGGCCAACCCCGGCCGCACAGGTCAGTATTCTTTCTCCGCCCCTGCACGGATAAAGTAAATAATTTGATTATATTAAAACAATAACTAAAACATGAATTCAATCTATTATAACTACTGAGCCAAAGTAACCCCGGATCAGCTAGTATTTTGTATATCAAATTGCACATTCTATCAAAACAGATAAACATATAGTTACTTTGAGTTAATTATCAAACTTCCGTAAGATAGTGCTAACTTCAATTGCTTCTTATCAAATAACAAAGATGACCGCATGAAACAATAGCGATAATTCAATGGCGAGACCAATTTTCGTGTTAGAAGTCGTTATATATTATTTATTCGATCGATGACTTAGAGTTTCCCAACCATCGAGCCGTGACGGGAATTCGGAGGTAACAGCTGAGCAAAATTTGCATTATAAATCGTCGGTAACGCTCAGCAAATAGGTCTATTCGGGAACACGAGCCAATTAATGTACGCGATTATCAATCTGGATTACAAATGCCTCTTAATGGCTTTAAAGTATATACGAACGTGTCAAAACAGTTATAGAGTACAGAATTAAAGGCTTATGCTTTGCACTTCCACAACAGGGATCATGATAATCTCGGAGCTAATTATGCGAGTTTAAGTCACTCTTAAAATAAACTTTTCAGTCAAATGTGGCTACGGTCAGCGATATATTTTTAAGAACTATTGTTGTATAAGTGGCATCATACTCGGAGACCAAGTTAGGGGCCATAGGTTCATATCTAATGACGACATACCTCACTTAGCCATTTCTAACCTAATGTGCATATTTTACACAATTACCGCATGCCGGTGGGGAAGGAAACCATCGTGAGCGTGACGGTTTTACAATCCCTCTAGGGGGAGACCCAAACTCAGCAGTGGGACGTCAAAAGCTGTTATTATTTAATTTCTATTTTGGAATATGCCTTTTTGCAAACGCCATTATAATTTCTATACGAAACAACCAAAGCTGACTTATTGTCATTTTAAATACATATATACAAGCAACCCATTCCTAATTATCTTTCAATTCAGTTATTACTGTACAAAAACTGTTAAAAAAACCTCTAATCTATTCGACAGCACATAAATAAATTTCTATCTTTTTTTAAAGCTGTTTGACAGCAGACAGGCTGACGGCCCGTTTAGAATTTAGCAGTTACCGTCGCCTATGGGTGTTTTCAACGCCAGTGGCAAACACACTGCTGTCGCATAAGGGTACAGGGACTTGGGTCACTAATGCCGGAACACAACACAAGGTTATTATGGCGGCATACTTAAAACCAAAGGTGGTCGCCATCCAGACGGGCTTGAGCCCCTACCACGTAGCTAGGGGTGGGTTGTTTTGTCGCCTTTTACGACAGGCCGAGCCGGCCGCAGAGGTTAGTATTCATTGTCCGCCCCTGCGTGGATAGAAGTCTTATAATATCTTGTATAAAGTGGCAACAATAACTGCCTCCGTGGATCCACGCCTAACGCGCGTCGGACAGCTGCGGTTAAGAATAGATTATCATCCCGTGTCTGGATGTTTATTTATAATATGTATTTGTTTAAAAAATTAATTAAACATGTATAATAGTATATCAGTTGTCTAGTACCCATAACGTGCGCTCTGTTACTTACTTTGGGACTAGATGGTGAATTTTATTTATTTAAAATATTAAATTTAAGCTATTTTTCTGATTAATTATATTTTGAAATGGTTTTAGCAGTAGTGGACTGTTCCATTCATTGTGCAAAAGAATATGAGATTATTTGTTGTTACTTGTATGGTTTTACATGTATGTTCTAAGATGTAAAAATCATGATAGAGTTTAACAAAAGGCAGTTCGACTTTAGTATGTTTATCAGATGTTATACGGATTGTGTTAACTTTTAGAAAATACCGTAGACATCGGATTTCGTTCGGTGAATGAGAGTTCCAATAGTCTATTTTCTTACGCCACCTCTTCTGTCATATGCTCTAGTTTATCTTCCTTTCCTGGTTTATGAATTTTCAATCTACCTCTATGTGAAATTCCATCACCTTAATTGATAACATTATGAGTTTATAGCAAAGATAACCACATATCATTAAGAGAGCGAGCGATTTATCTGATGTACTTAAAGCTTTCGATAAAAATATTGACACAATGAAATTTTTGTAATCTAATATCACCCGTCATCCGGTGGATTTGTTTTTGTTTTATAATTAGATGACAATCGCTCTTATATAATATTAACTTGTGAAGTATTATAAAAATAAATAGATGAAACAGCATTTACAGGCTTTGAGATTATAGTGCGTAAATAAAAATAAATAGGGTAAAAAGGTTCTAAGAATTTCGTGACCCACACGTCTGCGAGGTCTCGCCTTTACGCATTTTTTATTTTCCACCTGCCTTAGTAGGTTATCTAAAAGGGTAAAAGATGAGAATAATACATACGCAAATTCGTGTTTATGATTTTTCTGTACGTAAAAAGAACATCTCTGAATACATTAATGGGATATGCGTGAAGTGTTTGCTTTTGAGGGTTTAATGGCGAAATGATACGTCTTTAACACTCTCATATTCAGTTATTATTCTCAAATTATTTAGGTTGAAACAGCAATAATAAATCACAATAATAATAAAATAACATCGTATCTGTACAGGGGCGAAGAAAGAATTCTGACCTATGCGGCCAGGGTCCGCCTGTCTGAAAAGGCGACAAAACAACCCACCCTTGCTACGTGGTAGGGCCCCAAGCCCGTCTGGATAGCGACCACCTTAGGTCTTAAGTATGCCGCCATAGTAAATTTGTGTAGTGTTCCGGCATCAGTGACCAAGTTCCTGTACGCTTATAGGGACAGCAGCGTGTTCGCGATGCCACTGGCGTTGCGAATACCCTAAGCGACGGTAACTGCTAAATTCTAAGTGGGCCGTCAGTCTGTCTGCTGTCCTACATCAATAAAAACAGACACTGCATGAGTTTACGACGGACTCGTGTAGGAATCGTAAGCGCCATATCAAACACTTACTTAAAATCTCCCTCAAGCTTCTACTCTAGTCTTTTTTATTATGGTGACGGAGAAATAGCGCTACTAGACTATTGCAAGCTCCAACAGTGGCCCTCGACGAATGCGGGCTTTTATAAGACGGGTAAATTTCGACATTCATTTCGAGTACTGTACAATTGACGACCTCCTGGCGTAACGGCTAATGCACGTCGGTACGCTTGCAGAGGTCACGGGTTCGATTCCCGTCCAGCGTGTGGGTGTTTATGTATAATATGTATTTATTTACAAAAGAAAAAGTATATATGTAGTATATCAGTTGTCTAGTACCCATAATACAAATGCTATGTAAGTTGCAAGTTTGTAACAAGATGGTGTTGTGTGAAATGTCTCAATATATTTACATTTATTTATTTATATTTTATTTATTTTATAGTGAAGGTCTGGAAGTCCTTGAAAATACAATCTTCATCTAAACATAATATATGCAGGATCTCTTACACCACATTACCTTATTTATATATTACAACTTTGTCAATTCAGTTCTTAACAATGGATTCGTTGTTTTTACTTGCGGGGATTGATTTAGCACATTTCCTGTATATTGAAGAATAAAACCTAATATTTTCAGGTATTGAACGCGACCAACTTCCAGCGGGAATATTAATCCTGCGCGCAGTTTTTATTTTCCATTGGTTCTAAGCGTGTTCTGACGCGAATAGCATTCACAGCTTTTGCGTGTAGCACACGGATCTTCCAATAAATCATTGTTTTCAATAGAGACCAAATGATTTTTGAGTGCAATATAGTATGCTGTAATCTATCACTTGCCTGTATAGTGTAAAATTTGTCTTTTGAAAGTTTATTTAACATCGCGACTGCTTTATAAAAGTGGTCTAGGAATATCATGTCTATATATTAAATTTCTACGGAGGACATATTGATTCTATTCTCTATGAATACTCGTATTTTATTTTAATTTATGTGTTCGCCACCCACGTACATTCCTGTTGCATGTTTGTAAAAATACAACAATAAAAAAATCACCCATTACAAACGTGCCTTAGTAAAAACGTTCTCACAAATGACCGAAGGCTCCATGGTCAACTTATATAAGTCAGGTCTACATTAATATTCCTTTTCGTATTGAAATTGGAAAAAGACTCATAAATGACTTTGAGAATCTTAACGACAAACGCATGTAGGTACGTTTGTGAAGGTCACATGTTCGAATCCCGTCCTACGTTTCGATGTTTATGTATAATATGTATTTATTTACAAAAGAAAAGTATACAATGACATGTAGTATATTGGTTGTCTAGTAGCCATAACACAAGTGCTATGCTACTTTGAGACTGTTACTGTAAGACATCCCAATGTGTTTATAAATACCCCGTCCAAGGGCGGGGTATACTGATCACTGTGGCCGGGGGAGGCTTGCCTTAAAATTTATATAAATAATTATACAAAACAATTCTAGCTAGGTGGTAGGACCCCAGGCCAATCTGGATGGAATTCACCCCTGGTATTAAAAAGAATCACTATAAAGACCTTGTGTTTTGTTTCGACCTTAGTAAACCAGGCAGCGCGTTATCAATACCTGGAGTTGTTAGCGTTTAAAGACGTCGGAGACTACCTAATAACAAGTGGGTTGTTTGCTTGTCAGCTTTAAAAAAGCATAGTATCAAATAAAAACGCTTTCTAAACTCGAAATTCAAAATTATTTCAATCATCAGTTTCTCAATCGTAATAATACAATATTCCTGGTAGCTACAAAAGTGCTTTGTACATGTTTCATTGTTCACGGCAACGAGTTTCATTCCCCTCAAGCCATGTGTTGAGTTGAACAATGAACAACATCTTATACCTGACTCGTTTTGCAGCTAAATTAAAATAGAATGTAGTACACAATTCAACTTACACCTTCTTCGTACTAGTTTCTAGTATTTGCATATCTATTATATAAAAAAATATCACTGGTAACTTTATGTACTTAGCAAGTAACAGTAAGTATACTTACTGTTATATACCAGTTGTCACTTATAGTTAGTCTAACATCTCTTCTTATAAAACACAAGTCATGAATACGAGAGGTGTTCAATAAATTGTGATAATGTGATACATTCTCCTGGGAAAGAAAAAAATTAATACTGGCAGTAATATCACAGACATTAGATATAATAATAAAAACAATCAGTTCTCTTTTGTTTTTTAATAATAGAAGTCATTTGCTAGCGTCGTGTCGGAACGTGTCCTTAAAAATGGATAAAATTGAAGTTCGCGTGTTAATAAAATATCTCTACTTGAAAATTTTTACTACAGAGCTGGTAAATCAAGATTTGAGAGCAACATTAGGGGTTCATGCTCCTCCATATTCAACGATTGCGCGTTCGTGTGCTGAGTTCAAGCGAGGAAGAACTTCCATTAACGACGACACGACAAATGATTAAAAAAGTTGAAAACTATTTTTAAACAGCATTTCGGAATGAAAGTAGTATTTTCTTTTATAACGATTGATATCGAGCACCCCACGCTTTTTAGAACAGTGACATTCATTTTCTCGTCAGTAATTTTATTCTTAACAATAATTTTTTTCTTTTTAGTTTTAATAATTATAAAAAGCGTGTCTTTTAGTTTTTTTAACTATAATTTATTTTTACCTTTTTAGTTTGATTAACTATACATTATAATTTATTTGTGGTCAATTCCCAATCGGTAATTATTAATTTAACGCCATCTTCTGGCAGTGTTATTAATTAAACGTCAGATGGCGTTTCAGCAGAATTTTGAATTTTTTGACTGTTCAAAGTGGGTAAAAATCGAGTCTGAAAATTCTGTTACATACAGCTCAAGCTAATATAAAATGTGTAAATAAAGAAGTAAAAAAATAACAGAGCAACAAGCCAACGTCACGCGGTGTTCCCAGGCGGTCACCCATCCGAGTACTAACTACACCCAACGCTGCTTTACTTCGATGATCGGACGAGAACCGGTCCGAAAATTCATTAATCCTGAGGATCCTAGTAAGGATAATTATACAAACTATACAAATTATTGCATTGTACGTAGTATGTACCTATGTAACGGAAACGTTGAACATGACGTTTCCGTTACATAGGTACATACTACGTACATACATACATATGAAGCTAATAAAAGCGTGTTAATATAGATATACAATTAACCATCAAAAAGCGCTCAACATGGCTAAAGAAGGTTTCACTTCAAAAGCGCATTGTGTTTCTTCTAACTTTAATATAATCAAGTCATTCATACTAATAGTCTCGGGGTTTGGGTCCCAATTTCAAAATAATGCCGCTTTGGGAGTGACAGTGAAGGAAAAGCTACTTTGAGAAGGGTATGAATGGAACGGAATTAAAAGACGGTGAAATGTGAATTTAAATGATACGAACCCTCTAAATGACTTTACGTTTTCTATGCTGCTCACTAAAACATAAATAAAGTATAATACATACTAATGGAAAGTTCTATTCAATCCAGTCTCATATGAATACTTAACTTGAAAAGTTGAAAGCTTCACGGCACTATGAGAATTAGTCCTAAGAAAAATAACGTAAACTTTTCATTACTTTGCAAAACGAACTTTCGTGCTATGCTTCTTAATACGTCAGCCTTAAACGTCTGACTTCCATGAACTGTGATATGCTCTTATTCCAATTCATGTCTGCAATCGGCAAACTTAAAATATTAAACTTTGGGTTAAATATGTTTTCTTCGAACTCAAAGATTTCGTGACTTATTTTCAACCTACACTTTCTGTCTCCTCTTTCTCGGCTTTTCAATCAGCACCCTTTTCCAAATTTACTTTTTCTTATTTTGTTTTTTTTTCTGAGAATTTGTTAGCTTTATATTCCAGAGATTTATTCTCAAAAATTCCGATCGGTAAAATGCTCTAGGTACCTACTTCGTAGTTTAGTCGTGTCACGCTCAGCAACCAATCTGACCTGATTTTTGGTCAGTGATTCGAATCCCACGATGGCTTGTACCGCTTTGAAAGTTTTTCTAGTCTACTGTTTATATCATGACATAACTGCTGCATACCTACGATTCAGAAAAATATCATAAATGTCTATGTGTAACGCACCATACCTGCTTGGACAAATGTGACAAAATTCTCCGTTCGTTTTAAGAGAGACCCGATCTCAACATTAGGATCTTATGGGTTGCTATCATAAAATGCAATGTTCAATTTAAAGAATGTTTGTAGCATACAGTATCATTTTCCGCCAATAATGTATGTCGTACTTTAACAATGTAAATCACAATTTTGATCAACTTATATATTATGCATCCTCAACTCAAACATCGATTACTTCTCGACATTCTTCCTATAATTAAATGAAATTAATCTATAAAAATAAAATAAGCATATATTACTGTATATAATCCTAAATGATAGGTCTTTACCTATGAAATTGCCGTTCTGCAGTACTGGCCATTTCAAATCAAAATAATTTTTGTTTGGCTAAGAATTCTTTTTCCAAAAGTAGTCATTTGTTTATTGATTAGTGTTACATTTTCATCGCATTTCAATCTTTTTCTTCATCATGGATACGTTAAAAATTCGAGTAATGTGGAATATGAGTACCGTCGTGGCAGCAACGCGGCACAAGCGGCGCGCAACATCAACGACGTTTACAGAGCTAACACTACAAACCAACGCGTCACCTGTTATTGGTTTGCTCGCTTCCGTTCTGGGAATTTCGACCTAAAAAATGAACCTCGCGGTCGTCCGAAGACTTTGGTCGACAATGACGAATTAAAGGCGATTGTGGAATCTGATGATACACAATCTACGGCTGAATTAGCAGCAGCTTTCAACGTTAGCGTCAAAACAGTATTGGTCCATTTGCGTCAAATTAGCAAGGTAAAAAAGCTTGACAAATGGGTGCCCCACGAACTCAATGATTGCCAGCGCGAGGTACGCGTCGAGACGTGCCTTGCACTGCTCAACAGACACACAAAAAAAGGAATTTTTAACCGAATTGTTACCTGCGATGAAAAGTGGATTCTGTTTGATAACCGCAAGCGCTCAGCAAGTTGGTTGGATCCTGGTTCAGCACCTAAACAATGCCTTAAACGAAAACTTACCCCTAGAAAAGTAATGATCACTGTTTGGTAGTCTAGCGCCGGTGTGATTCATCACAGCTTCTTACCAAACGGGGGGAGCATTACTGCAGATGTGTACTGTGAAGAACTGAACACAATGATGGAGAAGCTGGCACATCTCCAACCAGCATTGGTCAATCGCTCGTCTCCGCTGCTCCTGCACGACAACGCGCGACCTCATACTGTACAGCAGATGGTTTCCAAGTTGCAAGAACTCGGGTTGGAAGTTCTCCGTCATCCGCCCTACTCACCTGACCTTGCGCCTACAGACTACTATTTTTTCCAGAATTTGGATAAATTCTTGACGGGAAAAAAATTCAGTGCCCGAGAGGCCGTACAAAATGCCTTTGAAGAATTTGTTGCCTCCAGTCCAGCTGATTTCTTTAAGAAGGGAATCAATAAACTGCCACTGCGTTGGCAAAGATGCATTGATTGCATGGGTGATTACTTCGATTAATACAAATAAAAAATACATGAAAAATATTCATTTAAATTTTTTCATACAAAACGGCAATTTCATATATCAAGACCTATCATGTGTATTAATTTTAATATAATTAATATTAATATAAATCTAATTTTAAAATAATTCTAACTTAAGCTAACGTCTGCAATTGGTTTTCCTTTTACAGCTTGTCCTTCGACAAAGGCTTCCTCTAAAGCGGTCCATTTGGTCCTGTCCTTGGCTGTGCGTATTCATTCTGACCCTATCATCCTTTTCATGTCATCTTCCCAACGTTTGAACTGTGTACCTCTGTTTCTTTTTTCATGCCATGGGTACCATTCTGTCACAATTCTTGTCCACTTTTCTTCCTTTTTTCTTATCATATATCCCGTCTATCTCCATTGTAGGCGTTTGTAGATAGTACATATGCCTTTAAATTTAGTTTTCTCCTTGATAATTTGTAGTCTCACTTTGTCATTTCTTCTAACTCTAATAACACTTCTTTCCATCCCATTTTGGCACACTTGTATTTTTTATAAGTTCCTGTTCATTTAGTGCCCAAGTCTGGCATCCATATGATAAGCATGGAAGAATACATTTATCATAAAGTTTTCTTTTTTCTTAGATATGCATATCTCTGTCCTTTATGACTTCACTCCAAGACCACAACGGTTTCCAGCTGTTTATAATCCGTCTGTCTATTTCCTTTTGCGTTGTGTCTTCAATAAATATTAGCTGCCCCAAATATATGTACTCGTTGACATACTCTATTTGTCATTTACGATAGTGTCCATTTTTAGTGAGTTTGTTACATTACCTTCGTTTTCGAAGTATTCATTGATAGGCCAACTTTAGCATTTTCATCTGACAGTTGTTGTAATATGTGTGTCAGTGATTTTGAATTCTCAGCAAACAACACAGTATCGTCTGCGAAACGTAGATGGTTTAGTTTCACGCCATCAATATACAGATTATTTTCTTACCATTCTAAATTTTGAAAGACCATTTTTAGCACTGCAGAGAACAATTTCGGTGAAATAGGATCCCCTTGTCTCACGCCTCTTTGATGGGAAATTTTTCTCCTATTCGTTCTATTGAACTTCAGCCGTAGTCTTGGAGTAAATTCTTTTTAGTATTCGGATGTATTTAGCCTCAACTTCTTGATTTTCTAGTGCCTTTCAGATGCTATTATGAATCAAAGAATCAAATGCTTTATAAAAATCTACGAACGCTATACCTAGTCAGGTCATAAATTCTGTCACATGTTTAATGTAAAATAATTGTAACAAGTTTATTAATTATGTAACCATTCATATACCAAAATGAACTTAACAAAACATAGATTCTTATGACATTAAAGTTTATTCAAAATGACCTCCGTGATTTTGAATAAAGGCCTTCAATCTGCGCGGCCAGTCGTCTATTGCAGCACGAACGAGGTCCATGTCAATATCGGCGGCTGCCTTAATCAAGGATGTCTTGAGTGACTCCAAATTGGGATGAGGCTTTGAGCACGCCTTTTCCTCCAAGTGTTGCCATATCTTGTAATCTAACGGATTCAAATCTGGACTGGAGGAGGGCCAGTCTTCGTGCCGGATGAAGTCGATTTCACGCGCCGCCAGCCAGTCTTGTGTGCTCTTCGCTCTATGAGCTGGCGCCGAATCTTGTTGGAATACCCAGTGCCTGTTATTGAACATGGTATGAAAAACAGGTTCCACAAGGTTCGTCAGGACTGTATTTTGATACACAAGAGCATTCGTTTTTACACCTTTCTCACAAAAATGTACCTCTGTTAAGCCCCAATAAGAAACTCCCAACCATACCATGAGCGAGGATGGAAAATGATCTCGTTGGACACGCGGAATACGGTTGCTCGCTTCTTCACTACTGTGTGCGTACACCTTATCATTTTGTTTGTTGTAGCTCTCTTCTACGGTAAACATTTTTTCATCCGAAAAAAGAATTTCCCGATATTTTTTTCCCGCGTACCGCTTCAACAAAGCGCGGCATCTCTTCAGTCTCAGGTCCATTAGACGAGCATTCAAACGATGTCCTGTTTTTCTTCGATATGCCCGAAGCCCTAAGTCTTCATTTAACACCCTTTTCACCGTGGTTCTACTTAACCCCATCTGAAGGGCCAACAGTTTCTGCTTACGTTTGGGATTTCTTTGAATTCGTGCCTTCACAGCTTTTATCACTGCTGGAGTCCTAACAGACCGAGGGCGACCACTTCTTGACCTATCATCTACACTAGAGTCTTCATTGTATCGTTTGATGGTACGATAAACGAATCTTTTGGTAATATTCAAATTTTTCAGTATGTTAAAAATTTGAATTGGCGCGTAACCGCAACGATGCAACGCAATAACTGCAACACGGTCTTCTTTAAGCGTCCACTCCATATTTAAAAATGAGTAAAATTCTAAAAGTTATACATTTTTATTTTCATGAACAATTCGAAATTCTAATTCAATAAACTTTTTTGTGGCCAGCATTCTAAAAGAAAAGTTTTTACTGTGTGACAATACTTATGACCTGACTAGGTATAATAAACTTTGTTATATTCTTTATATTTTTGAAGCACCTGTCTTACTAGGTGAATGTGATCTATAGTCGAAAACTTACTCCTGAAGCCTGCTTGTTCTTTGGACTGACTCTCATCGAGTGTAGTAGCGATCCTGGACAAAATTATCTTTGAGAATATAGATGTTAAACATTAGGCTGATTGGCCTATAGTTGTTCATATCACATGTGTCTCCTTTTTTGTGTATCAATACCATAGTTGATTTTGTCCAATCGCTTGGGATAATTTTAGTAGATATAATGTCATTGAACGACTCCGGCGGTATTAGGGTAATTACTGGTATTGTATGTCTTAGTAGCTCGTTTGATATTTGATCTGTCATGGTGCTCTGCCTAGTTTTTGTGTATTTATTTCGTTTACAATTTCTGTTTTTAATATTATTGATATTGTTTTTGAGTCATTAGTTGTTTGTTGCTGTTTTTCTGTTGGTATTGTCGTTTGTTTCTGGTATAGTGTTTTATAGAAATCTGTGGCAATTTATAGTATCTCTGCTCGTTTACTATAAGAATTTCCATTTTTAGTTTTTAAGTTTGGCATTCATACTTTCTTTTTGTTCATTTTGCTGTATGATTTTTTAATCCCTCCTGTTTTTTCAATGTAGGTTTTTAATGTTTTCTGTCTTTTTATTTTCTTGTCTTTTCTTATGTGTTCATTTATCTTTTTGCTTAGTTCCGAAATTTTATGGTGTTTGTTTATTCTTCTCTTTGTGTATATATACTTTCCTTTCATTGGTCAGTAGTTTAGTTTTCAGGGATAGTATATTTTCAGTTGGATTATTTGTTTTCTTAAATTCTGTATGCCTATTATACTGTCGTAACGTTCTTGGATTGATGTACAGTTTGTGTTTGTATATTTAGTGATTGCAGTATTTAGGTTATCGAGTAATAAATCATGATTCCCGGTAAATATAGTGGGTCCCTTTTTGTTATATTGAGCGTATCTGCTTTTTTGTGATTGGTTGCCTGATAGTGATGCTCTTAACATTCTGTGGTCTATGTGAAAGTTGAGTTGGTTTATAGTATTTACATTCTTAAACATTTTTGGTTTAATTGTTAGTATAAAATCAATTTCTTTTC
Organism: Malacosoma neustria; assembly: GCA_963693495.1. NCBI lineage: Eukaryota > Metazoa > Arthropoda > Insecta > Lepidoptera > Lasiocampidae > Malacosoma > Malacosoma neustria. The sequence goes on along the minus strand of OY856373.1, from coordinate 9,919,547 downwards.
TTGTATTTACCATTGGGTGACATCCCTGTCCACTTGCTCGACTCTTTTTTCTTATAAACACTGTTGAATACACTTAGTTTATTTTCTAATGCAAAGGTGACTAAACTTTGCCCATTTCTACTTCGTTGACCACATCCATATTTTCCTATTGTATATTCCTCTCCTTTATTGCAGACACCAATCTGACCATTAAAATTACCTATTACAATAAGATTTTTAATATTTCTATTATAATTTCAATGATATCCCACTTAATATCATTTATAGCTAAGTCTAGCTCCAACAGTTTTTCGGGTGTTTGTAGTGATCTAGTCTACCGGTTGCTATACATATATCCGAGGGACTTCTGCTAGGTCTCTTTATTATGTTTGTATTGCTTTTAGAGATTTGAGGTCATTTTCCCCCACGAGGAACAGTCGGATTGGGGGAGTGTTTTGTACTTCAATTTTTCGGTTTTCTTTATTAGCATATAGTTTAAATTTCCGGTTACCGTTTGTTAGTAGCTATTGTTTCATGCTAGTTGGATATTTTGTCAGAGAATTTGATCTATTTCTCATTATATTGATGGCGTTAGTCCTGTTGCGTTTAGGTGAACGTGTTATTTGTTTTTTCGATTGATTATTAGTTTGTGTCGAAGAGGATTCTTATCTCTTCCGTTTTTCCTTGTTTGTGTTTTCTTTTATAATAAGCTTGTCGTACTTCAAATATGGAATATTTCCCTTCTTCCTTTCTTCTTCTAACTTTGTAACTAACTCGTTCCTTTTCTCCATGACTTCTTTTGAAAAATCATTTTTCACGTACAAATCTTCTAAATTCTTTTTCTTTATTATAATATCTATTGTTTCCATGCACTCACGAAGGATAAAAGCACTGGCTTATCCTCGTTACTTGTTTTCCCAAGTCAGTGTTTTTTTATTGATTTCGTAGTCCAGATCATCTTTTAAATCCTTCTATACCTTCTCTAGTAGTTGAGAATTGGAATTATCCATCTCCTTCAGGCCAAATATGAAAATATTAAAAACGGTTCCTATAATTATACATCTTTAAATCATTTTTATTATTCAATTTAACAATGAAAGTTGTTTTTTATATATATAAATAACTTTATCCACAAGCGAGGTCCTTTTATTTTATTTTATCCACAAAATAAACCACAATAATTTTGCCTGTTTATTAACATACGTGATGTATTCAATGTTGCCCGGTTATCTGCTGTATCGAATTTGAATCTCATCAATCACTAATACGATAGGTATTATCGGCTCAAGTGGGACTTCGGAGTTTGGACAGCTCAATGAGTCCCAAATTAATAATGTAGCAAATATAAATGACATCGTAGAACATATACGTGCCGCGAACGATCATCACAACTCTCTTCTTCTCTCTTTCAAATTTATTTTAACTTCTACTTTATTCTTACTTAATTTTCTCCGTGCATTGGTGGAGTAAGAATACTAACCCCTGCGGCCGGTGTCGGCCTGTCGTAAAAGGCGACAAAACAATCCTAGTTACGTGGTAGAGCCCCAAGCTCGTCTGGATGGCAACCATCTTTGGTCCTGGATAGGGTGGTTGCCATTAATAAGTATGCTGCCATAATAACCTTGTGTGGGCATTAGTAATCCAGGTGCTGTATCCCTATGGCACAGTAGCGTATATATATATATATATATATATATATATATATATATATATATATATATATATATATATATATATATATATATATATATATATATATATATATATATATATATATATATATATATATATATATATATACTTTACTGTCTTAATTATAATAGTTTTATTAAATATTCTTAAATAATCTAATTAGAACTAAAATAATCTTAATTAAATAGTTAAACTTAATTAAGATACTTTTATTAGTTATAAACGTGTTTGTTGTTTTTTTTTATTCCGAGGTGTCATTGCAAGGGCTTAGCGGAAGAACAGAGCTGCTCTTACAACCAGTACAATGCTGTGTTAGGTCTTGATTAGGACACAATTAATGTTATGTGCCATTATTTTTTATAATACATAATCTGTAACCTGTGTTAGTTGTCCTAAATAAACAATTTCTTTCTTTGTATTCTTAAATTATTACATTGAAGAAATTTATAATATAAAACAAATTTACATAAATATAGATTTTATGTAGCTATGTTTTTTATTATAAATATTTTTTCCTGATCCTAGGGAGTCAGGACTCGTTTATAACAATTTATTATACATAACCCGTATTTTACTTATCCTAAGTTATTCTATAATTATCAGCTATTTTGTATATCTTTTTTATTTCCATATTGATACTTATCAAGACGGGCACGACCTTCAGTAATGAAGAACACGACGAAGAAGAAGATTGATACTTAATTTAATTTTATGTATTTTTAAACAAAAAGCCACCGAGCTTTCCTATTCAAGTCTTTTACAACCGTATGTTATATATGTATGTTATAAAACAGAATGCCGAACAGAAAGAAAAAACATTAGAATTTAGTAATTTCAATAAATAAATAAATATTGAACAAATACCGATACTAATTTCTTCATTGAACATAATAATTATGTTCATAATATATTATAACGAAAGAAACTTTGTTTCAATTTGACAGCTTTCATTTGCTTTTTATAAAACTAGTCATGATAGGTTTATTGAATGGATTTTAAACAATGTTAATATATCTATTTAATTTTGCTTAAACTTGATTATATTCGCTTTGACTTAGATGTTTTATTTTATATTTTTATTATTGCAGTAGGTCAGCAGACAGGCTGACGGCCCGTTTAGAATTTAGCAGTTACCGTCGCCTATGGGTGTTTACAACGCCAGTGACATCGCGAACACGCTGCTGTCCCATAAGAGTACAGGAACTTGGGTCACTAATGCCGGAACACAACACAAGGTTATTATGGCGGCATCCATATGATCAAAGGTGGTCGCCATCTAGACGAGCTTGAAGCCCTACCACGTAGCTAGGGTGGGTTGTTTTGTCGCCTTTTGCGACAGTCCGACCCTGGTCGCAGAGGTTAGTAGTAGTATTCTTTCTCCGCCCCTGAACGGATAAAATGTTTTGAGTTTCATATTTTATATACAATCACGCTTAGAACAGAGCGTTTTTTATTATTCCTTACAACACTTTATAATTTACGGAAATAGTTCAAAAGCTAAATTAGGTTATTTAGACTGTTTTTTTTTATTGCGTAGGACAGCAGACAGACTGACAGCCCGCTTAGAATTTAGCAGTTACCGTCGCCTATAGGTGTTTGCAATGCCAGTGGCATCGCGAACACGCTGCTGTCCCATAAGGGTACAGGAACTTGGGTCACTAATGCCGGAACACAACACAAGGTTATTATGGCGGCATACTTAAGACCAAAGGTGGTCGCCATCCAGACGGGCTTGAGGCCCTACCACGTAGCTAGGGTGGGTTGTTTTGTCGCCTTTTACGACAGGCCGACCCCGGCCACAGAGGTTAGTATTCTTTCTCCACCCCTGCACGGATAAAAAGTTGGTAAAATTTTAGTTTATTCTAAACTAAAATTTTAACAAGTTAGCCTCCCAAGACAATTCGTTCAAATAACCAAAACATACTTGCATACGGATGTGCAATGAAGCTAGCGTGTTGTTTAAATAATGCATGAGTTCATCTCTTTGTAGCCGCTTGACAACGCTCGGTACATTATTAAGCGCACCAAATAGAGATTAGTTTGTGAATTATTGAGATGTAAACAGATAATGTTATTGATTTCGTTGTTCTGCACATGGTTCCGATTAATTATGTGCGTTGTTAGGCAATTGTTAGTTGTTTGAAACTATTGAACCCTTGTGATTGTTTATTTTCTTAAACAAAACTTTAAGGGCGATGTTTCAGTTCTTAAGAACTGAAACTGAAACAACATTTGTAATTAATTACAAATTGAAATAAAATCTGAGCTGCAATTAAATAATAATAATGTAGGTAGGTCTTTACAAAAACAAATTTAATACATTTGGAAATATCAGGAAATAATATTATTAAATTTAATGTAAATATTTTAAATAAAACAAAAGCTAAATTTTAGTAACTTGAATTTTAGTACAACTCAAAGTATGTAATAAATAAACGACTATCCATATGTTGTCAAACAACTTCGATTAGTTCCATCGCCCTTTTCTCCTGTCTTATATGTTGAGACAATAGTGATCCAAGATCACTGATCTTATAGCCTCACTGGATCTCCAATGCCTACGTATATCATTTTCGAATGCTCTCACACTCACACTCACCCGTGGTGCTTGTGTTTTGACAATGATGTTGACATCTTCACAACTATAGACACACGAGACATCGTACACCTCACAGCCATTCTCCATCAATCCCCTATAAAATCATTCCGCATTCGTTATAAAATTCATATTTATAATTAAAATCAGTAAGTTTTAATGTAAATAATCGAAATAAAACAACAATATCCATTTAAAGGCTGTCGATTGCGAGCATTTGCATATTCAATCTTTGCAATCAGGAGAATTTTCCTTGTTCTTAATATAGATCAATCTGTGCCCAGTGACGTTTCAATTATTTTCAAGTTTTAACCTTAGTCTTCAATACAGTTTTGTGATTTCTACCAGCACCAAAGATAAATTTTTTCTTCTTTGTCGTTACCTCATGATTGAGGGACGTGACTTAGATTTGTAGCTTTGGTTACAATTTCTTTCCAGACATTTCAAGCGGACCAACGAGAAGTTGGAGGAACTGGAGGAAGTTTTGAGCAGACTGCGATGGGATGTTGTGGGGTTATCTGAAGTCCGAAGACAGGGAGAGGACTCAATAATCCTAAATTCCGGAAATCTGCTCTACTTCCGGGAGGGCGACCAACTGTCCCAAGGTGGTGTCGGGTTTCTCGTTCACAAGTCTCTTGTGAACAACGTTACTGAGGTGGGGAGTGTTTCGACTAGGGTAGCGTACCTAATACTCAAAATTACCAAACGGTATTCGTTGAAGGTCATTCAGGTTTACGCTCCGACTTCGACACATCCTGACGAGGAGGTGGAAGCCATGTATGAGGACATCTCAACAGCCATCCACACTTCTAAAACCCACTTTAACGTTGTCATGGGAGACTTCAACGCAAAATTGGGGAAACGTAGCGGCGATGAGTTGAGAGTGGGGCAATTTGGGTTCGGAAATCGGAACACCCGAGGCCAGATGCTGGCCGACTTCATGGAGAAGGAGGACCTGTATATGATGAACTCCTTCTTCATGAAGCCAGAACAACGCAAATGGACTTGGATTAGTCCCGATGGTGCCACCAAAAATGAGATTGACTTCATTATGTCGACCAAAAGACAGATATTCAATGATGTCTCTGTGATCAATTCGGTGAAAACTGGGAGTGATCACCGCTTAGTAAGAGGCACATTGAATATCAATCCAAAATTGGAGAGGTCTCGACTGGTGAAGTCTACGCTCCGACCTGCACCCATACAGATCCAAAACCCGGTAAACTTTCAACTCGAATTGCAAAACCGCTTCGAATGCCTCGGTGACTGCGTTGACGTGGACGAGTATAATAACAGGTTCGTGGAAGCTGTTCAAACGGCCGGGTCTAAATTCTTCAAGGCCAGCCGTTCAAAAAGAACCGGAAAAATCTCAGATTCTACTCTCAAATTGATGGATGTGAGACGTCAAATGACCCTTCAGTCCCCGGACGATGCTTCCCAGTATAGGCAGCTAAATAGACAGATCTCCAAGTCCTTGACTCGCGATATCCGCCGTCATAACACAGACTGTGTAAAGGCGGCTATAGAGCGTAACAAGGGCTCTAAAGTATTCGCACGAGACTTGTCTATTGGGCAGAGCCAACTGACGAAGCTGAAGACCGACGACGGCAGGGTCGTTTCGTCTAAACCCGAACTTTTGAGGGAAGTCGAGAAGTTCTACGGACAGCTATACACGACCACACGGGCACCTGTTAACAACAAGGCTAAAGACCCAAGAGCCAAATTAACCCGACACTACACCGTAGATATCCCAGACGTCAGTCTGTACGAGATTAGTGTGGCCCTTAAACAGCTTAAAAACAACAAGGCGCCGGGTGATGATGGAATTACAGCCGAGCTTCTGAGAGCTGGTGGTACTCCTGTGCTTAAAATCCTCCAGAAGCTATTTAATTCCGTCATCCTCGATGGCAAAACGCCGCAGGCCTGGCACGGAAGTATAGTGGTGCTGTTCTTCAAAAAGGGCGACAAAACCCTTTTGAAGAACTTTAGACCGATATCACTTCTGAGCCATGTTTACAAGCTGTTTTCAAGGGTCATCACGAATCGTCTCGCGCGCAGATTTGACGACTTCCAGCCTCCCGAACAAGCCGGATTCCGAAAAGGTTTTAGCACCATAGACCACATACATACGCTGCGGCAGGTTATACAGAAGACGGAGGAGTATAACCAGCCACTATGCTTGGCGTTCGTGGACTATGAGAAAGCCTTTGATTCGATCGAGACCTGGGCGGTGCTTCAGTCTCTCCAGAGGTGCCACATTGATTATCGATACATCAAAGCGTTGAAGTGTTTGTATGAAAACGCCACCATGTCAGTCCGTCTCCAGGATCAGAACTCGAAGCCTATCCGACTGCAGCGGGGAGTCAGACAAGGCGATGTCATATCGCCGATGCTGTTCACTGCTGCGTTGGAAGATGTCTTCAAGCTTCTGGACTGGAACGGACTGGGCATCAACATTAACGGTGAGTACATCACTCACCTTAGATTCGCAGATGATATCGTAATCATGGCTGAAACCATGGAAGACTTAAGCCATATGCTTGATGGCCTCAATATAGCTTCCCAAGGAGTAGGTCTCAAAATGAACATGGACAAGACGAAGATCATGTCTAATGTCCATGTCGCACCTACCCCCGTAACAGTTGGGAACTGTACTTTCGAAATTGTTGACGAATACGTCTACTTGGGTCAAACGATCCAGTTAGGCAGGTCCAATTTCGCGAAAGAGGTCACTCGTCGAATCCAACTCGGATGGGCAGCGTTCGGGAAGCTCCGTAAAATCTTTTCGTCCCAAATACCGCAGTGTCTCAAGACGAAGGTTTTTAACCAATGTGTGTTGCCAGTGATGACATATGGAACGCAGACGTGGTCGCTAACTATGGGCCTTATGAGAAAGCTCATGGTCGCTCAGAGAGCAATGGAGAGGGCTATGCTCGGAGTTTCCCTGCGAGATCGAATCAGAAATGAGGAGATTCGCAGGAGAACCAAAGTAACCGACATAGCCCGGATGATTGCAAAACTGAAGTGGCAGTGGGCTGGGCACATAGCTCGAAGGACTGATGGCCGTTGGGGCAGAAAAGTCCTCGAATGGCGACCGCGTACCGGAAGACGCAGTGTTGGTAGGCCCCCCACAAGATGGACCGATGATCTGGTCAAGATCGCCGGGATAGGTTGGATGAGGGCAGCGCAGGACCGATCATCGTGGAGATCTTTGGGGGAGGCCTTTGTCCAGCAGTGGGCGTCTTCCGGCTGAAATGATGATTTCAATCATGCGCTATTTCGATGGATGACTGTAAGGTGGCTCCCGTGGCTTCTTGAGAGGTTTGTATCTATTTTATTAGAAATCACCACCGGATATTTATCACTAGCTGCTCAAGACTGTCTGGGTCTCTCTTGACCGTGTGCCTGAAAGATTGTTGAAAAGCGTGTAGTTACATGTAACTGTGTTAGAGTTGACTTGCGACGTGCCAGCACCACATTTCGAACGCGTCAATTCTCGATAAAAGAAATTTAGATGAACTTGAATATTTCTCACTTGAATAATGCATCAAAAATTCAACTTCTCAAGTGTGACTATGATGATTTTGCACAAAATTTGTGCCAGATCATTCAATGGCCCTGTAATTTCGACTGTCAAGACGATTAAAGCTTACCATCTGGTTCATAGGGAAAGAAGAAAAAGCGAAAGATGGGGTACTTCTTCGTTTAGCGCAAAAATGAAACGGATGGGCACTATTCGTTTCAGGGTTCTTTTACCCGACAATCGCTCTTATAAAAAGCAAACTTAACCAAATATATTTCTATTGTGTTCATTTTATTCAATGTATAAAATTTGTAAGCTTCGGATGTAAAAAGTATAAAATATGAAAACATTATGAACTTTTAGTCTGAATAACTCTTCAGATTTAATTCATCAATTTATCTTTAAAAATATTTAGTAGATTCACTGAATGTTGCTACGAGTAATACTATACCTAGTCAGGTCATAAGTATTGTCACACAGTAAAAACTTTTCTTTTAGAATGCTGGCCACAAAAAAGTTTATTGAATTCGAATTTCGAATTGTTCATGAAAATAAAAATGTATAACTTTTAGAATTTTACTCATTTTTAAATATGGAGTGGACGCTTAAAGAAGACCGTGTTACAGTTATTGCGTTGCATCGTTACAGTTACGCGCCAATTCAAATTTTTAACATACTGAAAAATTTGAATATAACCAAAAGATTCGTTTATCGTACCATCAAACGATACAATGAAGACTCTAGTGTAGATGACAGGTCAAGAAGTGGTCGCCCTCGGTCTGTTAGGACTCCAGCAGTGATAAAAGCTGTGAAGGTACGAATTCAAAGAAATCCCAAACGTAAGCAGAAACTGTTGGCCCTTCAGATGGGGTTAAGCAGAACCATGGTGAAAAGGGTGTTAAATGAAGACTTAGGGCTTCGGGCATATCGAAGAAAAACAGGACATCATTTGAATGCTCGTCTAATGGACCTGAGACTGAAGAGATGCCGCGCTTTGTTGAAGCGGTACGCGGGAAAAAAATATCGGGAAATTCTTTTTTCGGATGAAAAAATGTTTACCGTAGAAGAGAGCTACAACAAACAAAATGATAAGGTGTACGCACATAGTAGTGAAGAAGCGAGCAACCGTATTCCGCGTGTTCAACGAGGTCATTTTCCATCCTCGCTCATGGTATGGTTGGGAGTTTCTTATTGGGGCTTAACAGAGGTACATTTTTGTGAGAAAGGTGTAAAAACGAATGCTGTTGTGTATTAAAATACAGAATATTTATTAAAATACTGACGAACCTTGTGGAACCTGTTTCTCATACCATGTTCAATAACAGGCACTGGGTATTCCAACAAGATTCGGCGCCAGCTCATAGAGCGAAGAGCACACAAGACTGGCTGGCGGCGCGTGAGATCGACTTCATCCGGCACGAAGACTGGCCCTCCTCCAGTCCAGATTTGAATCCGTTAGATTACAAGATATGGCAATACTTGGAGGAAAAGGCGTGCTCAAAGCCTCATCCCAATTTGGAGTCACTCAAGACATCCTTGATTAAGGCAGCCGCCGATATTGACATGGACCTCGTTCGTGCTGCGATAGACAACTGGCCGCGCAGATTGAAGGCTTGTATTCAAAATCACGGAGGTCATTTTGAATAAACTTTAATGTCATAAGAATCTATGTTTTGTTAAGTTCATTTTGGTATATGAATGGTTACATAATTAATAAACTTGTTACAATTATTTTACATTAAACATGTGACAGAATTTATGACCTGACTAGGTATATTATATGCGTGTCAAAGGCGATTAAGGTTTGCATAACTAGTGGGGAATACTAAGTAGCACATCGAATTGTTTAATCAGAATAATTGGTATGAATTAACACTACTAAATGTGAGAACAAATTACTGAAATTAATTGTTTTATAATAGAACTAAGAAAGCTGACTTTTTATTCTATGCCAAAGTAAGGGCAAAAATATATAGTGTCGTGAAGTGTTAAGATTTTACCACTCGTCGCAATTGTGTGTGCATTAGTGCAATAGCACTAATGCACACACAATTATTTTTTAGTAGCAAAGTAAAGGTAACCTTTATTTCGCTACTAAAAACAGCAGTTCACTTACCTATATCGACGGGGCAAAGTTAGTTAGATGTTACTTCACTAGACTCTTTCGAACGCTTCTCCCATTATTTGGTTTTCTACACCGTGAGAAAGTTTGCACTCGTTCATTTGTTGGAGCGAAAAGCAAGCTCTATTATATTAATGTCGGTACAATTCACCAATAACAAGATTCTAAGTATTTCTTATTACCAAAATTACTAATCTTTTATCAATAAATTAAAATTATAATAATATGACATAAATATTTATTAAATATGTTACTAGATATATTATACTAAAACAGACCTATATTAATTACAAACGCTAGAATCGATGTCATTGTTGCCGCCAGATACAGGAATGCAGACTTAACATTTTTAAATCGCCATCGGCTTTCGATAGTCAACGATAATATTTTACTATATTATAAACCAACGTGAGAAGTAAGATAATTTCCATAAAAGCCCCACACGCTACGATGACAGCAAATTGCGCGAAGCGCGTGCAATATACATCTCATCGAGAGCTGGTGCCGACGCTTATCAATATGGGGCAGACGCCTCATTGTGTTTGGATATGGCATACTCCCTTCGCTCATAGATAAAATAAACTTTGAAAATGAAATTTCATTTATCAAAGATAACTTTCTTTGTAATATATTGGTATGATATGATAAAAATTTGCACTTACTTAAATTCTATTGATAACCAATTATATAACTGTAATGATAACTTTGTATAAAACACAGTTATTATTATAGCCGATTAATACTTTTTAATATAACATCATTGATGAATGTATTTTATTAATAAATCTTAATAATATAATATTATAGGAAAGAATAAAAATCCTGCCGCGTGGAAACAAATGGCAGGATAGTATACGACTCCATCTTGTGATTGGGAGACATATGTCACTGACATATCCACTGAAATCAGCCTGGTGTTCTTTCGTTTACCTTGAGCCACAGGGCCACGAAACTTGGCATAAGTCTGGCTTTGATCTCGACTAGCGCTGGCCTGTTTTTTGGGCCTCTTGAAAGTCAGAGTGGCGATAGACTCCTAGCATCTTCGTTTTCACGCAGAAATGCTCTGGGCACACAGAATCTACATCTATCGACTCACCCACTACTCGGAGAATAAAAATATTTACTAAGTTAGGGAGATTACAATTTGAAAGCACATCGAACTGCAGAAGATAACTTAATTATTCATCTTGTAAGCTCATATCTAAAGCTACATAAATAATATTATTTATTCTATGTTAAAGAGTTATAATCAAATGAGGATTTCAGATTCAGAACCTGTAAGACATTTCTTTACAAATCTAGAGATATCACATCAAGATGAAATTGAACTTTTGGATACGGTTAAAATTGGAGGCTTACAAATGTGTAAGGCCAGTGAAATTTGCAAAGTTTTAGGGCATTCGTCCCTCATGTCGTTTCGATAAGAAAATTCGTATAGTGAAGGAACGTGTAACGCATGTAGATAGTTTTGAGAGAAGTTCAGAACTAAATTTCAGACTGATAGAAATAGAGTTGATATATGTATATTGATATATACATAAACTTGATTTATACAGGGGCGATTGCGGTCTGAGTGATCACTCTTAAAGCAGTTGACCTTTTATATAATTATAATATAATAATATAATTATAATATTTTATAATATAATATTCTTGAAATTATATAATTATAATATAATTTCAAGATTTAAGTTACCATAATGTTTTATTATATTTGTTCTGTTTTTTAATTTTTTTTAAATAAATATATCATGGTTAGATTAATAAATAGATTGAATGGGTTTTTTTAAAATATGTCTTATAATAATAATCTTCCAATACATATAAAAATAATCTTATTTATTTTTATCCTTAGTGTATATACATATACACTATGTTTTTCCAGTGTGGAATGGTGGGTTATAAATCTGTGATATCGGTTTATTTCATTATGATGTTTTACTATATCTACATAGTAAACCAAACAAAAGATGGATGGATTGCGTAAAAGATGATATGGTAAAAAAGGGTGAGAATGTTGGGATTACGAATAACTGAGGAGAGTGGGAGGGGAGAACTTGTTGTGCCGACCCCTTATAAGGTGTGATAAGGGCAGGACGAAGATTTCACTTTCTCTGTATGATAATCATGATAATGCTCTGTAATAAACACATTAAGCAAAAAAACGCATGTTATAGTGAGAATCAAACTTGAGAATTTTGGGTTGCAGCTTGTGTTTTTTTAATGAATATGGCTACTTTTTTTCTACTGGCGTGGCCACAATGATGCTACGCATTTTATCAGGTAAACATTTTTTTGTCAAATCTTTTCTTTTAGCCCTGCCGTCTTATTATTTCTCGTATAGCATTTTCTTTTGTTATTTTTCTTACATTTCAATATTACACTTCTTTTTTTAAAAAGCAGTATGTGTAACACGCACTTTATACTTTATCTAAATTTTATACGCCATAGCAGCAAAGAAAATTAGAAAGAACTAAAAGGACGGTTGAAGGTAATCCTTCCGAGAAGCCATGAACCCCAAGGGCGTACGAATAACCTCATGCATGTGCTAAATTAGCAATCGTAGATACCCGTTCATTTAACTTTCTGACCTGATTGCAAAAAGTAGCGAGCTTCCAGTGAGGTTACGACAAAAGTTTGTTTGCCGCATTCAACCCATGTTCGGTACATGTTTTATAAATGGACTTGCTGAAATACTTGTTTGTTTTAACGTACTTAATTATAATTAAATTATTTAAAGGTTTACTGAGTTCTAATGGTGAATATTGTAATATTGTATAGCAATGCAGGTAGGTTAGCCTTACTGCAATTTTATTTTACGTGTATTATTATATTTGATTATTATTTCATTGTATGTTTTCTTCTCCTTGCCATTATTCCACATTATGTGGTGTCGGCATAACACGTTTTCTCCTTTTCTACACTCCTCTATTAGCCATCATGCCAACCCCAAAAGAATTTGTACCCGTTTCCCCATATCATCTTATACGCAATCCATCTACCCTTTCTTTGGTCTTCTTCTTCTCCTATAACCATGCAATCTCATTTCTATCATTGTCTTTGTCATATGACATTCATTCCTTGGCATTATATGGGCATACCACGCTAGTCTCTTGCTAATTTAACACTTCCCCTAATTCTACTTCCAAATCCACTTCACAAATATATCTCAACAGTCGTATCCCCGCAGTGTGTAAAATCCTTTCATCCCACCCATGTATTATTATTATATTTTCTTCTCTTTTTTACTTGATGAAAAAACTTTTGAACTATATCTACAAAATTCGGTATCAATTAAAAAGTCCACTAAGTAGTCCTAAGTTTTGAAATACAGTGTAAACTCTTTATAACGTTACTCTATTTAACGAAAAACTCCTTAAAATGTAGAAAAAGCTTGACTTTGGTTGGTTGGTTTTCTACACAATAATACATTCTATATAGCGTTACGCTCAATCTATTAAACGACAAAAATAAGGCATTATAAATCACACTGAGGAACAACCAGTGGATGAAGAAGATGTAACAGATGATCTTGACCCGCCACCAAGCATCAATCAAGCAATTAGCGAAACTATTAGAAAAATACTTTTTATATAATCAAGTCGATCCGGCAGTATCTCAGCAATAAAATACATAAGAAAATCCAATTAAAATATTGGAGCAGCGAAAAACATCAGACAAAGATAACAGACTATACGCAGTAAGTGTTGTTATTTGTTTCAAAAATAATGTTCGTGTGTAAAATATGTACTATATTTATAAATACATACATATGTATTACAAAACATAACATTATTATTATTACAGAATAATAAAATAAAATATGTTTTAAATATTTCTCTCCATTTAACGATTACTCTCTATAACGCTGAAAAATGCACAGTCCGTTGAGTGTCGTTATATAGAGTTTACACAGTATATACAAAATATATAACGAGAAAATTATGATGGTTACTTATATATTTTTGCAAGCAAAGATTAAAGAATTAAGTTTTTATGAAAACAGCGGGATATAACTACGCTAAATCGACGAAGTTGTCGAGCCAAACTGTGCCATCCGCCATTCATAGCCGCAGCCCGCAGCAAACAGTACCGCAAGTTTGAATGAAAGCATTCAAAACTTGTGCGGTCACAACGAAGACGTAGCTTGCCACTTCTAGGATCACCAGGCGCCCTTTCATTAAAATAGACTGAATTCCAACTTAACAAACTTTTTTACGGGTTTCCTCCGTTTACCTTCCATACAGACATTTCAGGTTAGCTGGCAGTTTTGATGTTTAAAAATATCTATGGTTTAACTCTTAGATGTGAAATGGCAAAAAAACCAATTCGTGTCACATATAACTACAATATTACACTCAAAGACTAACCTAAAGGTCTCGGGTTTAAATCCCATGGTGACATGCACCTTTTAGACAGTTTTCTCGTCAATGTGCATGACTTGCATGTTCTCTTACATGCAACATCTTTTGCAGATGCAAAAGTTTTTCATCCGATTATTATTATTATTCTCTTTGTTTAATTTATTTTCTAATGTTTTAAATTATTAAATAAAATTACATATTTCTTTATAAAATATTAAAATTACAAATAAATTATAGTTTAAGAATATTAAAAAAACTCGCTTTTATAATTAATCAACTTTAGCTTTAGCTTCGTACGATATTTTTAAACTAACTCTGTATTTCAGATTAAATTTCTCTAGTTTTTATGATTATTTAGTATGGAAAATTTAAAAGGAAATTCAAATTAAAGTTGCAAATTTTATCACTGTGAAGCTTGGAAGGGTTTCGTATTGGTAGTAAAATTTTTTTAAGTAACCATAAAGCATCAAATTATAAAGAAATTGTGCAAAAAATGTTGATAAGCTGCATAATGCTGATAAAGCTGCACTTTATTCACAGTCATCTGAATACATTCCCTGATAATTTGGAAAATTATAGTGTGGTGCTCCTCACCAGGAGAGCACCAGGATCTAAAAGTAATGGACAAAAGGTATCATATCGTATATGGGACTGCCATATGATGTCAGATTACTGTTGGTCTTTATAAAGAGATTTTCACCTAAAAAATTGTAGAAGAAAAGTTAATGAAGGGCGTTTCAATTAAGAATGACATGGATTTTCAACATTTTCCTGACTCTTTACTTGAATGCAAACTAATTTTAAAAAAAGTACTTAATAAATGTTATCTGTTATTTTTTCCGGACCTTTTAGTGTAAAATTAATATCAAAATTTAAAAAAAAAACTAGAGCAAATTTTTCAAAATCATGAACTGTGAGTATAAATATATCAGAAATCAATCTTATATTAAGGGCAACAAAACCACTGTTGACCAGTGTAATATATCTATCCCAGTAGAGCGTGATATGGCTTCTACCAAGAACTGGCTCAAGCATGTATTTATAATAGCTTTGAAGATTTATATATTATAATTGTGAAGAAGTTTCGGGATAGAATTAAACTATCCGTACTCTTCTTACCTATTTATTGACGTACTATGGACGCGGTGCGACACGTCAATGTGCGGCGAAAGAACGAACGTGACTGATAGTCGGACTCGCCTGAACTGTGGTCCGAGTCCCGGGTCGGTCAGGATCCATAGACTCTCCCGCGCATCTCGTCTCGTATGCGGTCGAGGTAGTACCGGCATTACCGGTCGCGGTAATGCCGCCACAATTGTATCTAAGAGCAAGTTGCTGATAGGTGACACTAGATTGTGTCTGTGGAAGACCAGACCAGAGTTAGGAAGACGAGAACAACTAGAATTAACATGCCCAATCGACTCACCAGGACTTTCACAGACTCTACATAAATCGGACGTGCCGTATTTTAGAATACACTTGCGGTAGTTGTTCGTCTTAATAACCTCAACCATAATTGCACAGACAAAACCTTCGATTTTAACAAAGAGTCACAAACCGAAGCTACTTCACCGATCCCAGTAAATCTATATCGGGTCTATATCGTGATTGATAAAATATACCGTGTAGTTGTGTGCTCTTCCACACATACTCGTATATACGCTCAGCAGTACCTATTATCTCAGGCCTGCATCAATTCTCTTTTTCTAAGAGAGAGCATGGTGAGTCCCTTGTCTTACTGCCTTTATAAATCAATGCATGTCCACGTTGGTTTTAAGTAAGCATTCCCGAAGGTTCCATATCTCATGATTGTGTAGATTTTTGGCATTTAGCAGACATCGCCGTCTGCACTTCCGTGGGATATACAATTTCATAACCGATAATCGTGGGTAATAAATCCGATATAAAGTCAGCATGGAACGAACTCTTTGGTTCAAGTTGGCCAGCTCTGCCTGAATCCACCTTAGTATACCAAAGGAAAAGGTGAATAGGAGAAAACATAACCCAGCGGTTAAAGGTGCGATATTGTTACCTCCTGAGAGGAATGAGTTCAACGCCTTGCTCAAGCGGCTAAAGAATTTCTCCTTTGCGATCTGTTTTATATCATCGTTAATGATACCAATGAGTGTGATATACCAAAGTATTTGTAGATGTCGTCTTCAGATATATATCTGAAAGACCATAAATCTGAAGGATCAGAGAGTTTTAATTCATTTGAATTGACAACTCGTACCTGCTTTACATACAAAACCGCACACTTAACGCCGAAATGCATTCCTATAGAACTACTGAACCTTTTGTTTAGTTTTAATATAATCATTATAATGGGTCCTTTTTTATTATAATAATTATAATTTATTATTATTATATTTGACTGTTTCATAATAATAATAATGTTAAATTGAAGCAACTATAATTTTTGCTATTCATTATATCAAACAGATTAAATACGTGTAGATAAAAGTAGTCAAGTGGAAGGATAAACCAACGCGAATCTAGGTTTAAGGCCATGTTCACATCGTATTTGCAGTTGAAGATTTACTCCAGTCATTAGGTCGAAGTAAATCTTCCAGCGGTCAATATTGACGGACAGTGCCGGTTTGCCGGCTTTTGTTTGTACACTTTTATTTATTCGGACTTAGCTGGACTTTATTTATTACTTACACGCTTTAATTGATGTTGGGTAGTATTTTTAAAAATACAAGGTATTATGCCTTCCGATTAAAATAATCTTGATCGCTTTGACTGTAAGATGTATGTTTGTCCTTAGTCTTATTAGATTATCACTAAGACAAAGTGAGAAGACGACAAATTATTGTTTCTGCTAGCTTACATGCAATGTATATAGTTTTTCTTTCTGAGTTTGGAGGATAACTAAGTCGGCCTGATTCCATGGGGGTTGTGAATATTAAATTAGCCAAATCTATGTAATTTTATTTCTGGAACTTTACCGTTTATTCGTTTCAAGAAAAGGTGAGGGAGGGGTGCTGAAATGAAAAAAACGAGACAATAATAAAAAGTGAAAACTTTTAATATAACCAGTATGTCACACCTGAAGGAAGACAATTCAGTAAACACACAGGCCGGGATCATATGGTCCAAAATGGTGCTCAATAATAGTATTGTTCCAGTTAAACATTTTATAATAACAGACTGTACCATTCTACAGCTGGGCTTGAGCTTTTTCCTAAGCTAACGGATGGTGTACCTGTCACGCTTGTATAAGATGAAACGGCCGGTTATATTGAGATCTCGGGATGCGATCTCACGATGTTATCTTTCACTGACGATACAGGAATTAAGTTATAATATGCATACTAAACGAGAAAAACTGCCTAAACAATGTAATCGAGGAATTTAAATCTCTGCGAATCCTATCCACTTGGCTAACACGTACCTGGACATTTTATGGTTTGTTTTATTAATGTATATAAACATAAAATACATATATATCTGTTCATTAGTCCAGCATGAGAACTCGGAGCCTTTGAAACCCAATTCGTGACATCTCACTTGATTTGTGGATTTCAACCACTTCATACAGAAAATATTTGTGATTGGTAAGGACGAGCTATCAGAAACTGGAACTATCAACTCAAATAAGACCTAATTTTAATGACCATTATATAAACAACTACATTTTACGGAATTTAAACGCATCTTTATGTTGACCCTTGTTGAGGTTTCATGAAATAGAAAAGTCTTTGAGAAATATTTAAATAGATTTATTTGAATAGTTTGACGACATTCGTAATGCAACGGCTTTGGCACGTCGGTGTGCCTGCGGGATTTATGGTTTCGATTCCCGTTCTGAATCTGTGTTTTCGTTTTTACAAAAACGAGTGGACACTCACCAATCCACCTCAGACAAGCTAGCGGGTATACCGTCCGTTCTCTACCAGGTGACGCTTTTTCTACATACAGAGTGAAGTAAGAATACTGACCCCTAAGAAAAGGGTCGGCCTGTCGTTTAAGGCGACAATACAATCCTAAGTGGTAGGGTCCCAAGCCGGTTCGCTCATAAATTCCAGCATTAGGGACCCAGGTTTACTGTATTCCAGAAGTTGGTAGCCAACCTTCACTAGTTGGAGAGGCACTTGAAGAAGAAGAAGAAGAAGTTTTACTGTATCTGACGTCACAAACATCCATAGGCGACGGCAAATGCTTACTATTAGACGGTCACCCCGTCTGCTGTTTCTCAGCGATAAAAAAAGCACTAAGCTGTCAAAATACACCAAATATAAAGGAAAATTTTTAAGCTTCAATGAGTAAACAATCTACTTTAAATTACATAACACAATACAGACACTGTGTATGAACTAAACTCTCTTGATCTACCTATTACGTTCTGCGTCGAAGACCACATTACTGATAAATAGCGTTTTAAACGAAAAATGTAAAATAACTAGATAAGATAATCCATGTTATTAAAACACGCAAAAGCTTGAAAGAGTTTATAAATTTAAGTGTGTATCACATCTAGCTGAATATTTGTTGAGACCTTACACCTTCACTCTTATAGAATAAAATATATATAAAAACTTATCTTTTAAATTTTTGTCAATTCTTTTATAGTTTTCAGTGATAGAATTAAGTTAGGATTCGGCAGTGTAAATATTCAATGACATAGTTAATTAATGAAAAGTAATTTGAGGTTAGTCTAAAATTATATTAATACTGAACGTTATCACCTTTGTTAGTTGACATACTCAGCTCAAAAAACTGTAACTCAAAAGCACTGAAAATTCGTAAAAAAATAGGTTCAATGATTAACCATGCTTGTCACATAATATAATATAACAATCCATAAAGTGCCATGGCTGGGCTAGGGTATATAAAGCCTGGCTATAACCTGGCCAAAAATTAAAATGCGGCCAGCTTATCCTATTATATTGAAATTTAGGGTGTCAGGAACCAGTCGTCCCAACAAACATTCAGCCCCTACTATTTATTTAACCTATTTCCTTGGTCATCTTTACTCAAGAAATGTGCCACAAAAGGCATTCTTAGAACCTTTGAAATAATAAGGTTGAACAATAAAAGAAATCAGAAACTACAGTACTAAACATAACACTTGTGTGCATAAAATATATTTTATCGTGGGTATAAAACGTTGAATGAGTTATAAAATCAGTTTATATCAAAAGAGAATAATATATTTTTACGATAACTATCCGACTATCAGAAGATGAAAGCGAGGATAAGATAAACACTTCTTAGCGCGAACATTAACGTAACACCTCGTTAATCTTTACTCAAGTGGTAACGTCATTATAGCTAAACATTTTATTAAATCTTATACATATTCTAATAGTATAGTAATAATAGTTATAGTGAAAAAAATTAGAAAAAATATTAGTAGTTCATATATTATTGCATAAAAGTTTTTTAAATAAAACTATTATAAAAAATATCAACATAATACATTAGTTGCTAGTTAAAAATATTAGTGAAATAAACCTTTTAAACCATTTTTAATTATTATCAAGAATATACACTTCTCATGAAAAAAATTTAAACACCCCTGAAGTTGGGTTTTGAATTAGTTTAATTTCTTACCAAAACCTACATTTAACCAAAAATATAAAAAATCCCAGTTAATTGTGGATATTATAAGATATCATTTAACGGATATTAATGTTTCAAATTAAATTAAATTTCTTTAGCTATTGTGTTTTATTCAAGAGGCATGTTTTCACTCTTTAAGAAGAAACAGTTAAATGTTAGAAACAATGATATAAAACAAAAAAATGTTAATAAAAGTTTATTCAGTATCTCGTATTTCCTCTCCAGGCTCTTATCACTGCTTTCATGTGTTTCCTCGTGGAACGGATAAGCGTCACAGTCTTGTGTTGTGGTGTGTTATTCCACTCTTCTTGTATAGCTGTTTTAAGCTGGCCAAGCGACTCCGGATCAGGATCTCTCGCTCTAACTCGTCTCTTCAACTCATCCCACAGGTGTTCTAGAGGATTCATATCCGGGCTTCTTGCTGGCCAGCCCATAATCGCAATATCGACTTCGCTCAGGTATTCATTTAGAATGCCTGCGGAATGAGCCCTGGCGTTGTCCTGCATAAAAATGAAGTCTCCGGCAATAAAATGTGCGTAGGGTACCATATGAGGCTCCAGACACTCTTCGATGGAATGTGACCCATTTAATGACGATAACCGAGGTCCAGATCCAAACGCAACTTCTGTTTTTTCTATCGGCGCTTATGGCTCCTCAAATTGTCCATGAACCGCCACCGATACTGACTCTTTCTTCAATGTAGCACTGTGCAAAATGCTCTCCCTCTCTTTGATACACTTTCTTTCTTCCGTCATTACCATACAGCATGATCTTATTCTTGTCAAAAAAGGGAACTTTGCTCCATTGAAGGTATGACCAATTTAAGTGCTCGAGTGCAAAGATCAGGCTCGCTCTTCGGTGGTCTACCGTCAATTTTGGGACATTAGCTGATTTATGAGGTTTCATATCACGCTCCTCTAACGTGGGCGAGGTATCCATATTTTTTTGGAAAAGATTTCTTTGTTAGGACGTCACAGAGCTTATATAACAATCACGCCCAACTCAGCTCAGAGCTCAATTTAAAAAAACGATATTTTTTTGCAAAAAAATAAGATAAAATCCAGAAATTCCGACGGAAAACAGATTGAAAACAATCTCTACATTCATTTATTAGATGAAATTTCGAAAATTTATATTCAAATTTAGAATTCTGGTACACCATCGTGTACCAGAATTCTATCACTATCACTAAACTGCCAGCTATTTTTTGAAATATTTTTTTGAATGATATCAATCCTCTTTTTCATTTAAATGCCGCCTGAATAATACTTGCAGTAGTGTTTCGATTTTATTGAAATGAAAAATATAGGTAAATGTACAATATTTATCCAGTATCCGGTCATAAAAAAGATTAACAAACTAATAAGTACAAAAGAACACGTGGATCCTTAAATTTTAACAGAAAATTCATATAGTTCTATCATAACTATTCATACCATAAGCGTATTGTAAAATTAGGAAACTAAATACCAAATAACCGGGTTGCCTGGAAGAGATCGCTCTGTAGCGATAAGGCCGCCCATTGTAAGTCAAGTACATATTGATTGTGTAAATAAGTTTCATTGTGTTTATATAATTGGTTTACAATAAAGTGTTATCTATCTATCTATCTATCTACCAAATAACCTTCTAAACAACCCTGTAATAAATCAATAGACTCTATAAGGCGGTTAAGAAACATTCATCCGACGATGGTGGACAATAATTGCACTGACCACCCTCTTTTTAAGACAAATGCGGCCTCATAATATTGTTGCCGAGTCGAGTGGGCTCGAAATATAGGACAACAATAAATTAGGCAATAATTAAAGTAGCCCCGGACACTGACTGATATACAACCTTGCGCTCACCAACAGATCGTGCTCCTACCGAGCGAAGTGGAAAAAATTAGCTCCAGCCAAGTTCGGTCTCCATCACGATTTATTAGATACGTAACGAACTAAAATTTGCCTTTTAAATTCTGGTTCGTAATTGCTACATAAATCTTGAAGACAACAATTAAAATTCGCTTAACAATTTTTATGAAGGTGGTTAAAAATTTATGTAATTTAAAATAATTGATAATACAACAACAAAACTATTGAAATGCTATTGGTATATTTTCTGTAACATGTTTATTTATCGAAAGGAATAAATATAGTGATAAATATACTGGGACCATTCATAAAGTGTTAAGTAATAAAGTACTTATAGTGTTATGGATACTAGACAACTAATATACTATATACTTTTATTTTGTAAATAAATACATAATAATATTAATAATAAAATTTATTTACTCAAGATTACCCAGATGCAGGGCAGGAACCGAACCGGAGGTCATCAAACATGCCTATCGACACTGTAAAATAGAATTTTACGCCCGCAAATAAAAATAAGACACATCGTTTCATTACGGAGTATGTATATCCCCATCCTGTTTCGCTTTTCTCCGTGTGGGGGCGGAGTAAGAATGCTGATCCCAGTAGCCGGGGGCGGCATATCTAGCCATCTAGATGGCAACCACACCTCGTCCCTATATACGCCGCTGTTTGTGTTGTGCTTCGGAATAAGTCACTTAGGTTCAGCCTGTCTTCTGTTCCACGACAATAAAAAGATCCTCAATGATGGCCGAATATTAGCTCGCTTATTTGAGAGGCATTTTGCGATACTAAAAAGCCATTATCGAAATTCGATAAGTTAAAAATCGTAAAGCAAGACAGCCTTACTTTATCAACGTTCTCTTGAGACAAGACGAGTTTCAACTCGACGTAATCGGACTCCTCATCTGAAGACCGGAATTATTCATTCGCGTAAATTTACAGGTTTATCTGATTATCCTCAGGTTAATCGGGCATGTTGTGTAAACATGTCTTCCAGTCACAATACGAGTGTAATAAAGTAACAAACACGAAATATGAATATTGGATAAATAACGATGCTTCAAATTGTTTCCAATTTTAATGCAGTGAAATATTTTTTGAAAAAATTATACTCGTAAAGGCATACATAGTAGTTTTGACAACATCTGTGGCGTCTGTTCGCTTGTAGGAACGCTTGCAGAGTTTATGGATTCGATATCCCCTGGACTACCTAAAGCTACGTTTTGCATATAACTCGGTCACATATTTATTTACCTATTAATTTATATATTTTTATTGCTTATAATTTTATTGTATGTTTGACTGTAACGTATTACTGCTGGACTCCGACCACTCTATAAAGAGAACGAATAGTATGCCCGCCACGCTTGTCACGGATTACATATACCGGTGATGTGGGCATACGACTCTCTCACAATGTTTTCGTTCACCATCAGTGATAATGATGTAACATTCATATAAAGTGAGAAAAACTGCCTTAATGCATATCATTATGGGAATCGAACCCTTAACCTCTATCTTAACCTCCAAATGTAATGAAACTTGACCTTCAAGTACCATCGACTATAGCATGGGATAACTATTAAAGCATATTGTATCCGAGTTGAATTCAAACAATATCGTGTTGAACCATCATCTCCTATTACTTGAGTCTCGACTGCACAGGATGTGTTTGATGTTTCGTATCTAACATGTCATACATTCCAGTGTACGGCAATTAAGAGATTCAATTTCGAAATTATCTCAACAATGCTAGACAATTTTCACCTTATGACATTAAGATCTGTCGCTTGGCGTTTAGTCTGTTATTTATTTATTCAATATGAATTTAAGAATTGATAGTTATCATAAAATTTGCTAAATTAACACATTGTGTAGAGTGTACATAAGATAGATATAGATTAAAGAAAGCATTTTGATTTAAATATACAAAAGATATTTTTTATTTATGAATACATTTTAATATTGCAAAATACGATTTAAATGATGCGGAGATGAGAACGCTGAGATAGATGTGTGGAGTTACGAAAATGGATAAAATTAGAAATGAGTATATTAGAGGAAGTGTGAAAATAGCACCAGTTATTCAAAAATTGCAATGTAATAGGCTAGCGTGGTTTGGCCATATAATGCGCAGGGAAGAATGCCATATAACAAGGAAAATTATAGAAATGAAGTGGATGGATACAGTAGTAGAGGTAGACCAAAAACAGATTGCGTAAAAGATGATATGACAAAAAACTGTGTGAATGTTGGGATGACGGCTAACAGAAGAGAGTGGAGATATTTCTCCACAACGTTTGCTTAAATTGGATTGGCACACACACAGGTAATCCAGGTGTGTTAATTTTCTGACGATACTTTACCTACATGTGTTAGAAAGTGTCAATCGAAAAGCTCCTTTTTATCTTAGATTTAACTTTATTTAGCTAATAGTATATCACGGAACAACCTATACGCACTATACGCAAATAGACAGATGCGAATGGGATGAATGAAACAGAATGACAGTCTTAATAAGAAGAGGGTACATATATAAGACCATAAATAATTATTTATTTCGTTTAAACATAACCAAAGCGTATAAAACCACGTCACCTCTGATTTAATTTAAAATAATGACGATCAAATCTCAAACAAAAAATATATTTTATTCGACATTTTTATAGGTCACGCGAAATAATCAAGGAACAATACGACGGGTTTCTCGCTTCATTTTTTACTTGCGATAAGACGAGAATTTTCACATGTTCTTGCGTATTAATATGTTGGATATTTGAAAATTATTACCGTTTCGTGTTACTTTAACAGTAATAATTTATTTCTGATATAAAATATAATGTAAAAATACGTAAATGAATATGATTTTGGTTCGCTTTAATATTATTTAGCATGTAGCCTCCTTCGTTTTCTTTCTCCTTTACCACCGTACGATACATCTTCGATTAAAAGTTCATCGCAATCGTAATTATTTAACTATTTCATAAAAACTTTATACTGCACAGGTTGAAAATTGAAACGCGTTTAACCAAAAAATTTATATAAGATTTGCCACTAGCCCATGTATTGCAAAGACGTGATTGATGTCCTGCAGTTTGTAATTTTATATTTAACAAGTTTTATGCCTGACATAATTATAAAACACGCGCTGAGTCCGAGTAATACTGTAGTACTACCACCCTATTTCCTCACTTTGGTGATTTTCTCCCTCAAGTTAAGATTGAGTTAAGCCTTGGCCTGCATAGAATTCCTATGAGTGCCTCGCTGGCTCGTCCAATACTTTACCACTTTTTTCCCGTTTAATTCGAAAAATATTGATCGTACGACAAAAATTGCAAATAACAAATTGTAAAGAAAATTTACAACAACTTTAGTTCTTACCATTTTTGTTGAAATGTTGAAAATAACCGAGATATTGAGCAAAAACTATTTCTCCTTAAATTCAAGATGGCGGCTAACGCACCGGTGGAATTTGGTCGCTATTTTAAATTTAGACTACCTGTGACCCCCCCTCCCCCTAATAGTTCCAGCAAAAGAAATTGCTGCCGGGAATTTTTGCAAGGTCAAAAGCTAACCTAACTGGGCTATAAGCTCATGTGACACGCGAGACGATGTAGGTATGCTATAACTTACAAACTGACTTTTCCGGTGTATGGTATGTGAGCATGAGTCCTGTCGTAAAGGCAACAAAATATCCTCAGCTAGGTGATAGAGCTCCAAGCCCATTTGGCAACCACCCCTAATCTCTAAATATGCCGTCATAATAACAATGAGTTCTTTTTCGACATAAGTTACCCAAGTTCCAGTTTCCGTACGCTGACGGCAGCATGTTAGCGATGCCCCTGGTGTTGCAAAAATCTATAGGGGAAGGTAACTGCTTACTATAAAGTAGGTCTGTCTACTGTTCCACAGCAATAAAAAAGAGGTCAAATGTAGGGCATGCACATACCTACCTATATTATATAATTTTATTAGACGAGAAAGCCGACGAGTTTTCAACACCTCTTCTTACTTTTGGAGTTTACTCCTTAAGAATCGATTTTCATATAATAAGGCGCCCGGTATGAGAAAAATGTGAGAGTAAAATCTACTAATGAATGACCTCGTTACGTTTTTGGTGCGCGTGCACCGAAACACACTAAACAAAACAAAACGATGTATCTCTCAAGGCAAAAATTATTTGTTACAACTTAAGGTTGATTTCACATTAAATGTTGTTTAACATATGTCTTTTCATTTGTAAGTGACAAGAGTAATTTATTGCTTTGCTCATTTTATATGACGAATGATCGTAAATATTAGATAATGTTTTGGAGATTTGTGACTTTATTACTAGGTGCCATAGTTGTAATTAGGTTGAACTTAAAACTATTTTAAATCTTTTTTATATATGTATATTATTTTCATTAATTTGTTAATTTACCCTTTCATATGGTATTAATCTTTTTTCAGTTAAATAAACTCTTTTTGCGTATGTTTAGACAATCGTACTTAAGTAGTAATTTTTTCTTGCTGTAGGACAGCAGACAGGATGTCGGCCCGCTTAGAATTTAGCAGTTACCGTCACCGTATGGGTGTTTACAACACCAGTGGAATCGCGAACACACTGCTGTCCCATAAGGAACTTGGGTCAGTAATGCCGGAATACAACACAAGGTTATTATGGCGGCATAGTTAAAACCAAAGGTGGTCGCCGTCCAGACGGGCTTGAAGCCCTACCACGTAGCTAGGGTGGGTTGTCTTCTCGCGTTTTACGACAGGCCGATCCCGGCCGCAGAGGTCAGTATACTTTCTCTGCCCCTGCACGGATAAAAAAATCTGTTTTAATGTAAAATAAAGTTAAAAACAAAAAGTTTAACATAAAAACATCTTTATAACGTCTAAAGTTGTGTATGACGGCAATTGAAAGTTTTACCATAGTTGTAGGAGGTTTATTTAGATTGTTACCTATCTTTTTTTTTTATTATTGCTGAGACAGCAGACAGGCTAACGGCCCGCTTAGAATTTAGCAGTTACCATCGCCTATGGGTGTTTGTAACGCCAGTGGCATCGCGAAAACGCTGCTTCCCATAAGGGTACAGGAACTTGGGTCACTAATGCCGGAACACAACACAAGGTTATTATAGCCGCATACATAAGACCAAAGGTGGTCGCCATCCAGACGGGCTTGGCGCCCTACCACGTAGCTAGGGTGGGTTGTTTTGTCGCCTTTTACGACAGGCCGACCCCGGCCGCAGAGGTTAGTATTCTTTCTCCGCCCCTGCACGGATAAAAATCTATCTATCTATATGTATAGTAATAATTTAACAAACAATCGACGGCAGAAATTCCGCCATTAGTCATTTATAAAACGTCAACTTCAATACGACTAAACCCAGAGCCATGTTTGTTCAACACTGTGTATCTTTCACAGTTTGCGTATTTTGCGACGTAAGCCACTATTCGTGCATCGATATCGTGCTAATGCGTTCTTGATCATTTGTTTTGTACAACAGATATAATTTTAAGACATACATTGATATGTTTCTCATAGATCCACAACCTGCGTGGTGCAACAGCGTTTGAACGTCGGAACGCCTGCGGTGTTTACGGATTCAATTTCCGTCTCGAGTACACCCTGTATTTAAGTTATTTTTTATTGCTGAGGAACATCAGATAGGCCGATAAGCAATTACCGTCACCTATGGACATCTACAACCGCGAACAAGCTGCTGTCCGCATAGGGGTTTTAGAACTTGGATCACTTGGACCAGAACAGAACACAAGGATATTGTTTTTTTTTTTTATTGCTGTAGGACAGCAGATAGGCTGACGGCCCGCTTAGAATTTAACAGTTACCGTAGCCTATGGATGTTTGCAACACCAGTGGCATCGCGAAAACGCTGCTGTCCCATAAAGGTACTGGAACTTAGGTCACTAATGCCGGAACACAACACAAGGTTATTATGGCGGCATACTTAAGACCAAAAGTGGTCGCCATCCAGACGGGCTTGAAGCCCTACCACGTAGCTAGGGTGGGTTGTTTTGTCGCCTCTTAAGACAGGCCGACCCCGGCCGCAGAGGTTAGTATTCTTTCTCCGCCCCTGCATGGATAAACCACTCCACCACGGTGGTGGTGTTTAGTTTACAAAACATAGTATTTTATGTATTTAACAGGCGGCATACTTATAGACTTTATTATATGATATGTAATTATTGAAAAGAAAATAATGTAAGTAGTATATGTATCAGTTGTCCGGTATCTATAGCATAAGCGTTTTACTACTTTGAGACTAGATGACACTATGTGAATTGTCCCAATTTTTATATTTATTTAAATAAATTTACTAGGTTCACATGACACTGTCGTTAGTAATTTTTTTTTAATTGCCACATACATTGATATCTAAAATTTTATCTAACAGTGCCCTCAAGGGGCACACCTAGCGTGAAATTTAGAAAAAATCTAATTGCATATTTCGATAGTCTGTACCTTCAAAAGTAACATACTAAAATTTTTAATGAATATTTCCAATATTTTTTGATTTACAGCCTTCTAAAGTATAGCCGCTCAGGTGTTAGAAAGTTGCCTTTGCTATGGGGCCAACCAGAGTTATTGTTAGGGCCCTGTGGCCATCACAACCCATTATAATATTTTTACGAAGAAGAGCTTTAACAGCCCAGCAGGCGCAATATGAAGAAGATGAAGGTGAATTATATGGGCTTGGAATAGTAAATTAGCTGTAAGTATGATTTTGATCTATTGAAAACAATAAAATCAGTAATTTTGTCTTTAAACGCGTTTTTCTCAAAAATACATTTTTCGAATTGGTTGCAGTTGTAACTCGAAGACATATCATCCGATCGCATCGATTTTTTTTCTGCTTATTTTGTATATGTTTCTCTGTACAATGACCCTCCAGTTTTTCCATTGTATGAATAATGTAATTTTGGCGGCTCAAAAATCATTTTTGAGCAAAATTCGACATATTTTTTTTCAGTCTGCCTTTTGCTAAATTTCAATTTTTTAACAATCGTGGGTCATTGTATATGCATTGGTAGGTCATTCAGCCACGGTAAAGTCTGCGATCACTGCAACGGTGGAGGACTTTTTTTAGTAACTTGGGAAATAGCGAATAACTCGATAAAAAAATTGAATTTTTTGTGTATTAATTATGTCTAAATATATTCTCAAAATCTTAAAACATTTCATGTAATAGTTTTCTTTAAAAACATTCCCAAAAGTCACCTTTTTAGGCGGTCACACTAGGTGTGCCCCTTAACATCTTCGAATAAATAAACGTTAAATTAGTGGTAACATTTTAAAGGACTTGGAAGACGAAAGTTAAAAAGTTAAAATATCATTTTACTTCTTAAAATTCCAATAATATTTTGTTACTTTGACATTTTGTTTGTTACTCACTAATACTATTAATTGATTTTATAATTTCATTTTTAACGTTGGTTTCGTTTATTTTTTATTATTGAAATAAAAGTAGCTATCAAACTAACAAACTACATTCAAGTTTCAGTCTTAAAATAATTATATTACCACATTTTCTTTTATGTTGTTATAAAATGTTATCTTCTAGAAGTAAGCATAGTTCATTTATAAAGCTTTTTAAACTTTATTACTTTATGTATAGTCGGAATAATTAAAAGCAAAATTATTGTTACCATTAAAATACGAAAATATATAACAACTCCCGGACTTTAAGTAAGCCACCATAATAACCTTGTGTTGTGTTCCGGTATTTGTGATCCAGGCTCCAGTACCACTGTGCGGACGCAGCGTGTTCGCGGTGACCCTTGCGGCCCAAACATCCATAAGCCGTCGCTTATGTCTAACTACGCCTACCGTCGTTACTGCTTACTAATTGGGCCGTCAGCCTGTCTTCTCTTCCTCAGCTATAAATAAAATACAATTTCCTAAGAAACAGTAGATGCAGTTCGAAATGTTACCAATAAAATGTAATTTATTCCTCCGTTTCCATAGATATACAATAATTAATATAGCTAACTTCGTTAAATAACAACTAACGCCATCTGTAGTAAATCATGGGAAATATTAGGTTTTCCGCTGAGTGTGCAAACGCTCCCTGTTGTAAACCAAACCTTTTAAGATTAGACATAGATAAGATTAGTTTAGATTTATATTTAGCCGCTAGGTGGCAGGCAATATTAGCAGTTAGTTTTTTTTTTAAATTTAACTAATAATTATTAATACGAGTAGTTAAGACAATACAGCTATTTGATTTTCACCTAACTTTTTTACGTTTACATATGTTTTTTCTATCTTTTGCAACTGCAATTATAACTATAAATGTAATGTATATTATATTACATACGTTGAATAATTTATATAATTCTTATCAATAATCTGAAGAAAAGAAGAAGATAATTTCCTTTTGAACATTTAAATCAGCCGTTTCAATGCTCGTAAAGTCTTTTTTTTTCTGATATTACGCAATAATAAACATTTTTTACTATAGGGAATTACTGTATCTATTTCTACATCAAGACTTTGAAGTTCGGTTTCTTTCGAGGCACCTTAAAATGCTTATTTAGATTTCAGGATCATAACAAATTTGACATGAATAAACCGACGGTTAAGAATCAATATTGTCTATCTATCTCATAAAAGTCAACTTTACAGTAGATAAATAAAACATTTCTTCGCTTCAGCTAATAAGCTACCAGAAAATTTTAAATCACTAAAAAGGGCAAATAACTTAGGAAGTACTGTGAATATTGAGATAACTGCTTGAACAATCTATGCAAAATTGGACTTTTGTTTGTTGACTGTGTTTGATTGTAAACACAGCCAAAAATTGAGATAGATATTATTGATTCTTAACCGTCGAAATTAGAATCACAGAACAACACATAACAATTTAAAATAATTGTGATTTTATATTACAACATTATAATTTTTCGTCGAGTGTTTATATGTACACATAAACATTTATTATACCATGTTTCTATTTATAATTGAATTATATTTTTCTAGATTTTTGGGGCTTATGTCAGCTTTGAGACTCTAAAGCAACCTCTCTTACGTACCGCTAAAGTCGGAAAAACTCTTATTTTAAAGCTGTGATAAAGTACATGGAACAAATTTTCTCCGAGAGCATTGAGTTGTTCGTGTTTGAAGCATTTCAGTTAAAAGTACGCTAAATGCCACATACCTCATTCACTGAAGTACCTTTTGGTGGGTAAAATAGTTCAAAAAGCTTACTTTTGGGGTAATTTATTTTTGTTAACCAAATGTTTTTTTAACATTTCTAAATGTATTTTTTATTGCTGTAAGACAGCAGACAGGCTGACACGTGAGTCAGCTCCATGAGGCAGCAGGTTGAGTTCTCGTATATTATCTATTATTAAATGCGAAGTTTTTTTTATTGCTGTAGGACAGCAGACAGGCTGACAGCCTGCTTAGAATTTAGCAGTTACCGTCACCTATGGGTATTTGCAACGCCAGTGGCATCATAAACACGCTGCTGTCCCATAAGGGTACAGGAACTTGGGTCACTAATAACGGAACATAACACAAGGTTATTATGGCAGCATACTTAAGACCGAAGGTGGTCGCCATCCAGACGGGCTTGAGGCCCTACCACGTCTGCGCCCCTGCATGGATAAAAATGAAAAAAGGAGAAGTCGTAGATAAATATGATTTAATTTCGATTTATAATTATTGTAAGTAACACCTGAACACACCCTAACACACTGAATACACCTGAACTTTCGGAGCTCAGATATGCTGTCATTTATTATCACAAGTCTAAACTTCTTATAGAAAATGATACTTCCAGCTCACCTTAACTTTGCTGCCGTCTACAAAAATGTTATACAAAAATTCGCAGTTTATTGTTCTCGGCATTTTATTCATGAGATACATACTACGCACTCCTATACCTACATTCTACATTATAAAGTACGTTTCACTCCCAATTCCTCGTTGAACAACATTTGCACAATGTACAGGTTAGTTAGAATATACTCAACAGCTGAGTTCCAAGATATACTTAATGGATGTTTCTTTGTTCTACAAAGTAATTACGAACTCCTTCCAATTTAAAGGATTTTCTAGTATTTATACTGTTTTATACGATGTATATATTACTAAAGGCATAATTATCAAAAAAAAATTCTAACTGCAACTTCTGTAGAGTTTTTAGTTAGAGTAGAGTTTTGTGTTATCATGGTGCAATAATGGTGAAGATCGATTCACGATTCGGGGCTGTTCCATTGCCAGTTTCACCATTATTGTTCGAAATTCGGCACACTAAACATCTGCTGTTATTGTTTGACTAAACCTGAGAAAGCTATATTGAATAACACCATGAAGACATCACGAAACAGTTACCATTACCTTTTTATTGGTAAGCTTTACTTTAGTGCCCACTGTTACGACGTTTGACCTGGGGTTAGCCATTACATTTTTCGCTCACGGTTATCGTAAACAATCCACTTTTCGTCACATGTCACAACTCGAGTCAATATTCCTTTATTTATACACCGATATAAGAAGGCAACACGAGTTTCAACATGCATTTCCTTTTGCAGATCAGTCAAATCAAGAGGCATCCATTTTTCATATTTTTTTTTATCTTATTTATTTCATGCAAATCAATATTGTAGATAGGGTATTCACCTGTGCGGGCTTCCACGTGGTTCGTTCTTTAAGTCAAAGTTTTTATTACGAAAACGTTTAAGCCAAAAACGCACGGTGCGTTCATTAGCAGTCTCCTCTGGAAACACAGCGTTGATATTGTGAGCTATTTCTACCGAGTTAGTTCCGCGTCGAAACTCATATTCAAAAATGACTTGGATTTTCGAAGTATCCATCTTTCAGGTCTAAGCTGAATAAAAAAATAATTAAAAGACGAAAATCTAATGTACATTTTTTAATCAAAGAACCTTATAGGTAGGTATCATGTGAAAAAAGTTTCACTCAAAAATCTTATACCATGAAGGTTTTATGTCAATCCATAGTATACATTACTATACAACGGCAATTTCATACTCTAACCTCTATTATTTAACAAATATGCATCCTTTGTATTCCACTTTAACGAATTTAAAAAAAATACCAGGCTCTTGACAATTCATACGGAGTATTCTATATAATTCATAGGATTGTAAAATATGTTTTTGATTAGTACCTTTAATTATTTAAGCTCAAAGAAATAATGATATATCTTAATTATATCAAACGACGATTGATTGGTGCAACCTGCAGACAACATTGCTATATTATATACTCGTATTTTATTTCAATTGAATAGTCACAGGTCGTGGACGTAGGCCGGTGCCGCATGCAGAATTATTGGGCCTTGTTGTTTGATTTACTCGGCCTGGTTACCTCCGGCCGTTCCGCATCGCTGCTTCGTTCCTAGCTCACTCTGTTTGCATTGCTTTGTAGTTTTAGTTACTTTGATTATGTTTAAGTTTCGAGGATCGTTTTCGCTTTAAATTTTCTAAGGATGGATTTTCTAAGGCTGTACCTTTATTATATTTAAACAAGTTTATTCTTATTAAGTGCTAAGAGTACTTTTACTCGTGTAGTATATCTGGCTCGGTGGTCAAGTTAGTTACCTAACATGATTATGTTCTGTGGGCTGGATTCCTACTTAGGAAAAACTAACTGCTTTTAATGGGTATAAATGAGCTACATGAGTTCCCTTTACAACTGTGGGGGCCCACAGGTGCATTACACGGAAATCCTACACTATCCCGCTGCGAGCCTACAAGCGATGGGGTACACATCAAGCATTTTTGCCTCATAAAAAGAGGTCAGTTGATACCTCCGTCTTCTATTTCCCACAAAAGATGGGCGAGCGCTAGAATAGGCTGCTAACCCTTACTCCGAGGTAATCGCCTGTGACCCCATACTAGGGTGGTCGAAGATCATTGGCTGATCTTGGAACATCCTACACGAGCAATCATTCCGTGAACTGAACTCATTACATCTAGATTAACTCACAATAGACAATACTCCACCGGATTTATGATATTGAGAACTATATATTTTATAGGCCAATTAAAAATAACTCGTTAAATTATGATTGTAGTAAAATTCTCATTAACTCATGCGGTATGATAAAATAAAATACACGCGACCTTGTTACAATTACCGTGCTCGTTCCGAGGCACTAATTACTGCAAACGCGGAACTTTACATAATACTTTTAAAGTGCAGAATGTGAGGGACTAATTATAAGTTTTCGCTACAGTGTTACTAATGATAGTGCACAATAGAGTTGTTAAACGACGTTAGTTCAATCCGATCTATATGCATGCACTTCATAATTCTATACACTCTGGTCTCGTACATTGTAGCTGCACTATTATATACTTCGTCACTTTACAGCTCGCATTAATTCTTTTTTATTTCACTGTCTTGACTAGCAGACTAATCTGATATGGATGAAATTATTGTTTGAGCTTCTAATAAGTACATCAGATGAGTTACTTCTTTTCTACAAAATTTTACCTTGTTTCAATCATTTTTATTATCAGTACTGTAAGTATTTGTAACTGATAAAGGTAGTAAATAATGCCAATTCAATGTAATAGATTTAATCATAATTAATTATTGTAGTTAGAATAAAATTACTCTCTAAAACGAGTGCAAGCATGACAAGGCGTGTTATGAGGAAATAATTTACACACTCGTTTTGTGTTTATTTTCAAACTTGGTAACGTCAATTGTGCGAGCATTTATCGAGGTATAGACAAGCACTTCGATTAGCATCAACACTTACTCATTCTTAAAGTATTTTTGACGATCCTTCTGGTTGATTGGAACATACTTTTGAGCATATTATTCAAAACTGTGCTTTAGTTTCCTTACCTTAATGTTCCCGATTTGATTCACACTCAGATTAAATTAGATAGCAGTCGCTCCTATTAAAACAAAATTACCCTACATCTATTGTAGCTTATTTTTAATTAATAAATGTAAAGGGTATCATCGCTAGAGATTTTTCGCAAGGTGCGTTGAGGTTTTTCCCCGCGACTATAATTAACAATGAACCCTGGGTTCCAAGATACAAGCCTTGAATGGTATCGACGCAGCTCTTCAACGGTATGTGAAAGAGCAAATAAATTGATTTTAAAACTAAGAATAATTATAACATACATATATGATTACAATATAGGTGAGCGCAATTATTTGGTCATTTTAACTTTTAAATATGATTGTATTGGAAAACCTTGTTTTAATTATTAAAAATATATATTGTAACCGGACAAATATTTCGTGCTTGTCTAATAAGCATTTATTACAAGTTAAAATATATTGCTGAACCGACGACTTACGTGTAACACGAACGGTCCGTTCGGATCATGCTATGAGAAAGTTTAACATGGCCACATGAATACGAGTACCATTACTAAAAGCTTACTAAAAGCTTTTACTTAGAACAAAAATAATATTTAATTGATCGATATTTCAGTTCATAAAGTTTTTCCATTTTACAACATTGTTCATTATTTTAACAAATCTCTTCAATCTTTATATATTGTACTAGCAGCCCGTCCCAGCTTCGCATGGGTATTTAACAAAAAATTAAAAATTAAACCCTTCTATTTTTTTTCGGTCTCGGGGAAAAACCTCTCTTGACGGGTTATCCCGGCCCGGGGGGACCGAGGGATATAAGGGACTCCGGAAAAGATGTTCAACCCATTAAAAAACCCCGCTGTTCTCCTATCGTCTACGCCCGGGCCCACGGATATATGGCCTGCCAATCTCGTGGCCCGGGCCGGCGCCGGCCCACGCTTTGTCTTAAAGCGGGCCCCTTCTAAAGTGCTGGCGCCAGGGGGTCAGGGTTTCGTCCCCCCGGCGCTCTCTTGTAACAACTCTAGGAGTTGAGGGGGGCTGTGGAACAGCACGCGGCCTTCTCCCTCGCGGCAATAGTGCGGGCGGCGGATCCTCCCCCGAGGGGCCGCCCGCGGTCGTTTTCTACGTCGGCCGGAGATCGTTGCCCGCCCTCCGGCGCCGACGACGCGGCCTACGTTGGCGGGAGGGGAGTGCGGTGGCGGACTCCCGCTCCCGTTCCGCCGCCTCCCTTGCAGACACTACTGCCTCGCAAAAGGAGGCGACGGCCGTCCATCCAGGATCGCCCCCGACCATGGACAGAACCAGGGCCGGGAGTGACAGGTCCGCGGCCAATTCCGGACGGGACTCGCATCCCCGTCGCGTGCTAGTCAGGCGTGGGTACGACTACCAGATGACACTCCAGAAAAAGCAGAGTCGCCTGACGTCGTAGCCGGCCCAGCAAGACCAACCGACAGCGAGGATGCAATTCCCGCCCCATGAACACTCTGTGCAGGCGCAGTCGAAATAGGCATGGTTTCGACTACCAAATCAGGTCCCAGGGTAGAACCCGGAACCCAATCAGTATTCGCAATCATCCTACCGGGGACCACGCCACGAACAGAGAGCTAAGTTGGAAAGGATGTAAGAGGTAGACGGAAAGAAAGGTAGGACTCTGTCGCCTCGAACGAAGAGGGGAGTGAAGCGACGGATGCTCGGGCACCTCGGGTACGCACACCCGTGCACTCCTCAGACAGAGGAGCGCCCCTGAGGGCAAACCCTTCTATTTGCGTCAGGTTACTAAAAAAATAAAATTATAAAGAAAGTTTGAATATTATTATTTCTATGAGCTTTTATTTTAATGATTTTTTTGTTATTACTTTTTATTTATTTTTCGTTATTTTTTAATAAGTAGGTATTCTAATTTTTGTAAAAACCCCAGTGACGCACGCCTACATTGCATAAGGTGCTGCCTAGCTAGCCGAACAGGGTGAGCGGCTACCACGCAACATTTTTCTAATACTTACATTTTTAAACTCGTGATATCTTTCGAATGGAATATCCGAATTGAATAATTCAAAAAGTTATATAAAGGTATTGAAACAGTTTTGAATATGAAGTAATTTATTTTGATAAGGATTAATACCAAGATCCAAATAAAGAGTCTTTTCTAGGGGCGGCATTTCAATTAAATTTTTAAAATAAAAGAACACTTATTGTGGCATAACTATAATAGTTAGACATATGCTGTCGCGACACTTTTTGTAAATAATGATGTGTTCTGCAAAGTTGTAGTACATTATTTTATTCTATCATCAATAGTTTTCACAACGCACGCGATTTAAATAATATTTTAGGTAATTTTTTTACACTTTGGGTTACATTATTGGAGTTTTAGTAAGGATCCCTAATTTTTTTGAAAATATAATATAGCCTATGTCACCCGGGGATAGTGTAGCTTCCCAACAATGTAAGAATTTTTTAAATCGGGTCAGTAGTTTCGGAGCCTATTCAAAGCAAACAAACAAACAAACAAACAAACAAACAAACAAACAAACAAACAATCAAATCTTTCCTCTTTATAATAGTAGTATAGATATAGATAAACATTTTCACGGATATAATTTTAGTACACAAGGGTCCATACCAAAATCCATATCTCCTTGAGTACCTTCTAAAATCTTCGTTTTCACTCTTCATAAGAAGAAAATTTACATAGTAGAGTAACTAGCTTCAACTCCGAATGGAAAACTTTGTACAAAGTTTATATACAATTAAATAAATATCAATATGAACCATTAGAAGCTTATAAACATGTTTAATACGAGTATTAAAGGAAATTCTTATATTTTGAAGTGGAGTCTATTTTGAAATATATCAGCTCTCAAATTGTTGATACTCTTCATCCACGTTTACGGGGGTATTAGATAGGGCTGTCGCATTGAAGTTACTTTATATCTATTTAAAATTAACAACAAAGTGTATGAATAAACTATATATAATAAGTCTAAGAACTAAATACTATTTCGTATTCGCAATTGGCCTTGTTGATTGCTTTGAAATAACTAATAGATTATGTTACACTGTCCCGAGAACAGTTCATCAACGAGAGTTGCGGGCACATACTCTGTTTGCGATTAGGAAATGTAGGACTAACGCAGGTGTACGCTCTCCCTTACGTCGAATGTTGTATGAGTATAATACTGCTTTTGATGTATAGATATTTTTGCAACATCTGCACATCAATTTCAATCAAAGGTTATCGAGGTTCTCAGTGGTGGGCTACTTGCTGCACATTAGCAGCATATTGCTTACTTTTGAACATCGATTCTTTTTCTCATATGAATATGAATATATTATGTATGTATATGGGTATGTATGTATGCATGTGTGTATGTGTGTGTGTGTGTGTGTGTATGTATGTATGTACATACATACATATAATCACGCCTCTTTCCCGTAGGGGTAGGCAGAGACCACTTCTTTCCACTTGCTACGATCCTTACATACTTGTTTCGCTTCGTCCACTTTCATTATTCCCTTCATACATGCCCTTCGGGTTAGGGTACTCTTGAGCTGGCCTTTTTCAAGACGTCCCGGATCTGGTCTCGAAACGTCCGCCTAGGTCTACCCCTTTCAACACTTCCATTCACGCTCGCCTTATACACTTTTTTCGTCAATCGTTCTTCATTCATTCTCTCGACATGGCCAAACCATCTCAGCATAACTTTCTCAATTTTTGTCACTACATCTTCTTTCAGACCACAGCGTTTCCTTATCTCACTATTTCTTATCCTGTCACTCAGTTTAACTCCTATGTATGTAGGTGTGTATATGTATGTATGTGTGTATATATATATATATATATATATATATATATATATATATATATATATATATATATATATATATATTTATATATATACAACATATAATTGTGTGTGTGTGTGTGTGTGTCTGGATATGTATATATATGCTGATTATTTGTTTTAATATTATTTTCTCTAGTATTTGTTCCATAGTTTTCACTTTTTCTTTTTGTTATTTTTTCAATAATTTTGTAATTATTTCTTTTATCACTCTAAGTGTACGACTTAGACTTATACGTGGAAATGTTGTTGTTCATACATGTAAACAACGGTATATGCATAATTATTTAGTATGTATTGTATGGATGTTTATTTCCCAAATAAAAAAAATTAAGCCCAAAAGTGCTGGTTTGACGTCGTAAAGGGTGATGCGTGCCAATGGACTCACTACCAAAGGTTCCGAAGAGAATGCGAAGCAGAGAAGAAAGTTGGAAAGTGAACCTCGGGCACCGAACTAGAAGTTTGTGTTGCAACTAGGGCCTAACGCTAGGATGATCAAGATAATGTTGATTCACAAGTATATCAAAAGAGGGTGTAATACAAACAAAGATTTCGCTGCCTCTACCTCTGTTTATCAACCGAATTTCGTTTTTTATAATTACTAGTGGGCTCGATAGATCGTATCCTACTCTACCCAACTAATCCAATTGTAAATCTAACCAGTCAAGAGATCCTACTCAATAATGTAATATAGTTACGAAGTACTGGTGGTTGAGGAAAATATCGTGAGAAATCCTGCGGGCTGAGACCGTTAATGCAAACCGCCTTAAAAAGCATGTTGGGTATACTTTCCATCTGGAGGCTCGAACATTTCAGAATTTCTTGAATTATAATATATTTAAAAATAATAGTTATCATCTTTATTAATACTGTTAGTTTTATTGTTGTGATGAATACGTACACTTGTTACGGGTTTATTTTATTTAATTTTCTTCCTTTTATCCTAAATTAACTTTAGTAATTGTGTACATTTACGCAATATTATTCACATGGAGAGGAACCTGGCCCTTGTTTAGCTAATTCAAGTTCAGAAAAAAAATATTAAGCTGAACATGTACATAAACATTTGACGCGATAAGGTTTATTATTATTATTAAATGGTTTAATAGACCTAATGTTTTTATTAACATAATTATTTATTAATATAGACCAGTACATATTTTTCAAAGTCTACTTAATTTAATCAAATGTAATAATTCAGTTCAATTCATTTAAAACTTGTACCCTATATCTGTTTCAAAGACGAACTATCAAGTAATTTTTCATTCCCCGGTTGTTACATAAAAAAACGATTCCACTATCTGATTTAAAGCGAGGCACTCATTTCACATGTACCGTCTAAAAATCATTAAATTCCTTGACTGATAATATACTGCTAGTATATTATCACGAGTTATAATTTTTTTTGCTAAATACAGCAAGGAAATATTATTCGTGGTAAGTATTTTAATTCTATATTATTATTTTTTTGTTATTAGCATTAACACCGCTCGGTTATAAAAGTAATTCAGTTTCTTTCATCAAACAAATTTACTATTTCAATTTAATCGATAGAGTCCATCATTCACAAACACTATTATTACGAATTTTTCTAATAATTACTGTTGCTTATTTTACTAGTTCTAAAGTGAATCTTCTTTAGCACCGTTGTGATTTGAAAACTTGATGAAATGAAAAAGCGAAACCAAAAAGAGACAAACATATTCATAAATAGAATTTAGCCTACGAGGGAATGAGATAGAATACAAGTATATATATATACTCTATATCCACTTTACCAAAAAATGAAATGTAAACAAACAAATCAATGTTTCTCAAACAAAGCTAGAATAAAAACAACATGGCGGGTATAATCCGACCGTAATAATAAAACACTCCTTCCAATCGATTATGGTATGTTGAACAGTACACTTATAATTACCAGCATATAAAACCAGTAAAAGATTTGGAAACATTGCCTTTTTAGGTTCTTTATAATGTAAGTTAGTTATTACAATTAATGTGGTAAATTTTATATGCATTATATTTATCATTCATAATTGTAAAAATAAAATAATTTTATGTTTTTTTTTTCTAAAAGTAAGGAATAGTAATGTAAAAAATAAGAATATAGGAGATATTTCTAATAAATAATTAAGTTATATATATAATTAGTTATATATATAATTAGTTGCTATGATAATTTTTATATCATGTTGATTATTGTAAAATCGACATCCGAAAAACCCTTTTTACGATTTGTTTACATTTTATTTTTTGGTAAAATGGATAAGGTATAGTGTTTCCTATAATCTTCGTCTCCTCTTTGTTCGGACTTTCGTAGATTTTATACAGTAATGTATAAAATGTAATCTACTTTCCTAAAGTTTCACTTCTACCGTATGTGAATTACACACACACTTTTTGAAATTGAAAAGTTTATATTATAGAAGTTTTGTTTGAAATAATTGTGGCAGCCCTAGTAATAGGTCACGTGCGCACTGCCGCAAGCGCAATTAACAGGCCCTGGAATTGGCAATCCGCTGGCGAACCAATTTACGCCCGATTGCTCAGGAACTGCAATACCCACATAGTGCGAATACTCGCAGTACTAATTGACTGCTTATTCGATTACTGCATACTAAAATAAAATTTTAATGACGTTCGCACACTCGTACTGTTTTTGCATAGTCATAGTACTCCACAACTCAATATTTTGAGAAATGTCATTGCGTTAATGTTGGAATTATGTTACTTTTAAATACTTAATGATTCTTCTAAATTTGCAAACATGTTACTGTTTAGTATTTTTATTTTTACGGAAGTAACTCTCATGATATTCCTAATATAAAAAGATAAGAAGCATATAAAATTAAGAGATTATTGTAAGTAAGAAAATCCACGAATGTTATCTCTAACTTTAATCATCAATTTAAAAAAAGTAGCCTATGTCCTTTTCCAAGGTCTACGACCATATCGAAATTCATCAAAATCCATTCAGTAGATTTTGCGTGAAAGAGTAACAAATGCATACAAACTTTCACGTTTATAATATTAGTTGTAAGGTTTTAATTTCATCCAGGTTTCGCCAGGTATAACGCCTCAGGCAAATTCCCCTCATTCATATGCACGTAGGGTATCTTTAAACATGCCCCTTAATTAATTTTAAATGTGAGAATTATATTATGACAGCCTCTGGGGCGCAACGGCCTTTGTACAGTTATTATATCCGGCGATGCGTTCAATTCTCGTCCGAGTGCAGGTGTTTATGTATAATTTGTACTTATTTACAAAAGAAAAGTATATAAGTAGTATATCAGTTGGCTAGTGCCCATAACATAAGCACTTTGTTTCTTAATTTGAGACCAGATGGCGTTGTGTGAATTATCGCAGTATATTTATTTATGTTCCATTACATATAACTAGTAATTTAATTATTAAATATTTTGTCTCAAAGATTTTCCATACGTGTCGGATATTTTTTTAAAGTATTTTAAAGAATGGTTTTGAAATAATTGTGTAGTGTAATAGGACGAAGACTTTCCACGTAGTTGCTTTTTATAAAATTGTTATCAATCAATCTTCTCTACAATAACTAGAAACGATCAGAATGTAAATCGGATTTCATTGCTAATAAAATACATTTATGACGTTTTCAATCAAATACACATACATGTGCATGAGTATGCTTGTGTGTATATATAGTGTGTAACATCCAGCCTGGCTGGTGTACATAATTCATTCCAAATTCAGTGATATATACAAATAAAAAACATGCGGGGCAGTATTTGGGGACTGCCGATAGAAGTGAAAACTAAGTAACTTATGAATTGTATCAAGCTATTAGATTATTATTTTCGGTTTATAAAGAAGTGTTTATGATCAAGGATTAAAGTTTAAATTGGTCACTAACACTTCTTTACAAACCAAAAATTGTTCACCCAAAAATTTCTCAAAGCACCTAAAGAAGTTTTCACTTTAAAAACTCAACTGCATTTCATTGTAATAAATTCGCAATTCGAATATACCTAGTCAGGTCATAAATTCTGTCACATGTTTAATGTAAAATAATTATAACAAGTTTATTCATTATGTAACCATTCATATACCAAAATGAACTTAACGAAACATAGATTCTTATGACATTAAAGTTTATTCAAAATGACCTCCGTGATTTTGAATACAAGCCTTCAATCTGCGCGGCCAGTCGTCTATCGCAGCACGAACGAGGTCCATGTCAATATCGGCGGCTGCCTTAATCAAGGATGTCTTGAGTGACTCCAAATTGGGATGAGGCTTTGAGCACGCCTTTTCCTCCAAGTGTTGCCATATCTTGTAATCTAACGGATTCAAATCTGGACTGGAGGAGGGCCAGTCTTCGTGCCGGATGAAGTTAATTTCACGCGCCGCCAGCCAGTCTTGTGTGCTCTTCGCTCTATGAGCTGGCACCGAATCTTGTTGGAATACCCAGTGCCTGTTATTGAACATGGTATGAGAAACAGGTTCCACAAGGTTCGTCAGGACTGTATTTTGATACACAACAGCATTCGTTTTTACACCTTTCTCACAAAAATGTACCTCTGTTAAGCCCCAATAAGAAACTCCCAACCATACCATGAGCGAGGATGGAAAATGACCTCGTTGGACACGCGGAATACGATTGCTCGCTTCTTCACTACTGTGTGCGTACACCTTATCATTTTGTTTGTTGTAGCTCTCTTCTACGGTAAACATTTTTTCATCCGAAAAAAGAACTTCCCGATATTTTTTTCTCGCGTACCGCTTCAACAAAGCGCGGCATCTCTTCAGGCTCAGGTCCATTAGACGAGCATTCAAACGATGTCCTGTTTTTCTTCGATATGCCCGAAGCCCTAAGTCTTCATTTAACACCCTTTTCACCGTGGTTCTGCTTAACCCCATCTGAAGGGCCAACAGTTTCTGCTTACGTTTGGGATTTCTTTGAATTCGTGCCTTCACAGCTTTTATCACTGCTGGAGTCCTAACAGACCGAGGGCGACCACTTCTTGACCTGTCATCTACACTAGAGTCTTCATTGTATCGTTTGATGGTACGATAAACGAATCTTTTGGTAATATTCAAATTTTTCAGTATGTTAAAAATTTGAATTGGCGCGTAACCGCAACGATGCAACGCAATAACTGCAACACGGTCTTCTTTAAGCGTCCACTCCATATTTAAAAATGAGTAAAATTCTAAAAGTATACCTTTTTTATTTTCATGAACAATTCGAAATTCGAATTCAATAAACTTTTTTGTGGCCAGCATTCTAAAAGAAAAGTTTTTACTGTGTGACAATACTTATGACCTGACTAGGTATATGTATATGTAATACAATGCAATCATTAAAAATTTACATTATAAAGTAAACCTTAATTCATTATTAATAAGGTTAGTATTACTGGAGCAAAACTCCGTCTTACGAATCTTACGAATTTTCGATTAAGACACGTAACCTGACGTGAGTTTAACATTTTTTACCCATCATAAAAAGTACACAACGCCGCTAAAGAATTTTTCACTTCAATAAACTACCTATACAATAGTATGAGGCATGTGGTAGCTTATTTAACATATTCAAACTGTTCCAGCAATTTCCAAGATTTCTTGAAAGATGAGAAGTGTTCGAAATAATAATTTTATTTTTTGTACTCTTTTGTGAGTGCTCTGAACTTTATT
This sequence comes from Malacosoma neustria, assembly GCA_963693495.1. Classification (NCBI taxonomy): domain Eukaryota; kingdom Metazoa; phylum Arthropoda; class Insecta; order Lepidoptera; family Lasiocampidae; genus Malacosoma; species Malacosoma neustria. The sequence continues at coordinate 9,875,494 of OY856373.1, read as the reverse complement.
TAGTATTAAATGGATTATCTCAAATCCATTTATTACGTAATATTATATCTAAAAGCTTGTCACCTTTGCAATATACTTTATTGGTAGTTCGCAAAACGATCCGTCTTGTGGCGTAAGCGTTCTTAATGAAAGCTTCTCCCACAACTTGGCTCACTTTAATTTTGCCATTATATTAGACCCATTAAGGTTGATATTGAGTTTATTCTAAATTTTTAGTTCAAAATTAAAGTATTCCCAGCTCATTGTACTACAAATAAATAATTGGGTTTTTGAAAAATTTTTTTGTGATAAATGAAAAGATCATATATACATAAGTTTTATAATAAAACTATTTTTATTTTATTTTTTTCGCAATAATTCAAAATTAATTTCAAAATAAAAATTAATTTTTGAATCCAGTACCGAAGACACGCCGACAACTCCCGAACAAACCCAAGCGCGTGTGACGTCATAATGTTAGTTTTAACTCATTGCAGTTGATAGAAAAATAATAAATACAGTGTTTTGATTTATTTAATTTTGTTGTCATTGTTAAATATTTAAATTTATATTATAAATGTCGAACCTAAAAAGTTATCGTTCTTGTTTTGTACCATTATGTACAAATACTACAAAAACAACTACTGACAAAATGTTTTTAAATGTTCCCCAAGATGACAAATGTCGAAGTAAATGGTTTCAAGCAATGCACCGTGATAATCCCAAAACAAAATAATATAATAAATACTTAAATATTTTCATTTATTATATTATTTTTAACAGACTTACCTTGATGCCTTGGCACCTCAAACTTCAGCAGAATTAAACCAAACATCATTTTAAAAAAAATTGGTTATTATAAATATATCAACATCAGGAATATTATCAGATTTTGCCTTTATAAATCCTTTATCACACAAAGCTAATCGGAACTAACAACTCGTATTTTAGCAATAAATTTTCAATATTATTTTCTAGTCACGTGTAATAAATAGCCTTTAACGCTGTACTGTTATTGAATAGCTATAACATTATAACGTCACAACTATGGTGACCAATCATGGCGCTTTTATAGTCACGTGATTTTTATTTAAATTTCATCAATTTTTAATTGTTTATAATTAAATGAAAAAAATGTTTTTTTTATTTTTTGCATTAAATATCAACATTATTAATAATAAAGTTTTAAAATACATAAAAAAAAACAATAATTTTTTTTTCAAATACCCAATTACATAAAAAATAAAGCAATAACTTTTGTAAATTGCATAGATTTTCTCTGAATCTGGTTTTGAAATAATTTAGTTTGTCGACTGATAATCCTCTTATACTTCTTATCTATCGTTTTGACCTGTTAGAATCCCATTTTATTACTTCTGGGAATAGTTATTGAGATCGAAGATTTTACAAATAGTAAACAAAGAAAATTTACAATAATAATAATATATCTAATAATGTGATTTCTAGATACAATGAATACTTATAAAATTAGAAATAAAAATACCAATGTCAAATTTTAAAAGTCACATAATTTTGTCAAAGGCGATAAAATACGGGTTATCCTCCAACAAAGAGGTAAGGCAGCCGTATTTTTAAAAACCAAACCCTACGGTTATTTCACTATATCAGCCAATAAATTTTCAATGTTTCTAGTTTTCCTTTGGAAGAAAATGAAAGTACAAATATTCTCTACTTTCTATAGACATATAGCATGTTATTTAATTATAGATACTAGCCTTCATCGTTACTAGAAATGTATACAATAATATTCATACTAGGTAAGAAAAATTGTGTTTTGCAATTTCGAAAAATTATAAATAAGCAATAATTTTATTTACTTATTATAAAAGGTTATGATAGAGGACATCTAAGTTTAATTTCGTCTGAATAAATAAAGACGTATGGATTTATCAACAAGAAAGAACTTGGCGGCACTCATAAAAGCTTAATCTTTATTTTATTAGCAATACAGTGGCGAGTCGGCTTGGTATATTATTGAGATAGTTCAAAGACCCTCGAAGGATTTAATATAGCCATTCTTCGCACCATTTTTTGCCTACGGGCACAAAAGCGCTTTGATCTAAAGCAATCGCAAACATTGAATTCTTGACATAATGTAATTGAAATTTATAGATAAACTAACTATGTTAACCAACTGTTACCAACTGCATATGTCAAAAGTTAATTCAAAAAGTTTAACGTATACGTAATTTGAGATTGATAGAGAAAACCCCTTTTGTATTGAATTAATACATAAAGACGTTTTTTTACGAAGAGTAGTTTATTTTTATTTGAATAATTTCAAAAAGTTTATCAATTGTGTCGTAAGCAATCATTATTAATCAACAATATTTTGGTTTTCCGATTACATTTCAAAGGAATAATTCTTCACAATTTTACAATTATTCGAGTTTTAGATAAATAGCGGGATTTTCTATCAAAAATGTTTATAAAACTAACTGATCCCCTACCTCTCTAACCTCCAAGTTACCTTATAATATTTAAAAATTGCAACTCGGTGAATATATGTTTCGGAAAATATGATGGAATCTCCACATACATTATGATTTCATAAATTATTTTGTTAGTTAATACTTAGGCATTCAATTTCCTATACCGACTGCATGGCGACGACAAAACCTTATCCCGGTCAACCTCTCGAAGACGCAAGTCTGCGTATTCTACGCCGAAAAAACCCCATTCGCACCAGCGCCACAGTTCCAAGGAATCTCTCTTTCCATCTCAAGCAGTATTGGGATCCTTGGTGTCAACATCACGAATGATGCGTAATTTAGGGGACAATTGGAGGGCAAAGCTAAACTAGCCAGCAAAGAGCTAGGTGTGCTAAACCAGTCCAAGCAGTATTTCAGTCCAAATCAAAGGCTTGTGCTATAATACAAAGCACAAGTCAGACCGCATATGGAGTACTGCTCACATTTATCGGCTGGGGTACCCGCCTGTCATCTCAATCCCCTAAACTTCATCCTAAGGTACGCAATTCGTTTTGTCGGCGATCCCATACTCACAGACGGTCTAAACACGCTTGGACTTCGGAGAGACTGCGTCTCTTTGCGTTTTCTACCATCTGTACAACAGGGAGTTCTGAAGAGCTATTTAGAATGGTGACCTCGTCGTCTTTCTATCACCGCACTGCCCGCCATCCGCTGGGTGCTCATCCCCATTTTTTGGAGCCTCTTCTTTCTTGTACGAATGTTGCGTACTCTCAGGATCTGGAATGAGTTTCCGGCTGAGGTTTTCTCAGCGTGGTACGATATAGTGTTCGTCAACAAAGGCGTTATAAAATTTCTTCGAGGCCAGCAACACGTTGGTAATGCCTCTGGTGTTGCAAACATCCATTGGCGAAGGTGACCACCAGCCAGGGTGCTGAATTCTAGCTATATAAAAAAATGTACTATAGTTCACACTCAATTTCTAGGGAGTCAAAAAAGTCAACAACAGTTATTTCTGCAAGCTCATAGACGACGACGGCAGCTCACCACTTGATTGTTGTTTTATTTTCTATTGAATTGTTATTGCAAAAAATAAAAAGTAGTTTTATCACTTGGATGAGTCCACGCCAGATTTAAAAGTCCTAAGGGAAAAATTTTAGTTATATTCGGAACTAATAATAATGGCGTCTTCTTTTGATACAGGAAAGTGAAATACGAAATGAATTTGTAATTCTGAAAACAACGTTTTATAGCTAAAATATATATTGAAGCGTAGTCTCCGCTCGCACTTATTCCTTATTCCATTGTCAATAAAACGTGTCCGGTTCGCCAGCTACCGAGAGACTTATTTCTGTTCTCCACGATTTTATACTTTGTTATTTTCCAATACACTTAATATATATTTTAAATCACACATCTTTATACTCAGCTTACACTACAATGTTTTTGATAATAATAAATTATAGTTTAAAAAACAAAACAAAAACACGCTTTTATAATTTATCAAACTAAACATAAAAAATAATTATTAACATAAGAATAAAATTACTGACGAGAAAATTAATATCACTTTTCTACAGAGTGTTTTTTTCTTAAGTTTTTTTTTAACTATAATTTATTTTTAACTTTTCAGTTTGTTCAACTATATAAAATATAATTTATTTGTTGTCAATTCCCATTCGGTGAATGTTTTTATTAATTTAACGCCATCTTCCGGCAATTTTATTAATTAAACTCTAGATGGCGTTTCGGCAAAAGGAAAAGAAAGCGTTAATCCTAATGATCCTGATAAGGACTATGGTACAAAATTATTAAAAATATGACAATTCATTAGGTCTTGCCAAGTGTGCAAAATTTTGAATTTTATGATCGTTCAAAGTGGGTAAAATTCGGGTCCAAAAATTCTGTTACATACATACAGGTCAAGTTAATATAAAACATGTAAAAATATTGTTATCGAAGATGAAAAAATTCCTATAGGTTTAATGAAATTCCTTGCAGCATCAAATCGGCAATCGAGTTCACACAGGTGTCAGGATCGCCTGACGAAAAACACAGCGGCCCCCATGGGCAGGACGCATAGAATTCGCGCAATTCATTCCAATCTGCTGACTGATAGCGCCATACTCTCCGCTTCACGGTGGGGCGAGCCCGTTCGGGAATTGGAGGGAGCATCACGGAAGATATCAAGCAATTTTCAGAGGTTACTAATGGAGCCCCGATTGAGACCTGATAATCTTCCGGATGTGTGGTCAACAGAAGGTCCAACAAAGACGACGCATGGTTTACTCTATTCGGTATGCGGTTAAACCCTTCAACCACCTGAGTGAAACCATGGGCACGAGTAAAATGAAAGGCAGCAATCTCCGGCAGATCAGTTTTGGAGAACCTAGCCACTCAGTATGATGAGCATTGAAGTCTCCAAGAACGATCACCTCCGCGGCGAAATACTGCGTAAATACTAATTAAACTTTTAATTCAAAAATTACTGCGTATAAGATTATATACGGTTGAAATTAGGATTTTAAAAGTTTACTAATTTTGTTTCCAAAATATCACGTAATATAAGCAACGCAGTCTTATTTATACATAAATATATATTTATTTGATCACCTCTAGTCTAGTTTAGTTTGCTTAACAAGAGTTCATAAAAAATGAACTAAGAAAAATCCTGCGTACCATATTCGAAAAGAGATGAAGCGGATAAAGCATCTAATCAGATTATACAAAGCCGGGTTTTATTATGATAACATCAATGTCTGTTTATGCATGGCTGTGACCGGAGGCGCGGTCTCCTTAGCGGAAACGGCACGCTGCTTGTTCCGTGCAACAAGTTCAAACACTATTAGTTCTAATCAGAGACTGTACTAAACGTATTAAATCTGATTCTGTTTTCAAATTTAAAAACGCATTTAATCATTTGATCATATTCATATCCACATCAATTAATCTTATTCACTTCCCAAGGTTTCCAGAATTCCTGGTAGTGAATCCATTGGAACACATATCACCCTGTACGACGTCAGGCCAGCACGTTTTGGGTCTATCTCTCCAACCGGGACCAGCGAAAACAACATGAGCATGGCATGAATCGGCATAAGTAGCCGATTTCCGTAAAATGTAGCCATACCACCGGAGGTGCTACTCCCGTATCTATTTATTTATCCGTATTTTTGCATAAGATTCATATTTGGGCTTCGTAAATATGATCACGTATCTGAATTTCGCTGCAAACTCAAGTGGTTACCAATCCATCTTCGACGGAATACTCACATTCTATCTCTGCTTTATAGTATTTTATTCCTTCCCAATACGGCTTACTATCTTATGGAACGTTTTCAGTTTCTTCATCATCTAAATGACCTTAATTTGCGCTCCTCTAATAATCTTAAACTAACAGTACCTGTACACTCTTCATCCTTTTACAATCATTCCTTCACTGTACAGGCTGTCCGACTATGGAACTCCTTGCCTATTGCAATCACACAAGCGAAATCACTACCAATTTTTAAAAAACTAGTAAAAAATTATTATCTGGATGAAGCCTTTAAAGACTGATTAAAACAATTCATTTGTGTTATATTTTATTTTACTTATGCTATTTGCTTTTATATTTTGTATTTTATTAATAAATTACATATTACTTTTAGCGCGCCACCTATAGCAAAAGGCTTTTTTGATTGTATTCCGACCTTAAGGTTGTTTGGAAGAAATCGCTTCTTAGCGACAAGGCCGCCTATTATGCACTAGTTATAAGTTTAATATTTAGTTACTTTGTATGTATATAATTTTTTGTGAACAATAAAGAATAATCTATCTATCTATCTATTCCTTTAAATAAAGGAATATGGATAAATATTTATTTAATCCCGTATCTATTTAGATACGGGATTATTTAATATATAAATATATATCCTGTATATACATATCTGTAATGTCACGGACATGAAAGCTACCGTGAATGCGGGAGTTCCTTGCTTTGGTTCCTTGGTTCCTCCAACTCGGTGCTTCCACGTTACTCCACATATCCGTCGTAGAACATACATCACCGTGACATGTCCATGTTTCACAGCCTTTTAAAAGGAAGGAGTTTTATCCGTGCAGAGGCGGAGAAAGAGTACTAACCTCTGCGGCTGGGGTCAGCCTGTCGTAAAAGGCGACAAAACAACCCACCCTAGCTACATGGTAGGACCCCAAGCCCTTCTGAATGGCGACGACCTTTGGTCTTAAGTATGCCGCCATAATAACCTTGTGTTGTGTTCCGGCATTAGTGACCCAAGTTCCTGTACCCTTATGCGACAGCAGCGTGTTCGCGATGCCATTGGCGTTGCAAACACTCATAGACGACGGTAACTGCTAAATTCTAAGCGGGCCGTCAGCCTGTCTGTTGTCGTACAGGAGTAAAAAAAAATATTTATCAAAGACCGATGACAATGCAATAATTTTATATCATTATCTTTACCAGGATCCTTAGGATTAATTATTTTTTTACACGCTTTATATTAGTTCAGACTCGATTTTTACCCACTTTGAACGATCAAAAATATTCAAAATTTTGCACACTTGTCATGACCTGACACACAAATACACAAATTTAGTACTTTTGTCCCATAGTCAAGGCCTATCAGGACCATCAGAATTAATGCTTTCTTTTCCTTCTGACAAAACGCCATCTGGTGCTTAATTAATAAAACTGCAGAAAGATGGTGTTAAATTTAAAAAAAAAACAGGCGGAGGATGGCGTTAAATTAATAAAAACATTTAACGATTGGGAATTGACAATAAATAAATAATATTTTATAGTTAAACTAAAAAGTTAAAAATAATTCTTAACATAAGAATAAAATTACTGACGAGAAAATTAATGTCACTGTTCTAAAAGTTGTTTTGGAATGAAACTAGTAAAAAAATCATAACGATTGATATCGAGCGTCCCACGCTTTTGAGACCAGTGACATTAATTATTATAAACTAGCTGACCCGGCAAACGTTGTTTTGCCATATAAAAAAAGTTCTTTTCCAAGGTCCAATCTATATCTATTACCGAAATTCATCAAAATGAAAAAGTAACAGACCGAGTTCAATTCATATTTATACTAATAGATGACCCGGAGAACTTCGATATTAAAATATGTACATATTGTGCAGCATGGGATGCACATCCAAGGAGTTTAAAAATTCAGTTGGATAATTAGTGGCTTCGTCTTCGTTTGTTACACATTCAATAAGTTTGAATGAATGCAGAGTACCAACGATTTGATTTTGAATTATAAATTTTAAGTCATTCACATCTTTATTCTGCCGTGCCGTGGGCGAGCACGGCTAAAGACGTTAGCCCAATCGAAACTCCGCTTCGCAACATGGAGCATTGGCACGCTAACCGGACGCGCGAGGGAATTGGCCGATGTACTCTCCAGGCGGAGGGTGGCCGTGGCGTTCCTGCAGGAGACTCGGTGGAAGGCCAGCAGATCCCGGTTCATTGGGAATGGCTACAAGCTGATCTACACGGGTGCATCTGGTGGGGAAAATGGGGTCGCCATAGTGCTCTCGGAGGAGCTCCAGGACGACATTTTGGAGGTGAAGCGCTTTAGCGATCGGCTTATGGTTGTGAGGGTGCTTGTTGGTGGGGTAGTTACCCACTTGATAAGCGCCTACGCGCCACAGGCCGGTTGTAGTGACGCCGACAAGATAGCGTTCTGGAACCTACTCGGAGAAGTGCTTCGTGGGATTCCATTGTCACATGGGATCGTTTTGGGCGGTGATCTAAACGGTCATGTGGGTGATGAATGTGGGGAATTTGAGCGTGTTCACGGTGGATTTGGGTATGGTAGCCGCAATGTGGAAGGGGAGGACATCCTCAATACGTGTGCGGCTGCCGACCTTGCCATCGTGAACACGTATTTCAAAAAGAGACCCGAGCATCTCATCACCTACAAGAGCGGGAGGAATGCTACCCAAATCGACTTCCTACTCACTAGGAGACACCACATCAGCAATGTAGCCAACTGCAAGGTCATACCCGGTGAGAGTCTCACTGCACAACACCGTCTTCTTGTCATGGACCTCTGCGTGAAGCCCAAAGGCAAACGTGTAGATCGCCTTCAACGCCGAATCAGGTGGTGGCTGCTTGATGAAGTCAAGTCCCAGGAGTTCGCCTCTGCCATCGGCGACAAGTGCGTCGGTGGTGAGGGCGAACCGGTTCAAGCTTACTGGGACAGGATTCAGGCGGCTATCCTTGGGTCGGCGAGGAAGGTGCTTGGCGAGTCTAAGGGTGGACGCAAATGTGACAAGGAGACTTGGTGGTGGAATGACTCAGTCCAGAGGGAGACCAGGGCGAAAAAAGCCCTCTTTAAGAAGTGGCAAGCGTCCAGATCTCCTGAAGATCGCGACGCATACAGAGCTGCCAAGCGCACCACCAAGAAAGCTGTAGCCAGAGCCAGACGAGACCACTTACAACCACTTTACGATAAGTTGGAATCGTCTGAGGGGCAGAAGCTCATATATAAGTTGGCGCGTTCCAGGGTCAAAGCGGCACAGGATATTTCCAAGTGCCGCTGTGTAAAAGACCCCGGGGGCAACCTGTTATGCGAGGACCTCGCGGTGAAGGAGAGATGGCGCTCGTATTTCCACGAGCTGCTGAACAAGCAGCATAAAGAGGTGCAGCCGCCAGATCTTCCTCCAAATCAAGGACTAGTGCCACCGGTAACGCCTGCAGAAGTCCAGAATTGTCTTCGCCGCATGGAAAATCGGAAAGCTGTCGGAGCCGATGGAGTCCCCATCGAAGCCTGGAAGGCGATGGGCTCTCGTGGTGTGGGCATCTTAACCAACCTTTTCAACCGGACACTCCTCACCGGTACGATCCCGAACCAATGGAGGCTGAGTATCATTACTCCAGTCTTCAAAGGCAAGGGATCGGTGCAGGAGTGCGGTAACTACCGTGGAATAAAGGTCATGTCCCACACCATGAAGCTCTTCGAGAGGGTTATCGACTCTCGGATTCGGCAGGAGTGCACTGTCTCGGGGTGTCAGTATGGGTTTCGCCCTGGACATGGGACCATGGACCCAGTTTTTGCCCTAAGGACTGTCGCGGAGAAATACAGGACGAAGAATACGCCTCTGCACTGCCTGTTTCTGGACTTGCAGAAGGCCTTCGACTGTATTCCTCGTGCGATAATCTGGTGGGCATTGCGATTCAAAAGGGTTCCAGAGGCCTATATTGACATCATCCAAGACATGTACCATGACTCCGATTCCGTAGTTCGGACCGCTGTTGGCGACACAAAACCTTTCCCCATCACCGTTGGGGTGCACCAAGGATCCGTCCTTAGTCCGTTTCTGTTCAGCGTGGTATTAGACGTATTGTCAGACAGCATCAGAAACTCACATGAGCAGCCCCCGGGGTTGCTCATGTATGCTGATGATATCGCGCTGACAGATTCAGACAGGGGTAGGCTGGTGCAACGCGTGAAGGCGTGGAAGGAGTCGCTTGAGAACGGTGGTCTGAAGCTCAATGTGGCGAAGACCGAGTACTTGGCCTGTAACTCCACAGATCCCACACCCGTACGCATAGGCGGTGACACGGTCGAGCGCACGGACCGAGTAAAATACTTGGGATCTGTATTTCATGCGTCTGGTGACATCGATTACGACGTCAAGGCACGCATTGCTGCCGCGTGGGCCAAATGGCGTGAGGTGACTGGTGTCATTTGTGACCCCAAGATGCCGGTAAAATTGAAGGGACAGGTCTATAAGACCATCATTAGGCCTGTCCTTTTATACGGCTGTGAAGCGTGGCCGGTGTTAGAGAGACACAAGCAAGAACTGCGTGTCACGGAGATGAATATGCTGCGGTGGATGTGTGGAGTGACGCGGAAGGACCGCGTTAGGAACTCCCGCATTCGCGGCAGTCTTCATGTCCGTGACATTGCGGATAAATTGCAGGAGTGTCGGCTCCGTTGGTACGGCCACGTTTTGCGGCAACCGGATGATTACGTGAGAAACAAATGTCTGGCCATGCCGCCTCCGCCGGGCCCCGGCAGGAGGGGTAGACCCAAAAAGTGCTGGCTTGACGTCGTAAGGGGTGACATGCGTGCTAATGGGCTCACTACCAGGGATGCTGAAGACCGTGCGAAGTGGAGTAGAAAAAGTCGGAAAGCGGACCCCGGGCACCGAAGCGGAAGTTTGGGTTGCAACCGGGATGAACGCTGAGATGATGATGATGATGATGACATCTTTATTCTTCGCCACCAAAATTGCTCGCTTGCTTAACCATTTTAAAATAAATTTCTGAACGCACGCATAAAATTTGACGAATGATATATATGTCAATCCTTTTTCATTACTGACATTAATCTACATTTTAAAAGCATTATCATTAAATAAAATACGCCACTATCCGAATATTGTGGATATATCTTGTCGATTTGAATCCTTTATTTTAATACGTTCTTTAAATTGAGGGGAGAGCTTACCGTATCGACGGGATAAATATTAAATATTTGACAGTTACGAAACTCGTGAACAATTTGTATGGAAAAATAAATTTTCTATTATTTTATTTTTTAGTCGATTTCTAATGTTTTAATTAGTTATTCGGCTATTAGGGACGGAGACAAATACAAAAAAAAACTATGAAAATCGGTCCTGCCGTTCTCGAGTTATATGTGTTCGTACAAAACCGACTTTGTTTTATATATAATTATTATATAAGATAGATTAACTTAGGGCCAAATGATGAGACTTCCCCAGTCTTATGTTACCTAATCTTATAAACTCATACATAGTAATTAAATATTGGAAGCTATTAAGTACCAAATAAGCTTTAATTTTCTTAATAAGAAATTATATATGATATGTTAAAATTATATTATTTTGATAGATATTATAACTTCTTCAACACTTAAAATAAAATATTTTATATTCATATATCGATAACGTTAGTAATAAAAAACAAAGGGAAATGTAACCATAATATACATTAAATGAGTACAGCATAAAATTATGTTGTACATATTTAGATTTTAATAAAATATGTTCAATGGCCTGTGAGTTGAAGGACTTAAATTTCCCTGGAGATACTCAACACAAATATTTATTCGCAATACTCTTAAGCAACTGCTAGGGAATATCCATATCATGTGATTGCTTTTTTGATCAAATTTGAATTAATTTTGATATATAATAATAATATCACATTTTGGTGTTCTATTATTTTTACTTCCGTGTCCTACGGTCGGTCATCCTACTACATCATTTATCTGTACAGGGGCGGGGAAAAAATACTGATCTCTGCGGCCGGGGTCGGCATGTCGTAAAAGGCGTCAAAACAACCCACCCTACCTATTTGGTAGGGCCTCAAGCCCGTCTGGATGGCGACCACATTTGGTCTTAAGTATGCCGCCATAATAACCTTGTGTTGTGTTCTGGCATTAGTGACCCAAGTTTCTGTACCCTTATGGGACAGCAGCGTGTTCACGATGCCACTGGCGTTGCAAATACCCATAGGTGACGGTAACTGCTAAATTCTAAGCAGGCTGTCAGCCTGTCTGCTGTCCTACAGCAATAAAAAAAACTTCGCATTTAATAATAGATAATATACGAGAACTCAACCTGCTGTCTCATGGAGCTGACTCACGTGTATTTCTACCCTTCACTAAAAGGGCATACATTTGCAGATGTCATCTGTTGCACTGTTGTTTTCAGTGGTGAGGATGACATTAAAGATAAACCTGACAAAGACTAATTTACTGACATTTACAAATAGAATAAGTTGGTCCTAAAAGGACCAACTTTCTAGTAAATTACAAAGGGCGATCATTACAAACTATATAAGAAACAAAATTTCTAGGAGTATATTTAGACAGTGGATTGTAACTCCACAGATCACACACCCGTAGGCATAAGCGGTGACACGGTCGAGCGCACGGACCAAGTAAAATACTTGGGATCTGTATTTCACGCGTCTGGTGACATCGATTGCGACGTCAAGGCATGCATTGCTGCCGCGTTGGGCCAAATAGCGTGAGGTAATTGGTGTCATTTGTGACCCCAAGATGCCGGTAAAGTTGAAGGTACAGGTCTATAAGACCATCATTAGGCCTGTCCTTTTATACGGTTGTGAAACGTGGCCGGTGTTGAAGCGACACAAGCAAGGACTGCATGTCACGGAGATGAATATGCTGCGATGGATGTGTGGAGTAACGCTGAAGGACCACGTTAGGAACTCCCGCATTCGCGGCAGTCTTCATGTCCGTAACATCGCATATAAATTGCAGGAATGTCGGCTTCGCTGGTACGGCCAAATTTTACGGCAATCGGATGCTTACGTGGGAAACAAATGTCTGGCCATACCACCTCCGCCGGGCCCCGGCAGGAGGGGTAGACCCAAAAAGTGCTGGCTTGACGTCGTAGGGAGTGATATGCGTGCCAAAGGGCTCACTACCAAGGATGCTGAAGACCGTGCGAAGTGGAGTAGAAAAAGTCGGAAAGCGGACCTCGGGCACCGAAACGAAAGTTTGGGTTGCAACCGGGGTATAACGCTGGGATGATGATGATGATTTAGACAGTGGATTAAATTGGAAATTACATGTTAAAAACCTTAGTGCAAAATCAATCAATGCTCATAGGCTTTAAGCATGTTGTCTAAAAAAGCAAACTTGTCTACTGTTATTACTGCATATAATAGCAATATGACATCTTTATTACGATATGGTATATTACTTTGGGGTAATGCAACAGATAAAGATATTGTATTTAAGTCACAAAAAAGTGTATAAGGTCGATATTTAATCTAAAACAAATTGCAAGTTGTAAGCCTTACTTTCCAAAATTAAATGCTTTTACCCTGCCATATTTATATATCTATGAAGTAATAAAGTTTGTAAGAAATAATATGCATCTATTTAATAAATTTATAATGAATCGCCATCAAAACAAAATTTGTTGCCCACCTAGTAATACGATTAACCTGAACAAAAGCATATTTTGTATGACCCCCAAAATATATAATCGCTTGCCCAAATTGTAACAAAATATTAATTCCGAACATTCTTTTAAAATCAAATTAAAACAAATGTTAACTGAGAAGTCGTATTATAACTTAGATGAATATCTGAAGGACAAGTTTCTTGTTTATGGGCAAATTATTATGGAACTGACATTGAAAAATTGATACATATTATTTTATTAATTTGATAAATGAATTCTAATTTATTTTTTCTTATTTTTTAAAAATAATTTAATTCTATGTATTTTGTGTTTCAAATTAATAAAACAATTAGATATAATAAAATTATAATTGCAAATAAATGAAGATGTTATTATTATTTTCTAATAATTTGAAGCATAAAAATACCTTTATTTATTTTTGTACACCTTTTATTATTGTACACCTTAAAAGGCAAACTGTTGATACAAAACGTACTAACCAATATAACCATACCATGTACACAGTTCTAACAATAAATAAATTAATAAAATAAATAGAGCGTTGTCAATTCTGTAAACCAAAGACCCCTTTAAAAATCTTTTACCACGGATAATACTAGATTATTTTATAAAAAGTATTACTAGCATGATGTTTATTTACAATACTATTACATTATCAGGATACTAAAGCACCTCCTCACTGAGTAATCAATTTAGTGGGACCACGTACATCATTACGACTAAAGCGCTGGAAGTTATAATATATCGATACTAGTTTCCATTAAGACTTCTGAAGAATGAAGAAAGACTTGAATTCATTATCGAACACTTCCGAATTTAACTGAATGTGTGCAAGTTTATTTTGAATTATTTCCTACTACATGAATCCATTTATTACCTGATAATATGTTTCTCCGTGCAGGGGCGGAGTAAGAATACTAACCTCTGTAGACGAGGTCGGCATGTAATTAAAAGCGACAAAACAACCCTAGCTATGTGTTACGGCCCCAAGTCCATCTGAATGGTAACCTTTCGTCCATAACTATGCCGCCATAATAACCTTGTGTTCTGTTCCGGTATTAGTGACTCAGGCTCGGGACCCCTATGGAACAGCAGCGTGTTTGCGGTGCCCTTAGCGTCAGATACATGACGATGGTAACTGCTTACTATTAAATAGACCGTCAACCTGCCTGTAGTTCCGCAGCAATAAAAACATAAAAATAATATTGGAATATGTTATAAGAATAAAAGTAAAATGAAATATATTTTTCTATTGCTCTGGTTTTCTGATCTGAAGATGATAATATCTTCAGATCAGAAATATTTGTGACTATAATGGAGAATGTTGCTTCTCCCAAAATTACTAACATTACAATATCATTGTGCGGTTTCAAAAAACCCAGTATTTTCGTATTTAATTGGCTATTAATGATCTTATACTTTTCCCTGTGGCATTAATGATAGTTGTCTATCGTTGGATATAAAAGAATACTAATAAAAAAATAATATATGCATTATTATCCATATCCTTACACAATTAGTAGTAATTAATATTGACAAAGCATTATAATACAAGTGATGAGTTTTTAAGATTTAAAATGAGAACTTATACTACTATGTAATGTGATTAACTATGCTTGTAACATATGAAGAAGTATCTAGGTTGCAGTTAACAGAATTCATTGACGCCTATAAAAACGATCATGCACTGCACAGCTTTCATTCCCATAATCCTAGATATATTTTCATCACAAACTAGAGAGAGACAAAGTTCTATGAAATAGAATATCATTTTCGTATTCAATTAGTTCACTGGTCTCAATGAAAGCAGCTGATATCGCCCAAAAAATAGCCAACAATGTAATGATCTGACTTTTATACATTACGTTGCAAAAAAACCGACAGTCATTGGATTTTCTATAGATAATATTATTGTTTTTAGTATGTCATTAGTTTAGATGACTAGAAATGTTTTATAATCAATTAAAATATAGTTTTTAGTACTTAAATCCTGGATTCAATGTTTTACTTCATGTAAACAAAGAGCCCTGTTAAAATGGAATTTTTTATGGGTATAGTGAAGACATTAAAAAATAAAAATTAATAACGAGTATGACTTCCTCTTGTAACGATTACGGCATATAATCGTCTTGGCATGCTTTCCACCAGTCTTTTAATGGTGTCATGTGGAATGTGTTCACACTCAGCCTCTTAAACTCTAAACATATTTTTAAAAAAAGCTTTACAATTATTTGCACAAATATTGCTTACAAGTTGTTTATGATAGTTTTCTATTCGATAAGCAAACACAGGTGAAGTATTTTGTCAATCATTACAGTGCGGAGTGCGCGGTTCAGTGCGACCGAGTGCGGAACGCTAGCTCGCTGCGGCAGTTGAGCGCTGGCGACCGCTACGTCGGCACCCGCTACCAAACCGGCTCGTAGGCGCGTAGCGCTACGTATTAACTTTGTGACTACATGTGGTATGCGCGCGGTTACAACAAACAAAGTGTATTTAATTTTTTGTAGAAAATTTGTCTGTGAGTTTGTAGCGAAAGTAAAATTTATATTACCAACCTCATTAACAAATGTCTTAAATAAATTACCTTTTTATGTTGGAAACAAAATCAGCGGAAAATACGAATAATTAATCCAAAACAATAAATTAATTTCAAATATTTTGTCTTAATTTTTCCATAATAAATCTTAAAACTAATCGACATTCGTTTTATCACATAAAGTATTAAAATATGATTAATTATTTATTCGCTTTGAATTATCAAAATTTTGCAATAAATTGTTATATATTGGTAGGTTAACAATCTCATCAACAATCGTGAACAGAAATTTAATGCGAAAAGCCCCCGAGGCGTTACAAGGATTAAGGAATTATGCGTAGCCATCAACGCGTTAAATGGATTTAAATTATTCTAATTGACCATTAACGTTATAATTAAAATAAGAAATGCCTTTTATTTTGTATAACATATTAAATTTCTTTCTCAAAATTAAGCGTGATCTGTGGGTCACGCTTAAGTTTGAGAAATAAATTTCAACATATTTTTAAAAATGGTTTAATATTTTATGATATGTAATTTTGCAAATGTTTATAACGACGAAGTTATTTTATCACAATGACATATTCAAAATAGTATCGCTTTTTATCATTCAAAAGTAAAACTGCTTATTTAGCTAACACCTGGATATATTTTGATCTGTTTTAGATACAATGTTAATTAAATTACAAGTACAAATAATAATTTAATTAGTAAATAACATTGTTTTGGAATAAAATTTTGATTTTATGATTCTTCCACCATGCATATAGAGTAATGTAGAGAAAGGAATTCCTTTTTTTGGTGTTCCACGACACAATTTTATGTGAGTTAATTAATAATATGTTTACAGATCACTAGCATCGTGCCCCAAAATCATTTCCTATAATTTTTGACTATGGTATTTTCTAATCTAAATCTAATGATTATTCCAGTAATTCTTGGATCCATTTCTACAGGAATTGCAATAAAGTTTTAGAGCATCAAATCGTTATTGTATAAAATATATTTTATCTTTATTCAAGATATATATATTATATAAATTAACACTATGGGTATGTCTAACCTCACGTCCGCCCATATTTTACAAAATCAATAACCAGGTTGTATCGAAAGAATAAATTTTGGAGCTCAGTCTACCGTTAATTAGAATCACTAGATAAAGCTTCAATACACCTTTTTCGTGTCTTTCGCTTCCTTTTCTTGGCCAAAAGAGGCAAATTTTGAAGAGACGTGTCTAAATTTTTTTACAGGACCAGCTGCAGTTTAATGCCTCAAATTTTGAGAAAAGAAACTGAACTCGACTCCGCAGTAGTATGATAGGGCCTGAAATGAACATGCCATGGGGCCAGTATATGTGTTATAGAATAAATTACTTAAGCAGTACAGACTGTTTTATAATCCTGCATATTTTTCTGTGACACATCCAACTTGAATAATTTGTCAAGATAAAATCTTTTATTCACTTAGGTCAGTCGGTTGCCATCTTTCCATTCTCACAAATTCAGTGACAGTAATTAATCGCTGTTAGGCGTTAAAAGGGCACGGTAATTATATGACAGGATTGTTAAAGGATAAGTAGTGGAACCTACTCGCTTACCATGCTGACAAATAAGCAGACCTAAATAGGAGCGTAATGGTTTTATTTATTTCATAGTATCACACCTACATAGTTTTTTAAAGGGTGGCTAATGTAGGAACGCCGATGGAGGTCACAGATTCGATCTAAATCCTGCGTCTGAGTACTTAAGTATAATACGTATTTATTTAGAAAAGTATATAAGTAGTATATCAGTTATTACCCATACACAAGTGCTATACTGACAATGGGACCAGATAGCTCTGTGTAAATTGTTCCAGTAAATTTATTATTTATATTTTGAACTTGGTTTTATTATGCTTTCGATTTCATCTGCACTCGCCTTTATCGTCATCATCGTAATGGCAAATCCGGGATACAAAGCATTCACTTTTAAACACAGGTTCCTACTGTGGAGTACTGCCACATGGAGCATGCGTGTCATTTATCAAGTACCATTTCTATGGACCGGAAGTGACAAAAAACAGAATGAAATAAGTTGATGAAAGTATGGTATTCTACATGTACGAATACCGGCTGATTCTTTGACCCGCAAATGAAACCTTGCGTGAGACCTTCTTTTTTGTTTATCAAAAACCATTTTTCGAGAATATTGAATTTTTTGAAAAATGTATGAGAAATTTGTTGTTGAAATCCCTATTAATTCAATTTAAAATCAAATATGTTTAAGTAATATAAATCTATATCATAGATTTTTATAAAGTATCCAGCACAGTAAGTCTATACCAATAAAATAGCAAGTTATATTATAATATAATATATTTAAACATATAAACATTATAAATGTAAATATGAACCCAAAAAGGAATTGCTGTTTTAGATACAAACAATTCATAAACAACATTTTGCTTAAATTTCGAAACATAACTAAAATGTTTCTCAAATAAAACACCTATTATAATTCAAAGTAAACTTGAAGCTATTTTGATTAAATTTATTTTATACCAGTTAACGTACAGGTATCAACATATTATGTACTTTACTTTGTTATTTTAAGTACACATTCAACTTTAACTATTATTACAACTAAATACACGTCGTATTTTCACAAGTACCCAATAGTTCCTAAATCAACAGAAGTGTATCCACAATGAATATATTGTGTAAACTTATGTAATCGAACGTAATATTTTAGTTATATACTCGTATTTAATTTTGAGAACTGTTTAGAAGACATTAAAAGTTATACTTCAAAATTTTATTGTTAACAAATTAAGCAACAATACATGTAAATTGGAATTTACTGCTTAGATTTTGAGGATGACAGTAGCGATTAAAGTCGTAATAGGCATCATATGAACGCCTTCATCGATGGTTCAAATCCGATTGCTGCGTGCGTGTTTTTATTACATAATTAATAAAAATTGATAGGGAAAATATGGAGTAAAATAATGAATGAAGAGAGAATTTCGTTAACGTAATAAAAATAGTATGCAGCTTATACAGAGAAGCGACGAAGCGTGTAGTATATGCTGTCACACACATACAAGGATCTTGAGCGGTGGCGTGGAGCAGGAGGGGATATGATGGTATCAGAACATCATATTGTTTGCCGTGATTTTACTGCCAAGGAACACCAATAGAGATAACACCAGATAACCTAACTGGTACACTTTAGGAATTTAAAAAAATAAGTCTATTGTAACAGAGTATAAATAAATCTTGATAGCAATAATTTTGTTTTTTGAAAAAAGAATCTTAGTGAAACGCTTTCAATTATTATTATATTTTAACTTTTACCTAGGTTTACCTATTTTTAACTATTCAATAAGAAAAAATATATTTTTCCAATATTAAATTCTGAAAAAAGTATGACGTGATATAATGTTATTTATTATTCCCTAAAGTTAAAATTGTTTCTGGAAATCAATTCATCCATACATTATAAATGTGAAAGTATTTCTGTCTGTTACGTTTTCACGCCTAAACTGCTGAACGAATTTTGATGAATTTCGGCATAGGTAAAGATTAGACATTGGAGAAGGACATAGGCTACCTTTTGTCGCGAAAAGTGGAGAATGTAATTAAGAACAATGTTTGGTGGGTCAGCTAATGTTGATATACTTTTGTAACTTTGAAGAATAGCTTAGTGCAGTGCAACCATATCACGGATAAAATGACCCCCCAAACCTAGCACCGCGCTCGTCAAGAAGAAGCGTAAGCGACAGAAACTTTTGGCTTTTCAACACATAGTTTTTCGCTTATGTTGTGTGCGACCTTTGCGGTACGAGAGTCATTTTGCCCACTATCTGACTGCACTGGATCATTGGTGACGCAAGTAGTATTTGCAACTACGCAACTGTTGTGGTTTTGTCTGTAAGTTAAATCTTCATCGAGGATAAACTATTTGTATGATACAAAAGTTTGTAGTCATTGTGTTTGTGAAAAATCCACTAACATACAGGTTGTCAACTAGTGCCAAAAAAACGGGAATATCTTTAAAAAATAATCCTAAACAGGTCAAGTAAATCAATATGGTACAAAACAGAGAAAATATATATAGAGAAAATATATAAATACATGCCATTTCCTTAAAATGTCGCCACCTGAATAAATACTTCCAGTAGTTCAAGGAAACCATAATAAATATTATTAAAATTTCCTCTCAAGGTTCGAGGGCGTTAGAATTATTGTTATATTTTAAAGTAAGAAACACTGTTTAGAGATTTTGGTATTTATTCTGTTATTATTTTAATATTGTCATAATTTTAGTATTAACATTGCTACAATTTATGTTCATCATATTCGTACAAATCTAAAATCCATAAAATATTTGATACATGTTAAATTTATTGTCATAAAAAACTTGAAATAACGTTGCTTTATTATCGCTTAGTTAAGAGCGCTTTTATAAAATCTACTCACATAAATTCAATTTATTCTCTTGTATCTTACAATAACCTACCTAAAAACCAGTCAATTATTTTATTTACGTTTTAATGTACCCCTATGACATTAGTCATGAGCACATTTCAGGCTTTTATTTATAAACTTTGTATACAATCGGAGGAAATGTTCATAAGAAATAAAAAATTATGTAGGTCAATATTCCAGAAAAAGTATTTAAGTATAATGTTCTAATTGACAGCGATGGGTAAAGAATGTCAAGGACGAATTTGGCCTCGAGCATTCAGTCCCCATGGATTATGGTGAGAACGCTCAATTAAATTTTCCTTTCACATCCAATGCGATGCTCACCTTGCAGTAAATATAGATTTAACTTTATATTGGTAGTAATTTACTCATTTGATTCTATAATATCAGTTTCTAATATATATAGGTCACGATTCTCGTCCCGTATCTGGGAGTTAATATATAACATGTATTTATTTTAAGTAGTAAAAAAATATAAGCATATAAGTAGTATATTAGTTATTCTAGTAACCATAATACAAGTGCTATGTTATTTACATTGGGACTTGTGAATTGTCCCAATTTATTTGTTGTTTCATAAGATTGTTGTAATGAAACACTGATTGCAGATATACTACACTATACTAGACTAGTATTACAAAACAAAAATAAAACGTTTATACACTTACATTTTTCATTTTTAATATAAAACTAATTTATTACATGGAGATGTGCGTGTTGTGAGGTTTGGGAGCAAACGTCTGTCTTATTTCGGGTTTTATACTGTTCATAATTTTTATAGTATGATATTTTTAAGTTTTCCGTGCAGGGGTGGAGTAAGAATACTAACTTGACCCCTGTGGTCAGGTTCAGCACGTCGTAAAAGGTGACAAAACAACCCTAGCTACGTGTTAGGGCCTGAAGCCCGTCTAGATGGCAACCACTTTGTTTTGTACTCCGGCATTAGTGGCCTAGATTCCTGTATCTCTATGGGACATTAGCATGGACACGGTGCACGTAGCGTTGCAAACATCCATAGCCGACGGTAACTGCTTATTGTTTAGTTAGGCATCAGCTTGTTTGCTGTTCAATAAGTAAATAAAAAAGCAGTAAATAAAAGTATATACAAAGTGATCGAGTAATACACTTTCGTAATCTTTAGATTTAGTCTAACTGCTTATTCAGATACTAGACTCAATTTTACAAATCTAGGTCTGTAAATACCTAGTCAGGTCATAAATTCTGTCACATGTTTAATGTAAAATAATTGTAACAAGTTTATTAATTATGTAACCATTCATATACCAAAATGAACTTAACAAAACATAGATTCTTATGACATTAAAGTTTATTCAAAATGACCTCCGTGATTTTGAATACAAGCCTTCAATCTGCGCGGCCAGTTGTCTATCGCAGCACGAACGAGGTCCATGTCAATATCGGCGGCTGCCTTAATCAAGGATGTCTTGAGTGACTCCAAATTGGGATGAGGCTTTGAGCACGCCTTTTCCTCCAAGTGTTGCCATATCTTGTAATCTAACGGATTCAAATCTGGACTGGAGGAGGGCCAGTCTTCGTGCCGGATGAAGTCGATTTCACGCGCCGCCAGCCAGTCTTGTGTGCTCTTCGCTCTATGAGCTGGCGCCGAATCTTGTTGGAATACCCAGTGCCTGTTATTGAACATGGTATGAGAAACAGGTTCCACAAGGTTCGTCAGGACTGTATTTTGATACACAACAGCATTCGTTTTTACACCTTTCTCACAAAAATGTACCTCTGTTAAGCCCCAATAAGAAACTCCCAACCATACCATGAGCGAGGATGGAAAATGACCTCGTTGGACACGCGGAATACGGTTGCTCGCTTCTTCACTACTGTGTGCGTACACCTTGTCATTTTGTTTGTTGTAGCTCTCATCTACGGTAAACATTTTTTCATCCGAAAAAAGAATTTCCCGATATTTTTTTCCCGCGTACCGCTTCAACAAAGCGCGGCATCTCTTCAGTCTCAGGTCCATTAGACGAGCATTCAAACGATGTCCTGTTTTTCTTCGATATGCCCGAAGCCCTAAGTCTTCATTTAACACCCTTTTCACCGTGGTTCTGCTTAACCCCATCTGAAGGGCCAACAGTTTCTGCTTACGTTTGGGATTTCTTTGAATTCGTGCCTTCACAGCTTTTATCACTGCTGGAGTCCTAACAGACCGAGGGCGACCACTTCTTGACCTGTCATCTACACTAGAGTCTTCATTGTATCGTTTGATGGTACGATAAACGGATCTTTTGGTTATATTCAAATTTTTCAGTATGTTAAAAATTTGAATTGGCGCGTAACTGTAACGATGCAACGCAATAACTGCAACACGGTCTTCTTTAAGCGTCCACTCCATATTTAAAAATGAGTAAAATTCTAAAAGTGATACATTTTTATTTTCATGAACAATTCGAAATTCGAATTCAATAAACTTTTTTGTGGCCAGTATTCTAAAAGAAAAGTTTTTACTGTGTGACAATACTTATGACCTGACTAGGTATATTAGAAAACCTGGAAAACTATAACTTCTACTTTAGTGAAATAAATTGTGTTTAATAAACAATTAAAAACATCTTCAATGAAAGACATAAATATATTAGTACTATTAACACAATTTTTCTTGTAGCATTTTTGCTTAAAAAAACCATTGTTAAGACAGAACAAAAAGAACTAGATGAAACCCTTGTAACAAGAAGAAGACAATTCTTAAGAACATGTAGTGAAGGAATAAGTAATGTGCGAGGTGCAAATACAACTTCGATACTTAGTTATCTCATAAAAGGCTGAATGATTTTAACTTAAATAGAAACTCGGAGTACAACAATAAATAAATACTTATATATAATAATATAATATTCACTTGTAATTAGAAAATCTACGTATATAATACGAAAAAAGGTTTTGAAATCCGTAATTAATATAATGACATCTAGTGCAGTTACAAAAAAATAACCGTCAGTGATAGAATATAGACTATAAAATGATAGTACTTGTGTGATGCTGCGATATGTAGTAGACTGACAACGGCATGGCGGGGTCCATCAGGCATCTCTCCAGTTACCACCATGAGCCAGAGGCCTCGCCTAACTCGGTAAGTATCAATAGCACAAGTCTCGTCTATTTCATGGTTTTACTTCTTCCTCTTCTTCCTGCCCCTATCTCACATTATATAGGATCGACATAACACATTCTCTCCTTCTATTCGCCCCTGTTAGCTGATACACATGCGTCTTTTTGCCATATGATCTCTTGTACAATCTTTAAATATTTTTTAGTTGTAGCCCGCCTTTTGTATCCGTCCATTCTCATTTCTAGCGTTTACCTTATTACATGTCATTCTTCCATCGGAATGCGTAGGCATTATATGGCCATACCACGCTAGGCTGCTGCTTGTACCTTTAATCGATACAATGATTTTTTACGCTATATTAACGTTTATGTCATTTGGAGTGGCGACTTTGAATCTTTCAAGCCAACTTAAACCTCTATAAACAGTTATCAAAATATCTCACTAACAAAAGGCTAGGGTGTTCAATGCTCAACTGATCAGAATCTACATACAAAGAAGTAACTTGGCCAAAATTGGAAAACAATCACACCTTTTTTTTGGTCTCGGGGAAAAACCTCTCTTGACGGGTTCCCCGGCCCGGGAGGACCGAGGGATAAGTGGGACCCTGGGATTTTTCCGACTACCCACTAAAAAACCCCGCTGTTCTCCTATCGCCTACGCCCGGGCCCACGGGTATATGGCCTGCCGATCTCGTAGCCCGGGCTGGCGCCGGCCCGCTCTTTGTCTTAAGGCGGACCCTTTCTAAATGTTGGCGCCAGGGGGTCAGGGTTTCGTCCCCTCAGCGCTATCCTGTAACAACTCTAGGAGTTGAGGGGCGGCCGCGGAACAGCACGCAGCCCTCACCCTCGCGGCAATAGTGCGGGCGGCGGGACATCCCCCGAGGGGCCGCTCGCGGCCGCTTTCTACGGCGGCCGGAGGTCGTTACTTGCCCTCCGGCGCTGCCGACGTGGCCTGTGTTGGCGGGAGGGGAGTGTGGTCCTACAATGACTATAGCCAACAAACAACTATAGAATATCATACCATGACTTCTTGTCTGTCTTAATAAACCAAAAATGGATAAATGTGATCTAATTTAGAATTTGCAGTGGCGACTTTCATGTTTTAGTTTAATTATTAATATTATAATATAAAATACATATTTGACTTTCAAAAGTTTTTCTAAATTAGTTCTTATATTTAAAAAACAAATTTGAGTTTGAGATGTTTAATTCCTCAAACAAATTTATGATAACAAGACAAAATAATATCTCTTTACTCCCAAATTATTTAGATTTCAATCCTTATGGAAAGGAATGATAACATGTTTCACCCTCGTATATTTACTTCCTCGCTGCATAAAATCTAAATTCAATTTGTCACATATACTTATCGTTTATCCAAATGTACGCAATTTTAGGAAGTATTGGAAAACAAATAGCTTGCACGCTTTGCATTAGTCTTACGAAGTCAAGTTCATATGTATTTGTTGATTTAATTTTAAGAACAAAGTCTTATTATGTAACTGTTAAATATAATTTGTACTCAACATCAAAACCGGACTCTCCACTACCTGCCTGTGAAGGACCCTGGAGTTCTTTGGCCACATTGCTTGGAAGAAAAGACATAACTTTGAGCAACTGATTTTTGCCGGCAAAGTGGATGGCAGGAGGCCGAGGGGTCGCAGGCCGGTGAGATGGTATGACCAAATCCGCTCAACGCTGAACACCAAGCTGCATGATGCACTCCACCACGCCAAGGACAGGTACAGGTGGAGGAACATTATAAAAGAGAAACTGGTTTCTCATGAGGGGAATCACGACCCTCAGTAATGAGGTACACGACTCAAGGAGGAGGAAATATAATTTGTACGCAGGCACTTAATCATTCTCTATTCTTTGGAAACTAAGAGTTCACAGACGGGTATATCGATGGTCAACAGAAACACTCCCTAACGGATAAACACAGACAAAGTCAGGGTTTTTTCAATGCTGTGGATTGAATAAATATGCATTTATTTATGTTTTTATTACATAGGAACAGCAGACAAGCTGTCGGCCCTCTTATTAGTAAGCAGTTAGCATCGCCTATGAGTGTTTGCGACGCCAGGGGCACCGTTTACACGACGTCACGCTGTCCGTAAGAGGAACTGGAACTAACTAAAAGGTTTCTTTGGCGGTATGTTTAGAAATTAGTGTAGGTTACCATCTAGTAGGACTTGAAACCCAACCACCTAGCTGAGGTTGCTTTGTCGCCTTTTACGACAAGCCACCCCCGTGCCCAGCGGTCATTATTCTTACTCCGCCCCTGCACAAAGAAAAAAGGTGTAGTTTGTATTTAATAAATAATTAAAAATAATCTGGCCGTCATTTGTGCAATGTACAATTTTAAAATATAAGTTCCAGTACAATAAAGGATAAATAAATAAATAATAAAAATAGAATGAATGTAAGATGTTCCGGCTCCTAAGCATATACTTAATGTATGTAATTTCTTTACAAGACAGCTTTATTGTTCGGATTGTGCAAATTGTTTTTAGAGTGTTTAAGAATTGTGCAGTTGTGACATATGATTATTTTTTTCACTTTTGTGTCTCAGTTTTTAAAATGCTAGTCGTTATATTGTGTCCAAATCTCGTTCTCCCGTTACACGTGGCACTATTTCGTGCGTAATCGAAAACCGTTTCATCAAATAATCTACCAATTTCTTGATAATAGTGTTATACATGCTATTTGAATTCTGTAGCATGACTTCTGAATTCTGAAGAAATATTTCCTTTTTGTTTTTTATTGCTGTAGGACAGCAGACGGGCTGAAGACCCACTTAGAATTGAAGAACACACCAGTGGCATCACAAACACGCTGCTGTCCCGTAAGGGTAAAAGAACTTGGGACACTAATGCTAGAACACAACACAAAGTTATTGTCGGCATATTTAAGACCAAAGGTGGTCGCCATCCAGACGGACTTGGGGCCCTACCATGTAGCTAGGGTGGATTGTTTTGTCGTCTTTTACGACAGGCTGACCCTGGTCGCAGAAGTCAGTATTCTTTCTCAGCCTTTGCATAAAATAAACACATACATTCGCAAACCACCAAATACATTCCTGCATTATGTTTCTTACTTACGCCTTTTTTTTTTGTTAAAATGTTTTACTTCATTTCGCCCTCGCTCTTAAGACAAGTTAAAAGATACATCGTAATTATTTGAACTGTTTTGATTCTTGGACCTGTTAAAAAACCTAATAACCATATATTTTTAATACAATTTAATAAAATACAAGGGCCATAATAACCTTGTGTTGTATTCCGGCATAAGTCCAATCCAGATTCCAGATCCCCTACGTGGACGGCAACGCTTTAACGGCGACCCTAGCGTCGCAGATATCCATAGGCGACGGAAATTGCCTACTGTTAAGTGCGTCAGCCTGTCTGTTGTTCCACAGCAATAAAAAGACATAATTATATACACATTCTTGACGAACATGGCTCTCCTACACAGTCTAGTAAGTATTACAAACTTTTACTATATAAAACATAACGTAACTGCCAGATGTACTAAAATTGAGGAAACAGAAGTGCGGAATTCAGTTTGAAATACTTCACTTTGTTTTGACAGGGAAAATTTATCTACTGCTGGCGGTAAGACGCTTGAATTTCGACCAATTATACAAATCTCATGAGCTAAATGTACGAACTTTGAAAGCAAATTTACCATGTGCTGACACCTGTTTACACAAAACAGTTGCCAGCGGCTCATTTCGTTACAGTTACTGTAAAAATGTTATATTTATACAATTTACCTTAACATTCCGCGAAGTTTTTGCATATATATGTTATAATGCTCAATAAATTTATTGAGCTTTATTTATTGAGTGTATAAAAAGAGAAAATATAAAGGAAGCAAACCGAAGCATTCAGGAAAGTTATTCTGTCATAATATTCAACGCTGGACTCGAAAGATTTAAATAATATATTCTCAATGAAATAAGCATTAATTGCTTCCGTTATAAAGCTGATTAAAAATATAAATATTTATATGAAAAATAAAAAAACATCAGCCCATAACGACCCACTGCTATTCTCAGGCCTTTTCTTAAGAGGAATGGGTAGTATACTAACACTTTTCTAAGACGGATTGGTGGGTTACACACGCTTTCGCTAGCAGGTACATCGTAAGTTAAGCGAGGCATACCATCTTAGGATTCAAACACGTGACATCTAGGTAAGTTTCGAAGTATGGTACCAGTTAACCACAACATATCCCACATATAGTATACACATGCCTAACTAATTCTTGATTATCAAAAAATAAAGTCATTTTAATATAATAAAAAAAATATAATCCCTATGGCTAAGCTCGGATAAGCTTGTATGAATATTAAATATATTTCGTACACAGATTAGATTATTATTTACATTAATATTTCTGTTTGGCTACTGTCCTATTTTTTATTCTTTTGACAAACATTGATTTCATGTATATTTAAATTGTAGACTGTGGAGTGTTTGGAGAGCGACCAAGCTTCAAGACCAGTCTGTATTTGGGAAAATATGCCTCCATCTTCCAAGCAGAGGTCTACACCATTTTAGAATTTACGGAAGTGAATCTGCAAAAAAAAACTACAAAAATCGCGTGACATATTCACTCAGACAGTCAAGCAGCACTTTTGGCAATGGATTCAGACTTTATAGCCTCGAAACTCGTAAAAACTGCATGGACTGCCTAAATACTTTAGGTGAGAAGAATAAAGTAATTCTTCGCTGGATCCCCGGGCATGCGGGTATCATAGGCAATGAAAAGGCCGATGAACTTGCCCGGATAGAGGCTAAGGGAGCACAGCACGGACCTGAACTGTGGTGCGGCGTACCTAAAAGCCTGATCGGGCTCACCTCCAGGGATCAATGTACCAGTGAATCTATTAAGCGGTGGAATACAATTCCAAGCTTAAATCATTCCAAAATACTAGTAAAAGCCTACAACCGCAAACTTGCGGTCGAAGCACTAGCGCTAAATAGGAATCAGCTATGCACCTTAACGAGGGCGCTAACGGACATTGCTGCCTAAACAAGCACCTCAGTATCATAATGATCAGGGATAGCAAAGCCTGCAGATTTTGTAACGAGGCAGATGAAACGCCTCTGCACCTGCTGTGCCACTGCTGTTCCCTGGTGCATAAACCTAATCTCATACTATGGAAACATGCTGGAACCAGATGAGATACGAGCAGCTCTTGTCAAAAAAGCCGTGTTAAAAAAGCCGAAGCAGGTTTTGCCAATGAGCTATCGTAAATATGGCTATCACAATAGTTCATTATTGGACGCAGTGATACTAGGTTGAATTAAACTAGCATAGCCACCTTTCGAAATAATAATAATATCTCTTACCTTTGTTTTATTTATATTCTAAATGTCCATCAAAGATTACAATTTTATTACATATTCTTTGTTTCTGTAACATATAAGCAAAGGAATTTATTATTTAAAAGTTTTTTTATTGTTGAGGAACAGCAGAGAGACTGCCGGCTTACTTAATAGTAAGCAGTTACCGTCGCCTATGAATGTTTGCGACACTAGAGGCACCGCGAACACGCTGCTGTCCCATAGGGGTATAGGAACCTGGGTCACTATTGCCGGAACACAACACAAGGTTATTATAACGCATACTTAAGACCAAAGGTGGTCACCATCCAGACGGGCTTGAGGCCCTACCACGTAGCCAGCGTGGGTTGTTTTGTCGCCTTTTACGACAGGCCGACCCCGGCCGCAGAGATATTAGTATTATTTCTCCGCCCCTGCACAGATAAAATATAAAATAATATAAGTAGTAACTACATATATAACTACTACATATAATAATATATGTAGTAGTCATCTAGAACACATTACAAGTGCTACTTTGGGAGTAGATGGCGCTGTGCGAATTGTGACAGTATATTTATATCTATATATAAACAGAAACAGTTGTAGGGGCGTATTTTTGTGTCTCTCATTTCTGATATTTATTTGTAGTATTTTAATTATTACATGAGTTGACTTTTAAATATAACTGTGTGGGATAGAATGTGTGGGTTACAACCAATGGCTTGAAGTTTATAACATTATAAACCAATTTGTAATCGTAATATCAAAATCTACGGGCGTTCTCGCCTTGTAAATAAAGCAATTAAAAATGTGAAACGTTTTGTTTAAATTTATGTACGTTTTATTAAAATATCTACTATAAAATGCAAAAAAGTGAAAAGTAATTACGTTATTTACATGCTAATAATTGTATTACCGTTACTTCAAATCACGGAAAGAACCGGCTTTAACACGGTAATACGGCTGAACGTAAATTATAGCTTAATAGTGCATTATTACCATTTTCCAGTAATGGTAGTATATTACTATCGCTACAAAATATTTCAAATAACCTATTTAGACTCTTTTGTTTTATAACACGTAAACAAAGAGTAGCAAGTGTTAGCGTGTTTGTAACATACAAACACGTTTCATTTACCGCTGCGGTTATTTATATCAGTCAAATTCGTGCAAACCATTAACGCCCTTACGGACTATCGTATGCCAGGCCCCGATCACGAATGTGCTCGACTTTGATAGATTGCGACATAACTCATAGACTGTGGCCGGTTTGTCTAATACTTATCTAGGATATACAGTGATTAGAACACTTAAGTCTCCTAATGACCAAAGGCTTTGATTGCCTCATGGTATAACAGCTAACGTATGTACGTCTGAACACCTGATGGAGGTTACGAGTTATGAGTGTTTATGTATAATTATGTATAATGTATTTTTTATCCGTGCAGATGCGGAGAAATAATACTAATCTCTGCGACCGGGGTCAGCCTGTCGTAAAAGGCGACAAAACAACCCACGCTAGCTACTTGGTAGGGCCTCAAGCCCGTCTGGATGGTGACCACCTTTGGTCTTAAGTATTTGCGATGCCACTGGCGTTACAAACAGCCATAGGGGACGGTAACTGCTAAATTCTAAGCAGCCTGTCAGCCTGTCTGTTGTTCTACAGCAATATATATATATATATATATATATATATATATATATATATATATATATATATATATATATATATATATATATATATGTGGCTCCGTTGGTATGGCCATGTTTTACGGCAACCGGATGCTTACGTGGGAAACAAATGTCTGGCCATGCCGCCTCCGCCGGGCCCCGGCAGGAGGGGTAGACCCAAAAAGTGCTGGCTTAACGTCGTAAAGGGTAATATGCGTGCCAATGAGCTAACTACCAGGGATGCTGAAGATCGCGCGAAGTGGAGTAGAAAAAGTCGGAAAGCGGACCCCGGGCACCGAAACGAAAGTTTGGGTGGCAACTGGGACTAACGCTAGGATGATGATGATATATATATATATATATATATATATATATATATATATATATATATATATATATGTGTGTGTGTATGTACAGGGTGACTTTGACAAACCGGTCCAAATTCACACGGAACAATGTTTAGTAAAAGTTATGAGAAACATGTATTTTAGTTTTGTATCACATAGTACAAAAATGTTGAGTAATCAGCATCACAAAGTCATTCAAAGAACTCGCAATTTACATAATACGGCGCTAGAGTGTCAATGACCTCTCCATCTGACGTAGTAAAAGGGCGAGGACGGCGGCATTGGACCGGGCGAGCGAATACGCACTACTCATTTACGCGGGTGTGACAGAGACAGGTAATAACAGGTTAACCTACGCTGTTTGTACCATATGATTATTCTGTACGATTGAATTTATGATCCTATATGAAATATTTTATGATGAAAATTTGACATACAATTTTTTTGCATAAATGGGTTCCTTAAATGATGTTCAGTGCGTAAAAAAAATTTGGACGGGTTTGTCAGTCACCCTGTAGATATGTATGTATATATATATATATATATATATATATATATATATATATATATATATATATATATATATATATATATATATATATAAATAATGACACTATACTCTGATAATTGAAATAAAGACAATTGCGTTTTTCTGTAAAGACAAAATTTTAATTTATTAATAAAAAGTTTTTTATACAAAGTTTTTCCAGTTTTATCGTACTTAATTTAATTACTCACCTGTAAAGACAAAAAAACAACATTTAAAGCCTTTATTCCAGGTTTAGATATTTCTTTAACGTATTAATTTCAATTTCGTATTGGTATTGGTATTGGTTTTTAGTATATGGCTCCAATGCTTTTGGCACTGATTTTGCCAAGGTCCAGTAAGAGTTGTCAGGTGATGGAATAGCGGAAATAGGTAAATCGAATTTAGACAGTCTCCGGAAATATTTTCTGAGAATCTAAGGACAAGGCGGCATAAGTTAAACTGGTTACAAATATATATTATTTAAAGCAAGGAATTTGCATAAAATATTTATAGATTTAGGGTGAGATAGGGTGAGGAGGAAATTTAAATTAACCGGACGGGGAAATTCTTTGGGCAAAATACTATAGAGTGGAGTAGAAATTTTAGGGCAGTGAAAAAATATATGTTCGGTTGTTCCCTCATCTAAACCACATTCACAGATTGAATGGTCACGCACCAATTTCGTATTATAACAATAAACACTAACGTATTATTTTCATAAATATCTCATTGTTCTCCTAAATGTCACTGTCAAATGTGACATCTATAAATTCTTATGGCATGGATTACGCGATTTTCTTTACATCTCCCACCCTCAGAGAGAACAATTATTGCAAGTAATATATGTGTGTGTGTGTGTGTGTGTGTGTGTGTGTGTATGATGCCGGTCACGGACCGGGATTGCACCGTACAGGCATGAGGAGGATAGCTCGTGTGCTGTGGACTGTATCAGAGAGGAGGGGGATAGAAGCGGTGGTTAAAATTCAGTTCAGGTCCACTCGTGGAGGAACTGTTGCACGGCACCAACTAAATTCACGCACACTGAATACACAATCTTATGGCACGGCCAATGAATGTTTGGAGTAACTGGAGGGCGGTCCTGAACGAAGGGAGGAACTGAACGTCAACCGCCCCGCGCGTTTAGGAGCTCACGCGATACGGTTTATTCAGGAAAGTCAAACGTCGACAGTCCCGCACGTTTAGGAGCTCACGCGATACTACTCATTATTTTTGTCCCACTCTCGCTTTTACCATTTTACCTCACCGAGAGTGAGGGTAGGTAACAAAAATCAGGAGGCGCGATTTCAAATAGCCTTTATGCAAGGATCGAACAATATTATTGTGTATAAGTATTTTTTTTTAGTTATACACAATAATATTCTATTATTAATACACAACATATGATTATTGTAATTATAATTACAATATATTACCCATAATACAAGTGCAATGCTACATACTTTGGGACTAGATGACACTGTATGAATTGCTCCAGTCTATTTATTCAAAATCTATATAATATAACAACTGTAGAGTATGCGCACAAAGGCCTAAGGCCATGAGAGCATAAGGCCATGAAACGCAATCTTTAATTCAGCTTTAACCAGCAATTTCTCCAGAAATAAATACACTATGTAAAATCTAACTATATTTAGCTGATTAACTTTGTTTAGCTGATTGTGCTTGTACTAACTACCAGATAAAATAAGGGCCCTAATGTCTTGGTGAATCCAATCATACTGCACATTTTATTATTATATAAATATGTTTTAAAGCACACTAGTACAAAAGCCTCGTGTATTAATATATAAAATACTAGCTGACCCGGCAAACGTTGTTCTGCCATATAAATAATAAAATGTCAAAAAATTAAAAAAAAATTTGGGAGTGGGTCACCCCTAACATTTAGGGGGATGAAAAATAGATGTTGGCCGATTCTCAGACCTACTCAATATGCTCACAAAATTTCATGAGAATCGGTCAAGCCGTTTCGGAGGAGTATGGCAACGAAAACTGTGACACGAGAATTTTATATATTAGATTGTTATACAAGATTTATTTAGTACCAAAATCAGCGATGTGAAGCAGAAACACCAAAAATCCAAACTTTTAATTAACTTTTGGAACATAACAACGAGTTCTATCATTCACAGAAATTATAATAACTTTCTTTCCAAGAGGAAAAATGAAATCTCCTTAAGGAAATATTTTATTTAAATTTTATATTACACTAGCTGACCCGGCAGACGTTGTTCTCCCATATAAATAAAAAAAGTAGCCAATGTTCTTCCCTATACCGCCCTAAATTCCCTAAAACTATCTCTATACCGAAATTCATCGAAATTTCTTCAGCGGTTGAAACATCACAGATCGACAGATTTCTCTGATGCGGGTGTTGCTAATAACAGCACAAAACTTTGAACACTATTATGGCGTGTCTTTAGGGAGACCACGGGGGATGAATATGAGAGAGATGCATAGAGGAATGGGTATTGCGGATTTTTAAAAACTATCCTCAATGTAAACATTTATCCGTGCAGGGCTGGAGAAAGAATAAAAGAAATAAAAACCTCTGCGGCAAGGGTCGGCCTGTCAACCCACCCTAGCTACGTGGTAGGGCCTCAAGCCCGCCTGGATTGCAACCATCTTTGGTCTTAAGTATGCCGCCATAATAACCTTGTGTTGTGTTCCGGCATTAGTGACCCAAGATCCTGGACCATTATGGGACAGCAGCGTGTTCGCGATGCTACTGGCGTTATAACGCGTGTTTGTAAACACCCATAGGCAACGGTAACTGTTAAATTATAAGTGAGTAATCATGCTGTCTGCTGTACTACAGCAATAAAAAAGACAGGCTAGATTTAAAAAAATACTGTAGAGTGTCGCCATCTCTTGACAGGGTTATGAACCGTGTTCTATTTTCGAATCCACCCTTCGTGAGCGTTATGACAGTTTCTAGAGTCTAGTATTTATGATTCCAATGTAATGTATATGCTGCTTTTCCTTTTAGTTATACAGTTGAGTTTGACGGTAGGGGGATTAGGACTTGGAGTATATTTTTTATTATACGTGTTTTATATATTGAAAATGTAGACTCTTGAAAGGCAACCCTCACTAAGCGACATTGAGTGAACTTTCCAGGAAATATACTCCTGTACGGACAGCAGTGTGTCCATGGTACCCCTAACGTCGCAAACATTTGTATGCGACGGTAACTGGTTATTATTTAATGGCTCGTCAGCTGGTCTGCTGTTCGTCAGCAATAAAAAAAGAAAGGGATTCGAAGTTCAAATATTTAGAAAACTAAATATAACTATATAACTCACCTAATTGTTGGATTTGAATAATTTTCTGATCGATCAATTCCCAATTTCTCCGTGCAGGGGCGGGGTAAGAATACTAACTCCTGGGGCCGAGGTTGGCCTGTCGTAAAAGGCGACAAAACAACCCTACCTACGTGAGGCTCCAAGCTTGTCTGAATGGCAACCCCCCCTTGGTATGCTGCCATTATTATGGCTTGTGTTGTGTTCCGACATTAGTGACCCAGGATCCTGTACCCGTATGGAACAGCAGAATCTTCGCGGTGCCCCTGGCAGCCTAGCTAGAAAAGGTGAAAGTAAATTGTTATATTTTTATATTATTGTCAGTCGGTAAACACAGTTGCTAAATCGACAACAATCAAAATACATATTTCAAATCCTTATAACTACGTTTTGATAATAAACCAAATGGACTATTAGAAGTTTCTTAAAAAACACATCCTTCTTTCCTAAATTGATATCTAATAACAAAAAATACGAGGCTTGAGCATAATTGCCAGGCGTCCAGAATTCGTAAGCAGAATCAAATATGTCGTAAACAGGCCACAATATAGCTGTGTCAATTTTTTCGCTTGATTTCTTCTCCACAGAAGTAATTGATTACAATGCGTACAACCATCGTTGCGTGAATATCTGATTGAATAGTATTTGTATTCTACGTCTTTAACAGATACTTGGAGCAATCGTTTTATGCGCTCCTTTTTGATGTTCAAACTCATTTCGTTTTTCAAGATAAGTAGGAATTTATCTTGAAAAAAACCTAGGAAGCAACACTATTTTTTGAAAGTTAAATATCTATGTACATAAATAAATTCTGGTTATTTACACCATTTATAACTCTATATCTATTATCTCTCCCAAAATAGCAGAATAAGTTAATAAAGTATATTATAATGACTACTAATTACAAAAGCTTACCGAAAAAATAATATAGAAAATTATTACACATACAACTTTTATCTCAAACCATCTGACAGCCTGGTGGGCAGGAGCAATAGGCCTTATTGCACAAACTGTGGAAAAATTGATGATGTACACCATTTCTTGATGGAATGTGTCCGAACGAAAGACAATAGGGAGCGACTAGTACGATCTCTGCGAGTCAACTTGTGGGAAGTGGGCGTTTTCCAGAGCATCCTTTCGAGGCCGCTCTCTGCTGCCGCTGTTTTCATTTATAATAATTTTAAGATTTAGAAATTAGATTTTTTTTTGTAATATGTAATTAGGATAAAATGGGGCTGACATTATATTCTTATAAAAAGCCCCTAAATAAATAAGATAATAAAAAAAATAAAAAATAAAAAATAAACTGACAGTTATTATCACCAGACAAAAACTGTCAAATCGATTTGCCTGCATCATTTAAAAAAAAAAGATAATTCGATATGAAATTTATATATAAAACATTTTTCATTGTATTTATGACTGACGTAGACTGACTGACGGCCCACATAATAGAAAGCAGTTACCATCGCCCTATAGATGTTTTCGACGCTAAATGCACCGTACTGGATGGAACCTGGGTCACTAATGCTGGAACACAACACAAGATAATTATAGTGGCATACTTATAGAGCAGGGGTGGTTGCCATTCAACCAACTCAGTCACTTAACAAGTTTTGAGGTACTTTAAGCGAGTGACTATGTTTAAACAAATTGATTGCAATATATTTTGTATAAATTTAAATTCAATAAATTAACACATCCAAATGTAAAGAATACAAAACAGTAAAATTTTATTTATTTGTCAATGTAAATCGTTCAACTTTGAAATTTAGTACAAATACGATTAAGAGAAAACATAAAAGCATTTTTATCGCCAATGGCTACTTATATACGCAGAAGATATAGTATTAATACTACTAGTTGCCGTTTACTAGTTAACATTTATTTAGTTTTTTAATATTTTATATATTACTTAGTTTAATTTACTATTTAACTTACCACTTAAATAAATATGTACATAACGTTTTATTGATGTATAAAATAAATCTACCGTATAATAATATTGTAATGCATAAGGAACATAAGATCTTAAATTAAGAAGATAGAGTGTTTGTAATTAAGTTTCTTTTAAAATGTTTTCTCCTTAAAATCAGATTTTCTCCGCTAAATATGAACACAACGTGGCCCTGTCACTTTCATGTTTACAGGACCAACTGACAGCTATTTGGATAAAAGGCCGGAACAGCCTGCCAGTGATGATTCCAATGAACGATTAATGTGAACTAAGATTTTTTGACATACACAAATTGATTCCATATTGCTTATTTCATTATCGCTTATATTTTAGAACAATGTATTTTAAGAATCAATCTTAGAAGTAATAAAAGT
The DNA here is from genome assembly GCA_963693495.1 of Malacosoma neustria. Taxonomy (NCBI): domain Eukaryota; kingdom Metazoa; phylum Arthropoda; class Insecta; order Lepidoptera; family Lasiocampidae; genus Malacosoma; species Malacosoma neustria. Next base: position 9,838,490 of record OY856373.1, on the reverse strand, counting down.
TTTTGTTGTATGTTTTCAAAATTGATACTAAACAAATTATAGATAGATAGATAACACGTTATTGTATACTCAGTTTATGTACAAACTTGTACTTATTGTACAAAATTCTTACGATAGGCGGCCTCATCGCTTAAAGTGATCTCTTCCAGGCAATTTTTTATCTAGAGATACTACCTATCTTTATCTAGAGTATTGATGCAACTTATTTATACACAAAATTTATAAATAATAATTTATAGATACGAATATTATAAAAAGGAAGTTGAATAAATGGAATTATTGATGGGTGTTTTTGCTCAATCGCGCTAGATCGGCAGAATATAGTTGGATGAAATTTTTACTTACGAAAATGTAGCCTTTATTATATTTGAATATTAGTTTTAAAGATATTTCCTTGCATTAGTTAAAATTTAAATCGCAAGGCTTTTTACAAACGTACAGTTGACGAATATGTTTATCTTAGACTAAGACAAGGTATGTACATATCATACCTAGTCAGGTCATAAATTCTGTCACATGTTTAATGTAAAATAATTGTAACAAGTTTATTCATTATGTAACCATTCATATACCAAAATGAACTTAACAAAACATAGATTCATAAGACATTAAAATTTATTCAAAATGACCTCCGTGATTTTGAATACAAGCCTTCAATCTGCGCGGCCAGTCGTCTATCGCAGCACGAACGAGGTCCATGTCAATATCGGCGGCTGCCTTAATCAAGGATGTCTTGAGTGACTCCAAATTGGGATGAGGCTTTGAGCACGCCTTTTCCTCCAAGTGTTGCCATATCTTGTAATCTAACGGATTCAAATCTGGACTGGAGGAGGGCCAGTCTTCGTGCCGGATGAAGTCGATTTCACGCGCCGCCAGCCAGTCTTGTGTGCTCTTCGCTCTATGAGCTGGCGCCGAATCTTGTTGGAATACCCAGTGCCTGTTATTGAACATGGTATGAGAAACAGGTTTCATAAGTTTCGTCAGGACTGTATTTTGATACACAACAGCATTCGTTTTTACACCTTTCTCACAAAAATGTACCTCTGTTAAGCCCCAATAAGAAACTCCCAACCATACCATGAGCGAGGATGGAAAATGACCTCGTTGGACACGCGGAATACGGTTGCTCGCTTCTTCACTACTGTGTGCGTACACCTTATCATTTTGTTTGTTGTAGCTCTCTTCTACGGTAAACATTTTTTCATCCGAAAAAAGAATTTCCCGATATTTTTTTCCCGCGTACCGCTTCAACAAAGCGCGGCATCTCTTCAGTCTCAGGTCCATTAGACGAGCATTCAAACGATGTCCTGTTTTTCTTCGATATGCCCGAAGCCCTAAGTCTTCATTTAACACCCTTTTCACCGTGGTTCTGCTTAACCCCATCTGAAGGGCCAACAGTTTCTGCTTACGTTTGGGATTTCTTTGAATTCGTGCCTTCACAGCTTTTATCACTGCTGGAGTCCTAACAGACCGAGGGCGACCACTTCTTGACCTGTCATCTACACTAGAGTCTTCATTGTATCGTTTGATGGTACGATAAACGAATCTTTTGGTTATATTCAAATTTTTCAGTATGTTAAAAATTTGAATTGGCGCGTAACCGCAACGATGCAACGCAATAACTGCAACACGGTCTTCTTTAAGCGTCCACTCCATATTTAAAAATGAGTAAAGTTCTAAAAGTATACATTTTTATTTTCATGAACAATTCGAAATTCGAATTCAATAAACTTTTTTGTGGCCAGCATTCTAAAAGAAAAGTTTTTACTGTGTGACAATACTTATGACCTGACTAGGTATAAACATATTTCCCTGCATGAGGATCAAATCTTCATTTTTTTTTATAAATATTTTAGTTTAGTAATAAGTCATAGTGCTAGTTGATCCTTAGTAATCTACTAATAAAGGCCAATTTCCTGTTTCTGCAAAACAAATTAACCGTATTTGCAAGCTTAATATTGCTTTTCCTTTCGAGTTTCGAAGGTAAAACAAGTTGCTACCATGAAAGCAATTAAATTTCCCGCAAATAAAGAGTATTCAATGGTGTGGACACCAGATTCATATTGCTTTTACCTCTTCGGTCAGGCTTAAAGCAGTCTGCGAAAAGGATAGAGTCAACCTATCTCAATAAGGGCGTAGCTAAAGATGACAAATGTAATCATTCAGTTGGCTTGCAGACAGCAAGTGAACTAAACTGAACATGACTCAGGTTTATAGTAGTTAGTGCTATAGAGTGATTACTTGTGATAATTTATCCACATTAAATTTTTATGCCACTCTATGTTAAAAAGAAAACTAAAAATCCCTTTTATAAAAAATCAAACTAAAGGGTAAAAAATAATTTTCAATAAATTTAAATTAAGGATAGTGGGATTAACAAAAAAATTTATTTTATTGTAAAAAAGTGTGGGGTGCTTGTTGTCAATTGTTATTTTGAAAATATCTTAAAAAGCACCCCACGCTTTTTTACAATGAAATTCATTTTTTTTTAATCCCACTATCCTTAATTTAAATTTAATGAAAATTATTTTTTACTTTGTAGTTTATTTAATTTTTTATAAAAGCGTGTTTTATAGTTTTTTTTAACTATGATTTATTTTAACTTTTTAGTTTCATTAACTATAAAATAAAATCGTGATAATATAATTTATTTGTTGTCAATATCCAATCGGTAAATATTTTTATTAATATAACGCCATCTTCCGGCTATATTATTATTAATTTAATGCCATCTTCTTCATTACGCTCCAGATGGCGTTTCGATATTGATTTTATTGTTCAAAGTAAGTAAAAATCGAGTCGAATTCCGAAAATTCCATTACATACAGGTCAAGTTAATATAAAACATATAAAAAAGAACAAAAATCCACCGTCATGCGATTTTCCTAGCTGGTCACCCATCCAGGTATTGACCGCGCCCGATGCTCCTTTACTTCGGTGATCGGACGAGAACCGAAAATTCATTAATTCTGAGGATCCTTGTAAGAATAATGATACAAACTATACAGATTATTGCATTGTCATCGGCCCTCGATATATCTACAAAGTTTGAACGAAATCTGGACGTTTAAAGTGGGTCAAAATCGCCCCCAAAGAAGTCGGTTACAAACAAATAATTACAAACACACAAACATACATATAAGTGAAGCTAATATAAAGCGTGTAAAAATGTTATTGTCATGGAACGTACAAACACTTGGCAATGGCATTCAAAATTCATTCTTCTTTGAAACCATTTAAAGAACAAGAATGTACAGTACAGTCATTCAAATTGCCTTTCGTTTATTTTTCTCTTTAGAACACAAATAAAATAAATACAAATTTTTTTTTATATCCACTGATATCAGACACGAGTTGTAGATCCATACTAATATTATAAATGCGAAAGTAACTCTGTCTGTCTGTCTGTCTGTCTGTTCCTCTTTCACGCCTAAACGGCTGAACGGATTTTGATGAAATTTGGTATGGTGATAGATGATAACCTAGAAATGGTCATAGGCTATAAATAATCACGCCATCGTTCTTAGGGGGTAGGCAGATAACTAAATTGAGTTAGTGATTTTTTGTGCTTATCCGGTATCTATGAGAATCGGCCAACATCTATTTTTCATCCCCCTAAATGTTAGGGGTGACCCACCCCCAAAAAATTTTTTTTAATTTTTTGACATTTTATTATTTATATGGCAGAACAACGTTTGCCGGGTCAGCTAGTTTATGAATATTTGCGAAACAATTGTGAATTATGAGTTTTCATGGAACGCTTTTTAACTGTCGGTATGCGGGGGAAATGTTAAAAATGTATTCTCATAACTTTTACCAAACGTGCCAAAAGTATAATTTCATAAATATACATTAATTAATTAATTATTATCTCACACGCAGCTTATAACGGAAATAAATGTACAACTGGCGCTGTTTCGAGACCTGCTGATACACATAGGACAACCGCACGACTGCCCGGAGCTTAGGGAGCGCGTGCGCCGCTTGCGCCGCGCATGCGTGGAAGCCACTAAGCAGACAAGCCAACTTGTTCTACCCAATTGTAAAAAGTAAGTAAACATATGTATATGTACATTCTTTTAAGCTTTTCAGTATTATAATATAAAATCCTTTGCAAAAAAGACAGGTGGATTTGATTTTTCTACATTATTGGTAATCATTTAGTTCTAGAGGTTATAATAAAATATAAATAGCCAAACTATGTTACTGGCACTTAATAAAGAGTATGTGTATGAAAAAAATTTAATTTCAATATCGATACTTTTGTTGTTTTTTAAAAATAATAATCCCCTTTTCAGTTCGTGACTTTTTACTTACTTTTCGCGGGTTTGCAGTTAAAGGATTATCAGGCAACTGAAACTAACTTCTCATTATTTTTAGTACAATAATTTATGTTTGTCACATAATCCTTATCGTGACTTAAAACAGATATCTTTGTGTCTATTGTAATGGCAGAAAAACCAATAAGAACTAGTGAAATTATAGCGCTGTGTTACGTATTTAGCATAATCAATTTACTGCGAATATTTCCTAGTATCGAGTTACTCGTATCTAAGCAAATGCGTTGCCGCTCCTATTTTACGACGACGCTGCCATCTCGAGAGATTAATTTCTTCATTCTTTCTTTCAAAATAAACGCTGGGCACGCGTCACGTCGATTTCTTCGATTTCCGTTGTTCTATTCCAATATTTCAAGAAACTAAGTAGCGCAATCGAAAGTAATTCGTTCCAGTACATCCTACAACCATAATCGAAGAGCCCCAGTAGCACGAAGACCGAGGTAAATGGTTGTGCATTTGTGTTATTGAATTTTCATTTCCGATACCGAATATGCTGCTTGAAGAAGGATGTAGCCAAAGTTACGTCTCACAGCGGTTACATGTAAGTCATTCAACCATCCAAAGAATCTGGACTCGGTGCGAAAAGACAGGTTCCGTTCAGAAAAGGTTCTGGGAGAAAATGTTGCAGAAGACCACGAGACGATCGCTCTTTAGTAACTCATGTGCTGAAGAACCGCAAATGCAGTTAGATAGACCCCAAAAGAAACCTTGAAGAGGTACGAGGAGCACAAGTTAGCCTATGGACTGTGAGGAGGAGGTTTTTAGCGGCTGTTACATACTATCAACGACCAGATCGGGTCCCCAAATTGCTCTGTGAGCACCGGATTGCTCGATTGAGCGTCACTAGAAATTGCCTATCTTGGACACAAGGTAACTGGAATAGCGTACTCTTCTCTGATGAAGCTTGAATTTATCTGCATGTTGAGGACCGACGTCGTTGAGTGTTACTAAGACCAGAGGAACGCTATACCAACGTGTATTTTGAAGGAATCATCCCTTATGGTGGGAGGTCCGTTATGTTTAGGGCGGGCGTAATTCCCAGCTATCATACCTAGATAGTATTAATTGAAAATGGCTCATTAAATGCGCGAAGGTATATACACCTACCTTTTTTTTCGACACAGGTACCTATTCGTAGTTATTATACGTTTTGTAATTTATTTTAACAAATTGATTTATTTTGTGCTCAGTAAAGGTGGTAAATCATGGTAAAAGTGTAGATATTATTTACAGTTAAACATTAATAGTGTTGAAAGGGTGGAGTTGTAATAGAAACATACACAAATCCTTTTTTTAATATTTAATAAGAATTTGTATATTGTGTTTAACGACTACCCTCATTTTTATTTTTATTTTTATTTTAACATCGTAACGTAAACAAGGGCGATACACAACAATAATAATGCAATGTTCAGCTTGTATTTCTAATATACTCGTTACACATAAGCAGATTAAATGTAAAAACGCTACTGCTCTCATAGTTATCACTCTGAATGTGTAAATTATAATGATGCATCGACAGTCCAAGCTAAATGGGTCTGCATAGCATAGTGCATAGCCGATGCACTTCCTCTTGACCCAAAGAAGGTGATAATAGCAATACTCCGATATATGTTCGTGGACAGAATGGTTATATGCCCAGAATACAATCATGGCCCCGAACTCTCGTCCTATCACAAATTGGGTACAATAGCTATACTGGATGTGATTTGGCACTTACCACAGGAGGTGAATAATAAATTTGAAGCACAAAATACTTTAAAAAAGTTCTATGCAGCTTTAGGCACAGTTCAACAAAAGGTACAGGAAATAGGCACGCAGTTTATAACTATGCGAGATGAACTTTATGACGTTTGTAAGTCGGTGAATTTTTTTTAGAAAATCATGATGGATAAATTAAATTTAGTCAAAAGAAAGATATATAAAAGCAAGATACTTTAATGTCTAAACTGCAAACTGAAAATAATACATTCCAGTCTCAATTAATCAACTTAAGGTTAAAATAAATTAAATGGAGCAATGCGCACGAGAATGAAATTTAGAAATACAATGTGTACCGGAATTCAAAAACGAAAATCTATTAACAATTTTAAAACAGCTTGTAAACACGGTCTCAAGCAGCGTAAAAGAATCTGATATAGTTAATTTTCACAGGGTAGCAAAGTTTAATTCACACTCTGAGCGCCGTCGTTCTTTAATGGTAATATTTTCAACACCCAAATCATGTGGTAACTTACTGGCAACTACTAAAGTGTTTATATTTTATTACTAAAGTATTAATAAAGCTCATGAAACAGATAGACTGAATTATAGTCATCTGGGAATTAGCGGTAATAAACAACAAATATTTGTTTTGGAAAATCTTTCGCCCGAAAACAAAAAACTTCATTCAGCACCAAGGCAAATGGCTAAAGAAAAAAATTATCAGTATGTCTGGGTTAGAAGTGGCTGAATTTTTCTGCGCAAGGATATCACCTCACCAGTCAAAGATTCAGCTTTTCTTGATAGTCTTAAATCTTAAGTCTACAATTATTTTGATGCATGATATTTGTATGTTCGTATTTTCAAATTCTCTTTTAAAATATACTATCGGAATGGTAGGTTATGGTCTTAGAACCAAAACTGAAAACTGTTATTTGAATTTTTAAATCAGAATTATGGCGCAATGATTTTACTCTATCGCTATCACATACTTTGACGTGACAGGGGTTCCACATCGTCCTCGGTTTCCAAAAGAGAAGGAGGTGGTGTTTTAGTAACAGTTCTTAAGAAATATGATGCACTTAGAAAATTGAGATGGGAGTCTTCTTGCGAGGATCTTTGGGTTAAAACAATCGCGGGTAAAATTATAAATATATGTGCGGTTTACATACCCCATTAACGCAGATTATGTTGACTATTTTCAAAGAAACGTATCAGATGTAATTCAAAATAAAGCACCACCAACGCCCACTATAAATGTAAGTTATAAATATTTTGTTTAGTAGTAATTTGTAAACAAAGACTTTAGTCATTAATGTAGCTAGTAAAATATGTTTAGAGATCTTATTAAACCAGATAATCTAGAGGTAAACAAATAACATTAGTTTTTTAATTCATGTCAAATGAAATAAGAATATAAGTATGTCATGATCGTATTTATATATAATACTAGCTGACCCGGCAAACGTTGTTCTGCCATATAAATAATAAAATGTCAAAAAATTAAAAAAAAATTTTGGGGGTGGGTCACCCCTAACATTTAGGGGGATGAAAAATAGATGTTGGCCGATTCTCATAGATACCGGATAAGCACAAAAAATTTCATCAAAATCGGTCAAGCCGTTTCGGAGGAGTATGGCAACGAAAACTGTGACACGAGAATTTTATATATTAGATAAATACGAGTATGACACCTATTTAATATTTTTTTAAATTTCACCCATCAATCATGTCAGTCGCTATAATCTGTAAGCATACTGATTCCAAGCATCAAAATATTAATAAATCCACATAAATAGAAAGTAATTTCATATTAAGAAAGTTAGTTAGCATTATAATTATATATGTACATATATTCGTTAAGCCGTTTTTCAGTTTAAACAATGTACTGAGAGCAAATATCATAAAATCAAATATGAAATTACTTCGTAACCTACAGCGGCGCGGCGTCGTAAATTTTATATAAGACAAGGAACGAAACAATTGTGTGTTATCCAGACAATAACGTTTAGCCAAGGATTGAATCAAATACCAAGGGATAGTAGAATTGTCTAGGGTGGGATTAATGGCTGTGCGCCACTTAACGGATGGTTCAGTACATTATAGAAAACGGCACATGCATAATTCATTCGGACAGGTGCTGTCTCCGAAACAGTCTGGGAAAGATAAAGATATACCCTCTATATTATTATATATAAATATAAGGATTGCAGAGAAGTAATGGGTTTTTATAAATGGAGCAGATAGGCATAAACATTTTTCAATAAGAACGCCTGCTCTTGTTGTCTTGGCTATGGTCATTTCTTGAAAGAAAAGAGATATAGAGAAAGATTTATAAGAGAGAAAAAATGGTCACGGAAATTGGAAAAACTGGTTTATAAAAGGGGTGAAAGGAGGCAGAGAGGAGGCCTCCGGAACTCACACTCGTTGTACGAAATAAGATTAGCTCAAGGCTAATAAAAAGATCATTGGTGAGTGGCACCTATAAGTTATATGGGATTCAATACATACATAGTCAATACAATATGTACAAAAATAACAACAAAAGTCTTGATAGCCACGACTGTAAAAAAGAAGATTGTCATGAATCCTCTATATATTATTATACCTAGTCAGGTCATAAGTATTGTCACACAGTAAAAACTTTTCTTTTAGAATGCTGGCCACAAAAAAGTTTATTGAATTCGAATCTCGAATTGTTCATGAAAATAAAAATGTATACTTTTAGAATTTTACTCATTTTTTAAATATGGAGAGGACGCTTAAAGAAGACCGTGTTGCAGTTATTGCGTTGCATCGTTGCGGTTACGCGCCAATTCAAATTTTTAACATACTGAAAAATTTGAATATAACCAAAAGATTCATTTATCGTACCATCAAACGATACAATGAAGACTCTAGTGTAGATGACAGGTCAAGAAGTGGTCGCCCTCGGTCTGTTAGGACTCCAGCAGTGATAAAAGCTGTGAAGGCACGAATTCAAAGAAATCCCAAACGTAAGCAGAAACTGTTGGCCCTTCAGATGGGGTTAAGCAGAACCACGGTGAAAAGGGTGTTAAATGAAGACTTAGGGCTTCGGGCATATCGAAGAAAAACAGGACATCGTTTGAATGCTCGTCTAATGGACCTGAGACTGAAGAGATGCCGCGCTTTGTTGAAGCGGTACGCGGGAAAAAAATATCGGGAAATTCTTTTTTCGGATGAAAAAATGTTTACCGTAGAAGAGAGCTACAACAAACAAAATGATAAGGTGTACGCACACAGTAGTGAAGAAGCGAGCAACCGTATTCCGCGTGTCCAACGAGGTCATTTTCCATCCTCGCTCATGGTATGGTTGGGAGTTTCTTATTGGGGCTTAACAGAGGTACATTTTTGTGAGAAAGGTGTAAAAACGAATGCTGTTGTGTATCAAAATACAGTCCTGACGAACCTTGTGGAACCTGTTTCTCATACCATGTTCAATAACAAGCACTGGGTATTCCAACAAGATTCGGCGCCAGCTCATAGAGCGAAGAGCACACAAGACTGGCTGGCGGCGCGTGAAATCGACTTCATCCGGCACGAAGACTGGCCCTCCTCCAGTCCAGATTTGAATCCGTTAGATTACAAGATATGGCAACACTTGGAGGAAAAGGCGTGCTCAAAGCCTCATCCCAATTTGGAGTCACTCAAGACATCCTTGATTAAGGCAGCCGCCGATATTGACATGGACCTCGTTCGTGCTGCGATAGAGGACTGGCCGCGCAGATTGAAGGCTTGTATTAAAAATCACGGAGGTCATTTTGAATAAACTTTAATGTCATAAGAATCTATGTTTTGTTAAGTTCATTTTGGTATATAAATGGTTACATAATGAATAAACTTGTTACAATTATTTTACATTAAACATGTGACAGAATTTATGACCTGACTAGGTATATTGTCTATACTTAGTTTATGTTAATACGCAAAAACTACAAAACGTACTTATTAACACGAAAGCGCTTAAGTAATGTAGCTGAATAATAAAAATTGTCTGAAATAAATGATTATTATTATGTATCTTGGTGTTTTTTTTTATTTTTTGTTTGTTTATATTATTTGAGAGAGCACTAGTTTCCAAGACACAGACTAATGTCTAATTTGGAAACTAGGGTTTATTGAGTTATTATAATAATGTGTTCGAATAAAGATTTATTTTCTTTTTTATTTTATTTATTAACGAAACAGCTATTAAACCGGACGAGCCATCCCAGTACATTTCAAATATAGAACCTAGTTTCAGAGTTCAACATTAAAACTAGGAAATAGATTTATAAGTTTTAGTCAGATTTATTATATACTAGCTGTGCCCGTGACTCCGTCCGCGTGGAATAGTGACTTTGGGCAGAATTTTTTGGATATATCTTATGGTTTATTTTAGATTACAAACCCTATAAACCCTAAATAAATGAAATATGCAAACAGTCAGTATTATCGAATGCAACTGTTACGTTATATATATATATATATATATATATATATATATATATATATATATATATATATATATATATATATATATATATATATATATATATATATATATATATATATATATATATATATATATATATACAAGAATTGCTCGTTTAAAAATATAAGATTTATTGCTACACACACAAACACACACGCGCGCGCGCGCGCGAGCATTTGCTATTTACATTAATAATAGCCCTGGTTTTCAGTTGGTCCCCACCAAATGCACCACATTTACAGACATTTAATACTTTGATTAGGCAAGAATAAAAATTATAAATATATGAAGAAAGATAGAATTAAGAGGAATCATATAATATTTAATCGATTATAATAGGAATACAATTATAAACATGACAACATAACAAACAAAAATTTACATTATATATTGAATAACAGTGATTTAGACTGATCAGGTGACTTTTGCAACTTCAGAAGACAGCTGCAACTTTATTCTCGTATCTTTTAAAAGTTGGCAAGGACATATTTTTCTGAGAAGAGGGGGAGGTCTGTCATTCCAAATTTTCGAGGCACTGTACTTAAAACCCCCTATAAAGCCCGCAGTCTTATGGATTGGGATAGCTAATTTATTTGTTTATCTGTTCCTTGTGTTCATATTATGTGCAACTTTCACCCAATCAAGTTTATTGAACAAATAATAAGACCTTTTAGTTATCAATACTTTTCGTACAAACGTGTTAAATGTAGTGACCTGTGAGCCGTGATTTTTAAATTATTCTCTTGGTTTAAGTATGGCGTGGAATGTGCTATGGCGAGATGTCGAAACAAAAACGAACGCACGCGTTTTCTACTCGTTGAATTGCGTTTCTAATCATCTCATAGAGTTTAGGTCCATAAACGGAATCACAATAAAAAAATTAATTCTTAATACTTAAGACCAAAGGTGGTCGCCATCCAGACGGGCTTGGGGCCCCCTACCACGTAGCTAGGGTGAGTTGTTTCGTCACCTTTTATGACAGGCCGACCCTGGCCGCAGAGGTACTATTTCTCAGCCCCTGCACGGATAAAAAGTAAATGTACTGCACGGATAAATTGTAAACAAACTATAACAAAAAAATATACTTATCCATGACTAAGTCCTAATTGAAGGAGGTCCAAAAAGAAAGAAAAAAACACGAAATTATTTATATTAATTACAAGCGAAATAAAATTATAATTTTACGATCACAGCGCAAATTTTATCGATGGGTAACTTAATTTGCTTTTATCTCGATAATGTTCGCCGTTCAATATCTCATCAATACGTGGCGTAAAACTGAATTACACAAAGTACTTAAAACCGATACGCTTTCAAGGCAACATTATCCTGACAAACAAGAGAAAGTGCGCAGATCATTCACCTGAACAAACAATTACTTAGTATGAAATTGCCTTTGCATAGTTGAATATTACCGACCAAATAATTTGCATATCAAAAGCGACCCCTTTATTTCCTCTGAACCGAAATCACAAGGGAACTAATTATTACTAAAAGTTACCGTCTTTTCTCCATTGAATACAGGAAAGGAAATGAAACTAATGAATCTATCTTCCCTTTCCATGACAAAGTAAGTTATATTTCGTTATATATTAAAAATGATTACAGATTTATATATTATGTACTCTCCAGTTACAGTTTCATTTGCAACTTTAGTTATATCGACGACACAGCTAACTCATTTTTCAGTTTTGTCGGATTCGATCCCCACGGAACACAATACATATCTTTATGATTTAAAAATTTTGTTCTTTTCTGAGTGTACTAGGGGTGTTCAATAAAAGTAATAATGAGTGTTATGCGTTTCAAATAAGAAAAGGATCGACTTTGCACCATATTGGGACGTCATAGCTGTCAATTCGAATCAGTTGGGCAGGGTCAGCAAAACAAGATATTTTTTAAATATATTTTATTTACGAATCATAAACGAATAATTTTTAATTGGAATTGAGCTCTTCACTTTCGCTCATCTCTGCATCACTGACTGAGTGGTCACTGTCATCGTCATTACCATCATCATCCTTATTGCATTCCCCTATAAAATAAAACATGGATTAATGCAGGTTTTTAATATTTATTCCACCAACTGTAGTTTAAAATAAAATTAGGAATGTTACCTGTATTTATGACAAAATTGAATCAGTATCCTTTCATACGGTAACCGTTTAACTAAATTAAAATAAGAAGCGCTCCACCTATGAAACCATTTTCACCTCCAGCGTGGGTGATAATCAACCGACGTCCTGCGCTATAATTTTTAACGCTAGATATTGTGCTTGTCTGCCAACATTTCTTCACTATAAAGTGAGCATGAATCCAGGTTTCATCTAAATAGATAACGAGTTTTTTATCAGCCCCCAGCGCATCATTACGACGAATGCGTCTCAAATATTTTGCACTGAAGGCTTTGTATAAGAGCTAGTCTATTGCTCAGGCACTTTTTCAATTTGTATCCCAGTGACTCTTAATATTGCTTTGCTAACTGTAAACTCTAAGTCCTCCTTTGCGGCAGCAAATATTTCTCAACGTAGGAATTTATTTTCTCGTGGTATAGATCGAATTTATTATGTTGTGTAGAGCAGCAATTTTGAAGCTGAGGGGCTCTGGATAGAGTCCCTGCTAATTTACAGGAGAAATACCCTTTTCACTCCAACTAAACTGTTACCATATATATACAACACGTTGCAATTTACAGCAGTTCGTATATTTGATAACTCATATAATTACAAGAATTATAACACTTATTTATAGAAATATATGACTGAACGCTACACAAACAAAGCCTCTGATAAATCGATAATATTTTAGAATCGGTGGTTCGAGGTAATATCTTTTACTGACAATTGGCGTTGTTGCTTTTTGTTTTATTCTTGTCACAAATTATCTCTATGCCAAAATGTCGTGCCTTCTGGATCTCGCATCATAAAAAGAGGTGCGTTATTAAACGCCACACCACCCCCCTACGGAGAAGGAGAAACCGCAGAAAAAGAGAAAAAGAATCATAGGTCGAAAGGTTTGGCGAAGTGGACTCTGCGACCTGACCGGGTGGTATACTGAGGTGTATGCGCAGGAGCAGCAGTTAAAGGTGCCGAAGGCACGAGTGGACATGAAGGGACATCAGTAGCATCCGGTTGCACTGTTTGGGGCACAGAAAGCCGCGGTGCTGGTGCCGGAACAAGATGTGCTAAAGAATGTTCGACGAAGACTGGCTTAATTCTGTCGACACTGACCATCACCTATTTCCCTTTGATTTCTATCAACAACGTTTTTCCGTCCTCGGCTCTAGATATAACTCTATGAGGACCGGAGTAAGGTGGTTGCATTGAACGTCTAACCGAATCATCCCTGAGCATGACATGAGAGGCGGTGGAAAGATTTTTGAATATGAAAGGTGATGGTTTAGTATGTGAGGAAGCCGGAGTGGGACGCAATTTGGACATATGATGTCTTAACTTTACGACGAAATCTGTCGGCTCCTCAAAGCCAGATGGTCCGGGAGATACTAACAGTTCCCCTGGAAGCGTTAACGGTTCTCCGTAGAGCAATTCCGCTACTGTCGCTTGTAGATCTTCTTTAAAAGCAGAACGCATTCCTAATAAAACCAAAGGTAATGCATTCAGCCACGAACCATCGTAGCACATCAAAGAGGCCTTTAATTGTCTATGCATGCGCTCGACAAGCCCATTAGCGCAAGGATGGTAACTAGTAGTGCGTATACGTTTAGTACCACATAAATTAGTAAGGCGTCTGAAAAGGTCCGACTCGAACTGTCGTCCCTGGTCGGTTGTGATGACACCAGGAACTCCGAATCGAGCAATCCAGCCGGAGACAAAGGTGTTCGCCACTTCTTCTGCTGTTATTCCATTCATAGGCCAAACTTCGGGCCACCGAGTGTAGCGATCTACAGCAGTCAGGCAATATTGGAAGCCAGAACAAGATGGAAGAGGGCCAATGATGTCAACATGGACATGCTTGAGCCGAGATGTAGGACTGGAGATGTGTCCGAGTGGAGATTTTATATGCCGCGTCACCTTACTTCGCTGGCAAGCAACGCAGGTTTGACACCAATAACGGCAATCTTTGTCAATGCCAGGCCACACGAAACGGTCTGAGATCAATCGAATGGTTGATCTAGTACCAGGATGACTAAGATTATGTAACTGACCAAAAATCTTCTTTCGCATAGGTTCCGGTACAAATGGTCGTGGTCGTCCAGTGGACATGTCGCAGACCAAAGTAGTGTTTGTGCCGGGAACTAAGACGTTCTCTAGTTTCAGAGAAGAATTCGCATCGTTACGATACTTTTTCAATTTGTCGTCGAGTTTTTGGCAAGAAGAGAGAGCAGAATGGTCAGTTTCAAAACTAACAGCTTCGATGCGGGACATTGCGTCCGCCACCGTATTATCCACCCCTTTAATATGGACAATGTCCGTGGTAAACTGCGAGATAAAGGACAGTTGATTTAACTGTACCGGTGGAAGCTTCTCGCGACGTTGCGAGAACGCGTAAACCAATGGTTTATGGTCCGTATAAATCGTTACGTGCTGTGCGGCTAGGAAATGTCGATAATGCTGTACACTCTCGTATACTGCTAAAAGCTCACGGTAGTATGCTGGCCACTGACACTGACGGGGATTCAGCTTTTTACTAAAGAAACCCAAGGGTTGCCAAGCATCACCAACTTTCTGCTGAAGGCAGGCGCCAACGTGAGAACTGGAAGCGTCGGTGAAAAGCCCTAGTTCAGCGTTTGGCAAAGGGTGTGCTAACAGAGCTGCAGATGACAAGCTATCTTTACAGGCATTAAAACATTCCTCGAGCTCAGGTGTCCAATTGACCGGTGTAAGACCTTTACCTTTGGCGGTCACGATCGCGTTGACTAGCGGTGCTTGTAACTTGGCCGCATTGGGCAAAAATCGGCGATAGTAATTGACCATCCCAATGAAACGGCGGAGTCCTTGTACGGTCTTTGGTAGAGGAATATCTTTTAGAACCTGAATGCGTTCTGCTGGTGGTTGTGTTCCGTCAGCAGATATGCAGTTTCCGAGAAAAGTAACCTTAGGAACACCAAACACGCATTTTGCGGGGTTGATAACAATTCCGTAATCTTCAAATCGCTTGAAAAGAGTACGGAGGTGTACAGCATGTTGGCGAGCATCACGGGAGTACACTAATATGTCATCAACGTACGCAAAGCAAAAGTCGAGACCTTGGACAACTTCGTCTATAAATCTTTGAAACGTTTGGCCTGCGTTGCGCAAACCAAAAGTCACGTCGGGGTCACCAATTGAGGGGCTCTGGATAGAGTCCCTGCTAATTTACAGGAGAAATACCCTTTTCACTCCAACTAAACTGTTACCATATATATACAACACGTTGCAATTTACAGCAGTTCGTATATTTGATAACTCATATAATTACAAGAATTATAACACTTATTTATAGAAATATATGACTGAACGCTACACAAACAAAGCCTCTGATAAATCGATAATATTTTAGAATCGGTGGTTCGAGGTAATATCTTTTACTGACAATTGGCGTTGTTGCTTTTTGTTTTATTCTTGTCACAAATTATCTCTATGCCAAAATGTCGTGCCTTCTGGATCTCGCATCATAAAAAGAGGTGCGTTATTAAACGCCACAAAGCTATCGCAAACTACCGTTGTTTTTTTTTGGTCTCGTTACCTTGCTACAGCTAGCTTACGCATCTCTATTTTCGCATCGGATAATTATCAGAGTATTTTTATTAATACCAGCAGTCAAATGAACTCGCTCAGCTATTGTACTTGCATTTGGCACGGTTTGCAAAATATTTGCGTACATTTCGCAAGTCAAACTTATATTTCCATCTGGTCCAGAGACAATCTTGCTGCCTTCAATTGTTGCATCAATTCTAAATTGTGCTGTTTCTCACTCTCAAAGTATTTAACAGTGCCTCGTTTACTTATTTTTAAGCACAATCAGTGAGAGAAAAACAAATAACAACAAATTTAACAGGAAACAACCACATACCAAACAGAATTAACAAATGAAACAGTAGCACTCCACTAGCACATGCACTCGACGAGGCACACCAACAACGGCAAGATGGCGGCTGGCGTCTTCTTTACTTTCTGGTGAATTTTTGCCAACAATGAAAATAAAAAAGAAAATAGTTTTTTTAATAATTAATTTAGACGTTTTGTCATTTTGTGCAACTGAGACCCAGTAAAACAAAAAAAAACATTATTGATGCGCAAATAAGGTTTCGTTACAAACCGTACTTTTCAAGTGACATTTGACAGATAGAGGTCATTGACTTTCCTATTCTTATTTGAATCGCATTGTATGACGTAATTATCTTTTATTAAATGTTATTTTATTTTTCAACGTAGTCACCTTTCAGGTTTATACACTATATCTTTTTTCTAAAGCTAAAATCCCCTTTTTTTAAAAATCTTCTTGTACCTTGAGCTTAAACTCAGTACACCGTCGCACAACCGTAGAATATGGAGAAGCATGAACCCCTAATGTTGCTCTCAAGTCTTGATTTACCAGCTCCGTAGTAAATATTTTCAAGCAGAGATTTTTTATTACCGCGAACATCAATTTTATCCATTTTTAAAAACTCGTTGCAACACTACGCAAGCAAATGACTTCTATTTTTAAAAAATTAAAGAGAATTTATTGCTTTTTTAATATTTTATACAATGTCTGAGCTATGTCTGCCAGCTTCTATCACAAATATTGATCGAAGCCTGCCAGTGTTTATTTTTTTCATTCCAAGGAGAATGTATCGCATTATCATTTTGAACACCCCTCGTATGTTCTATGTTCGTGAAAAAGCTTTTCCTTTTTTGATTTTTACCGAGTACAGGGAAACGTCTTAAAGAACATCTGTTCTCTGATTTTCATTATTATTATTTCGAAAGGTGGCTATGCTAGTTTGTTCGAACCTAGTATCACTGCGTCCAATTTAATGAACTATTGTGATCGCTACATTTACTATAGCTCATTGGCAAAGCCTGTCTCGTTGATGTAACGAAGCAGTTTTTTGTAATCCTGATTTTCATACTAATATTTGGAGCTGGAACTAAAAATAGATATACTAGATTTAATATTTAATAACAAGCGTGGAAATGAGGTACTGAAGTAAAATGAAACTAAATTAATCTATCTATGAATGACGAAAAAAGTTTGTTAAAGAAACTCATAAATTTACATAACTGAAATTTTGAAAAATGTGCCTATCCTCATTATATATGTTATTAAGAACTTTTTAATATTGTTATAAAATGGAAATTAACTATCATAAAACGGAGAAAATACAACCGTTTTGTACTAAATACGATAAAACCGTGCATCTTTCTCCGTGCAGGGGTGATGAATACTAACATCTGCAGCCGGGGTCGGTCTATCGTAAAAGGCGACAAAACAACCCTAGCTACGTGGTAGGACCCCAAGCCCGTCCAGCAACCACCCCCGGTGTATAAGTATGCCGCCATAATAGCCTTGTGTTCCGGCATAAGTCACTGCACAAGTGAAGTGCTCTGCTACGGTTGTCTATAGTTTTGATTCCTACGGAGAACAAAATATTTGATTAATGTCAATAGTTGGCACTGTGCTTGTCCGTCAATAGTATGTACAGTCAACGTTCAAAAGTCTATTAGCACCGTAATGTTCATAATAGCCAGCCTGGTTTAGAGCATATCTATGAGTGCGTCATATTTACGTAAATATATATTATACTAGCAGCCCGTCCCAGCTTCGCACGGGTATTTAACAAAAAAATAAAAATTAAACCCTTCTATTTTTTTCGGTCTCGGGGAAAAACCTTGACGGGTTCTCCCGGCCCGGGGGGACCGAGGGATATAAGGGACTCCGGAAAAGATGTTCGACCATCCGACTACCCACTAAAAACCCCGCTGTTCTCCTATCGCCTACGCCCGGGCCCACGGATATATGGCCTGCCGAT